>CANSNZ010000112.1:0-310000 GCA_947646795.1 Beta lomatogona
CTCCTTTTGAGTTGATGACACTAGTGCATAGTTGGCTAAAAGTATCACCCAAAGTGTTAGCGTAAAGGCTTAGAAGTGTTGCTTTAGGCAATAGGTAACACTTTTATAAGTGGAAACATCTTTTAGTGCTACTTATTCTCTAAGGTAACACTTTCCGATGCTAATGTTTCACTTCACTCTAGTGTCACTTCAAAATTCTCTAATGTAACACTTGTTTTAAACTAATGTATCATTTTTATAGTGTTATTCATAATTTTATGTAGGTTTTCAACTATAGTAGCATTTTCTATGTCATCTGCTTGAATTATAGTAACACTTTATTAAATATTAAATTATCATTTTAAGTCGGCATATGTCCCACTTTCTTAGATATTAGGCAACACTTTTTAGTAGCTAGCTTTATAGTAACACTTCCTATTTCCACATTTGTTTATTTACAGCCGGCACATATATAATTATAATAATACTATAACAAACAAACTTAATAAACGAAGAAGGAAATAAAATGATATTATAGATATAAATGAGTACAAATATAAGCGGTCATGAGTGAAGAATGAGCCAAGGGTAGTATTCATCGATTGAAAACTATCTTGTGCGTTCAAAATATATAGTTGATATGAAAATCTGTCCATAGTATATATAACTCTCCCAAAATAAACCTAAATCAATCTTAAAGTCATTTCTTTCTTTTGTCTTCAATTCCATCGTCGTAATATGCAGCCACATATTCCAGAAAAAGCGTCGTGTCTACTTCTTTACTCCTAGTCCATTATCTTCATCATCCTACTTGCATAAGCAAGAAAAAAAATAAGAACCTTCAAAGTCTTAAAATGATAATAGGACCGAGTGATATATTTGGTGTTAAAAAAAAAAAAGCAAGTATAGTTAATATATGAGGCATAACAGCAGCACCGCCTTGTTTTACTTTAGAGCTCCCTCTCTTTGGCGACTACAATTTTTTTTAAGGTAAGAAGAAACCCTTCGGATCGCCCTCACTCAAGGCCCCTACCCAAAGGCCCATTACAAGCCAAACACAACCCACCCCCCCCAAAAAAAAAATCCCAAGCAAATGTTTGGGGTAGTAATTGAACCCTAGACTTTCTAGGAAAGATGGGAAAGCTCACTACTTGAGCCAACTCCAATTCCTACTGTGATTACGTATGTGCATAGTGCTCCCTCCGTCCCAAAAATATTCTTTACACTTTCTTTTTTTCAACTCGTCCCCGAATACTCTTTTTTACACCTCTATTTTTGAAAATGACCCACTATTATTTTAATCCTTCTACCTTTTAAGCATTGGCCCACACTCTCTCTCCTCCAATTAAAATAATACTAGTGGAAAAAACATCAAGTGCTCCGGTTAAAAATTGTACAAGTCGCCCTCCGTATTCGACCCGTAGCGCACGCCTCATACGAGCACTGAGTATTTATCAAGTGTTCCCGGTTGAAAACCGGAGCTTTAGACTTACAAGTGCCCGTTGTCTTAAACCGGGAGCACTTGTGAATTTTATATGGTCAGATACATCAAGTGCTTCGGTTGATAAGAGAGAAACCGGAGCACTTGTAGGAATCAAGTGTCTGACATTTTTTCCTACAACGGAAAGCACTTGACTTTTTAAAAAAAAAAAAATTTGTACAGCTCTCCCTCAAGTAGTGGCACACCATCCACACCCGCATGATTTCAGATTCTATACAACATATAAACCCTCTACAACATGCTTCCCTCATTTCCCCTTCGCATTCATAGACATTGACATCGGGAAGAAAACAAATATAGTGAGAACTTGCGGCAAAGATAGAATCTCGACTCAATAATTCAAGAACATAACATCTTATATCTACGGATGTAAATGGACTTGCAGATAAATTACAGAATTTAACAAGGGGAACTAGAATGAAATGAAGTAACTTTGTTAGAAATGATTTGAACTCAGCATAAAGATTAATGGATCCCTCTCGTAACACCATTTTTTGCCATGATAAATCTAGCACATCTAAGCATGATATCACGTATAAGGTATCCAAGTTTCTGGTCAAGAATAAAACCTTAAATTGACTTAAACATAAATTACTTTGCGATCTTCATATCAAATGCAATCATCATTTGTCGCCTCTACTATCTCGATAAGTTACTATTTGAAGTGTGCTCAACAAAGTCGACGACATTGCGCGTGAATACCTACCTAGTACATATAAAAAGAATAATATTAGTAAAAAGAATTCAATACATTCATACAAGAGACAACACAGAAACCTTTTACATATTTGATGACCTTATCGCATGGGGCAATACGTTATCTAAACCAAGAGAATTATTAGTTTCCTAGATATTTTATTCTCTTAAAAAGTAGCTAGGTCCCCCGACGTTCCCTGTGATTTCCTATTGTAATTTTCTCCATCCAAATATATAAACCATGTTGTTAATTAAAATTGATAGCCCTTGATTTTATCTCGCTCGAACATACATAGACTCGTCTTGGATGCTCCATCCTTGAAATATAAAGTAGCTAGGTCCCCGACGTTCCCTATGATTTCCCCTATTGTAATTTGCTCCCATCCAAATATATAAACCATGTTGTTAACTAAAGTTGATAGCCCTTGATTTTATCTCGCTTCCGAACATACATAGACTCGCCTTGGATGCTCCATCCTTGAAATATAAAGTTAATTTTGAGATCCCGACACTTAATTCTAAATGAGTACATAGACTCAGCTTAATTAGATGCCATTATTCATATACCGAAAAATGGGACAAAGAAGCTAATACAATAAGAGGGAAATAATTGAAACAATGAAGGAAAGTGTCACCAAAAAGGAGATCAAGAGTACTTTGAAGCTAGCGAACTATAAATTTAACCATGAAGCTCCGGAGCGAGCATGAGGAAGACAGAGACAAGCGAGTGACAAACTGAGTCACTGAGATATAAACGTAATTTTTCAATTTCAAAGATTGAAATTCATGTTTAGAACCCTTTCCCTTCACTTCTTTTTGGTTCAAGGATAGTTCCAGTTTTTTAATTATTATACAAGTGTGTCAACAACGTCCTCAGTTATAGCGCATCTCATATGCGAGGTGAAATTTCATCGCCAACAATAAGATTTACATAGGAAATTTCGGTCCTCCAAATTAAAAAAAATTGCATGTATTACGCCACACCTTGCCACTATATATGAATGGTATCGGCTTCGACTATTCTCATTCTCTTTATACTATGACACACGGAAAATGATTTCAAGACTAAGCTAGGCAAAAACATCATGTTAAAATATTATCAAACTTACCATTTATTTGAATCAACATCATACTTTAATGTGGCGGGATTTGACACACGAGCATAATTAATTTTTGGTAAGGATCCACTTTTGACGCTCCATTCGATCTGCATAGAATAAAATAAAAAAAATAAGATCCAAACTACACCTAAGGATTTGTATATTCCTTTATGAGAAATTGTGATTACTCACCAGTAGTTGAAAGCATTCATCAGCTAATTTTGCTGCCAGACCAAGGAGAAGATAGTACTGATACTCATATGTATAAACACATGCATATATGGTATGTGTAAATGAGACACAGACAGAAATCAAGTCCTTGTGAGGTTTATTAAGAACCTTCACAAAAAGAAGAGCAAACTGCTTTTACATTGTCCAAGACGACTCAAGCATCCATCCCAAACCTTTCAGCAATCGCCACAGTAATCAACATTACTAAACGAAATTAAACTTTGGATGAACTTAGCGTGCTGGTGCTATATGAAAACATTTTATATTATTAAATAAAATAGTCACATTTTGACGATCGTTTATTGAATGGGGGGATATATAAAACTAATCCAAAGTGTTTTTTTCTTTGTTAAACACTTTGGAAATTTGGATTATTTTAAGGTCTTGTAAACACATGAGATTATTCCTAAATAACTAAAGTTAGGATTATTTTTAAAAGACTAGTGATGTTGAGATTATTCATGTCATTTTTTCCTAAGATATTATGCCCAATTACATAACAAGTAATACAATAAAGAATAAGATAATGACTCCACTGTTTGTGATGGCCCAAGCAATGTATAACTTACTTGAGTTTTTCTTTGTAGTAGCCTCTCCAATTAGTCCAACACTATTCATATCAGTCCCTTTTGGAAGGAGATCGATCTGAAAGGAGGTGATTGTGGACACATTATTATGATTCACAAACTAGTAGGACTATTACATTCAATTTGGATCTCATGAATAGATATTACTTTGGTCACAACCAACATTATTGGATTTGCACAAAATAATAAAAATTATATGTTAAGCTTCTTGTGTTCTAGTTTTGCTGACTTTCCTTCACATTTTAATATAGTAATGACCTCCAACAGCTGCAAGAAAGAAAAACAATAATAACAAAGGGAGATAAACGAATTGTCTAGACTACCAGTAGCAACTAGCAATGAAATTCTTCGAATCAGTGCCTAAAATAACACCACTTCCTTCAAATGATGAACAAAAGCCCTAATTTTCAATAGAAAGTTATCATCAAATTAAGAAACCAAATAATCAATTTCTCCAGTTCCAATTAACCAAAAGGGCAAGATTAATTTAATCAAATCTTGGTTTCAATCAACTCAAACCCTAATGTAATCAACACAAAAAAGATAATCGAAGAATCCTAACAAATTAATACCAACTCCACAACCAAAAACTGTAAACAAATTGACGAAACAAAGATGAAATCTTCAACAAACCTTTCATAGATCACGGAGGACATAAGACAGCAAAATACACCAAATTTCGTCTTCAAGTTCGCAACTTCCTCGAATGCGAGCGTCTCTACTTCACCAATTGTTACGTCCGCCATTGTCGTACCTTCAGAAATAACCCTAGGATTACTGTGATTACGGAGGGTCGGCGGAGGATTTGAACCCAGCGTCGAAGTCGACAACCCAGACCGAAATTGACCTCTAAAACCCAAAGGTCGAAGGCGACAACCCGTAGACCGAAATTCACCACTGGAACCAATTGAGATGAGAGAGAGTCCGGCGGAGGTCGACGCAAGTGGAGTTCGACGAACAAGTGAATGCGAAGGTTGAGAGAGACTGGAAAAAAACTAGTGAGTTCGACGCGAGGGTTCTAGTGAGAGAAAGGGTTCTACGGAGGGCGAGGGAAAAGTGAGTGCAGTTATGAGAGGGGAATTCAATTATTGGTATGGAAAATAAGAATATCCAATTAAGTGCTCCGATTGAGTAAACGGGGCACTTATTCTAAGTGCTCCGATCGACTAGTCCAACGAAGCACTTAATGTCAAGTGCTCCGATTGACTATTCAACCGGAGCACTTGTGAATTTTTTATATTAAAATTTTATCAAGTGCTTGGGTTGATTAGTCAACCGGAGCACTTGACAAGTAGCATAAGGAGTTTTTTTCCACTAGTTTTACTACCCACCAACCCTAACCATGGCCCACACTCTTTCTCCTTAAAATAAAATAATACTACTTTTACTAATTACTAACTTCTATCACATCTACTTTTTAATAAAATAACAATTGATAACCAAACAACAACTTATCATCTAAAACTACGTGCATTGATAAGTGTCAAGAGTAGATTCGGGACGGAGGGATTATGATATTCATGCAAGGTACAACCTAGTGTCAAATAATCTTAGATCCAAGAATCAACTAGAATGTATAGAAAGTTTATACAACAATTACTAACATAATTAGATCATGTGAAACATTATATACTATATATTGTATGCATGTGCCGTCATAACAAATTGAGGGTGAAGAGGGTCGTGGGTGGCAATTTAGGGTTTTTGAGGAGAGTGGAGAAATGAGGAGGATTAAGGACTTGGGGGTGGCAGTGTTAAGGTTTAGAGATGAGTGATGTCTTGTTTATTGCTTTAATTTTTGATAGTTTTTAGTTGGTATTATAATTGTTTTTGAGTTAGTTTAGGCTAGTTTGTTAGCTATTTTTTTAATTTGTGCAATTTTCCTTCTTGTATGCACTTTCTTTGGGCGATTTGTTTCGTTTCAGGACATAGAAGCATGCTTGGAGGACACTTGCACAACCCCGAATATTAATATCGAAGAGGAAGGTCAAGGAAGTATCAAGGAAGCATAACCGAGTTCCGGGGACAAATATAAGAAGTTTTGGAAGGGTTTTCGCAAAGGGTCAACTTCAAATGGCCATAACTTTCAGCACACAAATTATTTTTGAGCGATTCAAGTTGGAGATGAAATTTTGGCTCAATATCTTTCCAACAAGTGGTCACAAGCTCAATTCCAACGAAAAACGAGTGAGATATGGCCGTTTGAAAATGAACTACCGAAACTGAAAACTGACCCGAGCGCTCGAGTCAACCGACCCGCCCGGGTCGGATTTTCCGGAAATCTTTCTTTTTAAATCCTCTTTTGAATGGGGGTTAATTTGTAATTATGCCTAGTTTATTTTAGGACTATATAAGGCAAACTCCTCTCATTTTAGTGAAAGCTAATTTACATTATATTTTAATAAAGTGAGATTTGAAATTCTTAGAACCCTAAAAGAGAGAAAATCTCATTTCTAGAGAGAGAAAATCTCATTTCTAGAGAGAGAAGTGAGAGAAACTTGTCCCCAAAAAAAAAAAAGTGAGAGAAACTTGTTGAAAGCTTAGAATAAGAAGAATCTAAGAAGGAAACTTGAAGATTTGAAGGCTTCTTGCAACTTTAATGAGAATTTCTTACTCTCTCTCATATTTTATTGCTTTATTTTCTTATTTTCATTTCATTTTCACTCTATTTACTTGTTCATCCTAGATTATTGTTTTAGTTCATGTTAATAGTTGTAAATGTCTTTTAGTTTATAATTTATCATGATTTGTGAGTAGCTATTTCTTTGAGAAGGGTTTGAAGCCATTAATGAGTTCATGAACCTCTAAATCCAACATTGGGTTTTGACTTGGGATAATTTTGGTTAATTGATTTGGCATTTTCATGAATGTTTGTGTGATTGGCCATCATAGAAGCATAATTTAGGTACCCTTAGTGAAGGATCCGGAGATGAAGTTAAGGGGTTGCCTCAAATCGATTATTAGGCTTGAAGGACCATGAGAATAGGGACTACCTAGCCTAGGGGACTTAGTTTGCTTGTTTAAGCTCATCATGTTTATGGATATGCTTGGTTGAATGCCTTAGCCATGAGAATAGGTCTTCGGTAAGAGACCGGGCCAATCTAGCTAGCTAGCTCGAGAGAGTGGTTAGAGTACCAATGGATGAACAATTCCCCTCAATTGATCCCCATTGTTGATTCCCCCTTTGTGATTGCTTGGTTTGTGAATGAGTTGATTGGTGGATACCCTTTCCCAAAGTCATTTTTCTTATTGTCTTTTCATCTATAAAACTTCAAAAACATAGACTTTGCTTAGCTTATCATAAATCGATACTTATTGGTGCCTCCCTTAGTCCTTGTGGATTCGACCCTTTACTTGCCCTATATTGGGTAGTTTAGGTATCTTTGACGTGTTTACAACGAGCGCGTCAATGAGTGTCAGGAGGGATTAAGGGAGGAGAGAGAAGAGAAATGAGAAAGGCTGAGAGATAATGAGCACCTTTTGAAGGCCCAAGCCCATCAACTGATCTAGTTGGCCAAATAACAGGATCAGTTATATAACAAATCATGTTAAGCTTCTCAAAGTACATGAGCCGTAAATATAATTACTCAATAAGGTTCATTATTTAACACAAGCCTATACAGGGTGAAAACAAATATACTAGAAATTCGGTCAAAAATGACTGAAAATCTAGCAAAATGTCATTATGATCAAGAATGATCAAGTGAATGAAATAGAAGGGGAAAGGGAGAAAAAAGAGGGACGAAAGGGGAAAAAGAGGATCAAAATGAGCTAAAAGGAGTCCATAAAGTGCGTTTAAAACGCACTTATCAATGTTACATGTTTTCTGTGTGCATATTTTTTGACTTCTTGGTCGCTCTTTTGCTAATTGGATTTGAGAACTGTGAATGAATCTACTTAACACTTGAGTTGTTTATGGGATTTGGAAAGGAACCCATATGGGATCAACTTGCACTAAAGGAATTAAAAGAACTTATGGTAATGTCTAGGGGAGAGATTACGAGAGAGGATTTTGTCGAAATTCGGCCATTTATCTGAATTGGAAGCAAATTTGGTGATTCGATAGGTTTACTGAAAAATGGAGGGGAACCGGATAGTAGTCTCTTAAGAAGTTACCTAAGGAAATCTCGCTTTATACCTCCCATGTGAATATATCTACAGTTGTCCCTAATAGTATAATACTATTACAAACTATTAAAGCTAGCATTCCACATCTTTTAACGACTGATCATTCCCCTAATAATTGTAGTCGTTCCTTACTCTACGCATCTTTGATATGTATGCACTAAAGGTCGATAAAATTATATATCTGAAAAATTATACCTATACTATTGGGTTTTTCTAAGTCTAGTGTGATTAAGATTAATATCTTGCCTACTATTTTGCATAGGTATTTGTATTTGGCTAGGTGTGTCATCCAGGATTTTCTTGTGACCTACCTTCGTCTCCCTTTAAGGGTTAATGTTAATCCTTCAAGTTGGATGGTTGAAAGCAGGCTTATATTTCTTTAGGGTTCGTATGACTCTCATATAGACTCATCTTTCTAGTTTCTAATATATGGAATGGGCGTATTTTTCTTCTGCTTTCTGGTCTGTAACAATGTCGTTGCTACTTGTTTTGAAGCTTAAGAGCTGCGATGGTATAACTTCTGCCTACTCTTGTACCTTCAACAAGAAAACGTTCATGACGACTATGAATTAGAAATTTCCCTTCTTTCTGCATCAAGTTTTATGTCATGCTCTTTCTTTGCTAAATAGTAGTATTGCTCGAAGGTAAGAACAATATCGGTTTTGGCGGAATGTTCGCTCGTTCACACTACTTGTTCATATTATTTATAAGCTTATATCTTTGTAATTTGATATATTTGGATGTCTTACCTTACTAAGCTGTTGGGATTATATACAAGTCTTTTTAGCATACTAAAATATTTGTATTTGTTCTAAAAAAAAGGGGAAAAAAAAGAAAATATTGGCGCTATCATGCAATTCAAATTCCACTGACAATATTTTATTTCTCTTGTAGTATCATGTCCTAATGAGCTTGCTTCCATAATTTAGTTAGTTAGTTGAGTCAGCATTGTGTTTTGTTCTTTTGAGGAGAAGCATTGCTGATTCATCCCATGGAAATTAGTATCAAAATTATCTCAAATTCTTTTCTGATTCACACTTTTAGTTCAAGTTAACATGATAGCATAACAAATCTTTTGCATTTTCACTTCCTCCACGCCCCGTACCCTATATCAGAATTTTACACAATTAGTAAGAGGCTTATATATGACTAGTGGAGTATTCCAGTGTTAAAGGAGAAATGGGAGACTTTGAAGGGAAATTTCACGCTCTCGACATGGCCAAATCGTGTTGTGTTGTATTTGGAGGGGGTTCATCCTAGTGTTGATCTTCTTATCAGATATGTGGTCGATCATTTGTTGGTCCAACCCCACAGTATGTGAAGTAATTATGACTTCTATTGTTTTTAGGACATCTTTATTGGTATTACGAACATGTTTTGTGCCATCAGACGGCAAAATTTAGAAGCGCGGAAGAAGATGCGTGTCGCACAACACTGGTGCGCACCACGCGTCACTAATTTGTGTCGTGCAACAATCCAACACGCCTTACATCCTTAAAACTGATCCGATTGATGATGTTTTCCTATAAATAGACCTCGTTTTCACTCGATTTTCAACGCACTTTCCTACGATTTTCAACTACGAAAATCATTCTAAATATTCGAAATACTACAAGCATATATTCAAACACTTGCAAATTTCCATCAAATCGCCACTCAAGCTTCAAGATTACTCCACCTGTGGATCGTTATTCAAGACCCATGTGACAAAGGTATAATTTCTCAAGGTCAATTTCAACTTATTTCTTATTATACTAACAATCTACTTATCATGATGTAGATCTTAATGGAGTTCATGCTCTTGTATTTTCTAACTCTGTAATTTTTATTTCTATACATATTATATATATTATTCATATACGGACCAAAATGACAATCTTTTGAACTAGCAAAGCTAGTCCCCCTTAAGACCATAACAACAACCCTTGAACCTAGCGAAGCTAATCATCCTTAAGACCATAGCGGCAACCCTTGAACCTAGCGAAGCTAATCATCCCTAAGACCAATACACCAACCCTTTGAACCTATTGAAACTAGTCATCCTTAAGACCATAACAGCAAACCCCTTGAACCTAGCGAAGCTAGTCATCCTTAATACCATAATGGCAACCCTTGAACCTTGTGAAACTAGTCATCCTTAAGACCATAACAACAACCCTTCTGGCTCCAAGAGCAATGAGGTCAATGCCTTAAGCACTGAAAACTAGGGATATCTAAGGCCCCAAAGAACCTTCACTCCTTTAGGCATGTCTCTAGAAGAAGCCTTCACTAGGCTTAATGCAAGAGGAGCACTCCATCCTCTTGGCCCTACTCCAGACCCTGCTCCTGAAAAAAGGGCTAGGAAATGGAATCCCAACTCATACTGCAAATACCACCAAGGAAATGGGCATTTGGCATCTTAGTGTTGGACCTTAAAGCACGCCCTAAAGGATGGTAGCTGTCGGGCCTTGTCAAAGAAAAGCCAACATCAACAACCCCATAGCTAGTGTCTCTACAGTGAAGGGGGCTTAGTTATTTATTGCCAATTTCTAGGTTGAATCGGAGAGTTCCTCCCCTAACCATTTATTTCCTTCCTTGTCGAGTCTATGTCACTTCGGGAATTTTTATATACAGTTTTTTCACTTGTATACGGCCAAAATTTTTTTGCACCATATACCCCTACAAGTTTTAAATCTCAGCATACACCCCCCACTTACCAAAAAAAAATCACATAATACCCTTAATAACTAGCGGACGTTAACTCAGTTAGTCTTTAAGTCCTAATTGACCTCATTAACCTTCTAATCCTTAATTAACCCTATCCCAATCTCTCTCTCCTTTCCTTCTCTCTCCCTTAACCCACTTAACTCATTTCCCTCTCTCACCTCCACCATTAACACCACCAAAGAAGCCACCACCCAACCCCTCCCCTTCCTCCAACCACCATCGGCCACCCCTCTCATCCCCCCTGCTCTTGCACCAACCACCACCTATTTACACCATCGACCCCGATGAAACCCTAGATTCACTCTCGCAGACTCTTAATTTGGTTTGTGATGTGGTCAACTTCGATTTTGGGGTCGAATTCGAAGGCTTTGTGTGTTTCCAGCTCGATTGCTCAGGTAATTTGATTATGGTTGGGATTTGTGTGATTATGTTGATGATTCTGAATTGTTAGGACATGTTAGGTAGAATTTGGTTGTATTGTTCTCGCCTCTTTGTAAATCTCTTGAGGATTTGCGTGATTTTATTAGTGTTGTTGTTGTGATGAGTGACAGTGATACTTTTTGTGATAAAATTAGAGGGGTTTTGGGAATGTGAGAGATGCTTTTGTTAGTAGGGATATCCATTTTAGCTAGGTAATTGTAAGATATGATGATGATAACATAGGAAATGATAAACGAAACTACAATGTTGATGAAATCGGTACGTTGGTGGGGATTTTTCAATGCGGACCACTCTGCGCGAAGTTTAAGCTCTTCTTTATCGAGTGATAGATTCTCTCCTGTGAAAAACACAGCAATGAGCTGTTCAGTGGGGCCTAAGAAGAGAGTGAAGAAATGGTGGATGAACAAATTGTGAAGCTTCAATTGTGTGTATGGAGGGGGAACGTGAACCATGTAATTGCGATTCATATGCAGGGAGAATTCGGAGAGTGAAGGTTCACCAATCAAAGAAGCAATGGAAGTAACTTTCAGGCCTTTACTTTGGCCAGAACATCCGAGCTCATGAAGGTGCAATATTGACAATGAAATTCCGGTGAAAATAGGTGGTGGTTGCTGCAAGTGCAGAGGGAGGAGAGGGGTGGCTGATGGTGGTTGTGGGAAGAGGGAGAGGGCTAGGTGGTGGCTTCTTTGGTGGTGTTGATGGTGGAGGAGAGAGAGGGGAAATGATTGCATTTTCTTTTCATTGGCCTCTCACTATCTTTATGCTTCGAATTCATTGATAAAACCCAAATCAAATTGTCTCTAGTGACCTTTAATTAATTACCAAAAAAAGGCCAAGAAATGGACATACTTTTGAATATGAGCTTTTTTTCCCTCTTCCCTCCTTCATTTCAAAAAGCCATCATCGCCACAAGTCATCCTCATGCAACCAAAAGATAAATATCCCTTGAGCCTCATCCTCCATGATTCTTAACCCAAAATAACCCTTCAAATCAAAACTCAACAAAAAGCCTTCAAACATTCCAACAAACTAAACCACAAAGACTTGTGTGTAAGCTTCAGTACATAAAAAAAAACAATCAATGTCAAGCAAAAATAAGAGAGAAAAAATTCACAACTGCGAAAAAAAGTGAAAGAAAACGCATAAAGCAAAATGAAAAAAGGAGAAAGAGCCAAAGGCAAAAAGTCCAGCTAGGGGACTTACACATAAGTTCTATCCCTCATTTTAAATCCCTCAATCCATCAAAATACCTTAAAACTTTTAAAATCCATATACCCTACCTTAGCACTCAAATAAAAAGAAGTCATAACCCTTACCATAGCCCATATAATCAAAAGCTATAATCCTTACCTTGGCTCATCCAATATAACCTTCATGCAAACTTTAAACCCTTTCAACTCTAGTGTCAATCATACCTTCTTTTCCAAGGTTCCAAGCCCGCTAGGTTGAAAACCTGAAGAAGTACGACTAGGTAAAAGTAGGGTACAAAAAAATTCAGATCAAAAACTACGAACGGTCTTATTTTGCAAGGATATATACATAGCAATCTTCATCTAGAAGTCCGATAGCTTAAAATTAAAATTTGAGTCAAGGTCTCATGATTTGGTTTTAAAATCAATTTAAGAACATAAAGGCCTTGTTTGGTAAATACATGTTTGGGGCAAAATTAGAGATTCGAACTCATATTACAGGATTTGACTAGTCAATCCTCTAATTTGAGTGTTTGGTTTAGCTAATTGTGCTCAAAAAGCTCTTTTTGAAAAAGCTAGAGGGAGGAGCTTTTTGACATTAGTGGTTTGGGAATTAGTGGGCCAATTACATTTATGTCCTAAAGTTGTTGAAATTTACATTAATAAACAATAAAAGGTTCAACAATAAATTATGCACATGTCCTTTTGGTCATTTTACACAAACACTTTTATACAAATAGCTAATACAATCATCTAGTCAAATCAGCTAATACAATCAACTATCAACTAATACAATCAGCTAACATGTAAGAACTATTCCCTAATTGGCAAACATGGCCAAAGTCTATTTATTTATTCCAAACCCAATTTAAAAGCCCGATTAATTTTTCATGATAGTTAATTGCATTTATAAAACCCATTTTCAAAAAGCCCAATTAAATATTCCTAATAATTGATTGTATTTTTAATTATTCTATATAATATATTTTTTTAAATTTAAAGATATCATGAAAATCATATTCTTATTCATTAAGATAACTTATTTCAGAATCTAAAAGATAATATTCGATGCAAGATAGAAAGAATATTTCAATTTCGAAAGACAAAAAAAATCTGGTCAGATCTACGAATGAACTTTGCGACATCGAGGCAGTCAGTAAAATTCAGAAGCGCAGAAGTAGATGTGTGCCACGCATCGTGATACGCGTCGGGCATTGTGATGCGTGCCGTGCAACACTAATGTGTTTTGTGCAACTGTCCTGCGCACCGCGCATCCTCAAAACTTATCTAGTTTCTTCAGTTTTCCCTGTAAATAGACCTCGTTTTCACTTGATTTTCAACTCACTTTCCTACGACTTTTCCTACGACTTCCAACTACGAAAATCATTCTAAATACTCCAAATAGTTCAAACATATATTCAAAAACTTTCGAATTTCCATCAAAATCTCCATTCAAGCTTCAATATTGCTCCGCCTGCGGATTTTTATTCAAGACTCAGGCGACAAAGGCATAATTCCTGACTGTCAATTCCTATTTACTTTTTATTATACTAACAGTCTACTTTTCATGATGTAGATCTTAAAGGAATTCATACTCTTGTATATTGTAACCTCTAATCTTTCTATTTCTATACGTATTATATTATTTGTTTATCGCTTTCATCACCACACATCATGCTTATTTTTGCTAATAGGTGTTCTAATATTATAATCAGATAATTTAGAAAATTGGTTTAGGCCGGATTCCTGTAACTCAATTGCATAATATAACATATCACCAAAAATTATTCTTTTATGTTTAATTAATCAATGTAGATTAACCTTTAGATTGCATGAACATATTGCGTGGTTGTTTATCTGCATAAAACTAGAACACGAATCGTATTTAATAAAGGCTAATATTGGGTGAATTTGATTCCTAATCATATTCGTACCCTCACCCTCGAACTTTATCTTTGGTTCATTGACCAATTATGAAGTCATGACGGAGAAATCTACATTGGATAAGTCCCTAAGATGTCCCTATGCTTTTCCAAAAATATCTAAGGTTTATGAGTCTTTCTTTAAAAACTTGTTAGCGACTTCTTATTTAAAACGATTTTTAGAACTAAAAACCCTTTATAATAAGGTAGTCAAATCAGCGCTCATCCCGCGTAGGCAATAAAAACACGCCTACAGTAGCCTGTTTCATCTTTTGCAAGCTTTTTTTACCTCCATTGGTTACTTGTCCCATGTTTGGCTTGGTGGAGCTTCTCATTGCGGTTTTGAGTTTGTCAATTGGTTGTGTACGTGCTCAAATTGTGGATGTCAGAAGGATATGTTTGTTACAGAAGGAATTATAAACTTGTGATACTTGGTTAATTTCGTTAAGATTTGTTCTTTGAAAGAAATAAAAAAGGTGAAAAAAAGAAAGAAAGAAGATGAACAAATTAAAAAGGAAAAAAAAAGGAAAAGCAGTCATTTAGTGATAGCAAATAAAATTGCATGGACGGGGAAAAAGGGGTATTAAACAATAATAGTTGTAGTTAGTTTCTTCCTTTTTGGATGATTTTTGATGTGTTAGTAAAATCTATTGGAGTTGTGTTTGGCCTTCATTTTGGGCATGGTTTCATATTTGATTGGCTCCCCCCGGTTAGACTTTTGCTCTCACATTACAATTTCCAAATATTATCCTACCCCCTTACCTAGCCTCGATACAAGCTTATCAAGACCTTTTTGATCTTCATGCACGCATTATGGTTGGATGAAATTAGTCTTAAGACAAGGTTGAAGAGTATGTGTTGCATTTTGAGTCGACTTTTGCATAGGTTGACCAAAACTGATACCCTTTTGAACACATGAGTGTCATGAGTTGGTAAGGGTCACCATTAATATTCTTGGGATGGATGGTGAGAGAACAAGTACATTTTTTTACTCACCACATAAAAGAGTGTGGAATGACACCTTTGTGAGCTTTTCTGGTCATCGATTCCTTGGGCATACATGGTTGGCTTTATTTGAATTCTAACTAAGGTGATTTATGATTAGAAAGAGTTGATTGGTTGATGTGATGCGTGTTTGTTCGGAAGTTATCATAAGTTACAAAATTTTCCTTTGAAATTGAAATCTAAATAGGGTGAAGCATATTAAATTAGGGTTTCTCTCACTGATATTGTTTTTGCTTTGGGACAAGCAAAAGTCTGGCATATGTTTGATGTATCCATTTTACGTATGTTATTTGCTCCCCGTTCCTTAGCATTTTTGGTGATATTTGAGCTCTTTTGAGCTAATTCTACTAACAATATCTCCCTAGACGTGGTTTGTGTAGGTTTTGGTGGTTTTCCTCCATTCTATACTCTTATGGCTCGATAGGGGAAGATTTTGGATGGCTTTGCATGCTCGAGATTCAATTTGAAGGTTCTTGATGCTGACTTTGGACCTTAGATGCATGTGATCATGATTTGGGAGCATTTCAGCTCTAAAGGAAGGAAATTGTGATCAACCTGGTATGTCGACTGGGTTGCCCCAATTGGGTGACGTTGCTTGCATTTTGCTGCTTTATTGAGCCCTGTCGGGCAAAGTTGTCCTAGTTTCTTGTCAGGTCCTTCCCGATCAGGTGGAGTTCCCGAGTACTCTTGTCAGGTCTCTCCCGATCAGGCGGAGTAGCCCGCTTCATCGGACGAGACTGCTTTTCGGGGATTCTAACGCGTTTTTCATTACATCTTCTCTAGTTTGTAATTAAGTAGGGGGGAGCACGATTTTAGACGATCTCATTCAGTTTTATGAGCTTTAGAACTAGTTTTTATTCTCTGCAGAACCCTAGTATTACTTTAGCGCATTTTTCATTCTCAAGTACATTCAAGATTTCAATAGAAGTAATTGCTCTCAAAATTTGTTCTTTAATTGGTGTTCTCTCTCTCTTCTCTTACTATTCTCCTTTAATTCTTCATAATTATTTCATCATGTTCGTGTATCTTATTACGCTTATGTTTTCCCCAATTATGAGTAAGTAGTTTAATTTATGGGGATTTGGGGATCTATGTATGCATATATGAAGGACTGAATGAATGATTGTTTAATTGCTTTGTTAATAGGCTTGATTCTTGCTATTGAATAATTTATGTTGATATGCAAGTTCGGCTAAACTTGTCTGATTATTAGTCCATTACAAAATTATAAACGTAGAGGTAGGATTTTGTATTTGCTCTCAACAGTAGGCTTAGCGATATATGACCATGCGAGAGCGGCTTAGTGAGCTTCGAGGGAGTTAATATTCGAGACAAATTGCACCTAAGGTGGTAAAATTCAGTTTCTTGGAGAATAATCAAATATCCAAAAATATTTTTCACAAATACTTTCCAAAAATTACTTAAATAATTTTGTCATACTTAATTAGTTCTTAATGTTTCATAATACTTTCCTTAACAATTTAAACACTTACATTAATCCTAAAAATAAACTCATATTTTTAGTCTTCATGTCTTGACACTTAGGAGCTTCAACTCAGATGCTTCATCTTCAGTTCCCACACAACATTCATAAATCCCTGTAGGAACTTATTAGTAACCTCTGTAGGAGTCTGCTTCTGGAACTTGCACTTGAATTAATTCTTCTTTATCGACAACAGATCTTTGACTTATATTAGATTGACTTCTTCAAGAGTTATTGCTTCTTTGGAACTTATTTGCACTTCCACTCTTAGGAACTGTCGTTCCTCTCTTCGAAACTCGTAGTGCAAATTTTTCCTCTCTTGAACTTATTCCAATTTTGAAACATGGAAACCTTCACACAAACTAAAACCATTAGTTTACAAGTTTGCTTGTCATCATTAAAAGACTAAGGGGCAACATAAATTATTAAACTTGGTTGTTTAATTTGCTTCAAAGCGTTAGAAGAATTTAATTAAATAAAAGATTGATAATTGATAATTAGTTTGGAGTTGTAACAAGATTATCATAAATAAAATTTTGAACTTATACCATCTTGGCAAATGTATTTAATGTTTATTGTTAGTCCTTATAACTGATTATAACTACTGCTGTTCAGAGTGTGGTGTGGACCAGTACGCCAAACTGCAATCCAACCCGTTTTTTCGGGGTTTGAGTTGGTTTGCGGTTTCAAAATTATTATGGGTTGGTTTGTGATTTCAAGCAAACCGCAATTTTGGTTTGGGTTCGGTTTGAATAATCTTTGTAAAACCAAACCGCATCGTTAATCGCAAAACAATTACGGCCCGTTTAGTTAGTGGTAATAAATAGTGGTAATAGAATGAAATTTAGTGTAAATTGATAAAGAAGTTATCTTGTCAATGACCATGGGAGTGAAACTTTATCACAAAACATGGGTTCCCCTTTATAAATTTCCATTACCACCCAATACCACATTCCCAAGTGGTAATGGATAGTAATGAGATTTTAGGAAGAAAATGGATATTTTGGGATGAAGTAGCATTACCATAGGTAATGACATTGGATTTCTAGTACAAATTTACACTATAATGCATTACCATTCCCACTATTTATGGCCTCTAACCAAACAGGCCATTAAGGTGATTTTTTTTTTTAAAAGTTTTTCTATTTTGATTTTTTATAAATACACAAGACAAAAGGCATACTATTCACTTCTTTTAGGTCTTTCACATATCTTCTGCTCCTATCGCGATTTTTAAAAAAAAACTTAATTCTTAAATTGCAAAACTCATACCGCACTACATCAAACCGTTTAGCGTGATGCGGTTTGTGTTGGTGTGGGTAAAAGTGCTCGGTTTGGGTTGGAGAAATGTCAAACCGTATATTTGCGGTTTGGTTTGAGATACATCCCAAACCGCACCAACCCAACCCACGAACTATTCTAGTTATGACAAAACGATATTTGAGGAAAATCATACATTGTTTTTTTTGTTTGAAACAATTTTAATATGATTATTTTGGAAGCACAATTTGATTATTTAGTACTTCCTGCATTCTTTTTCAATTGCAACATTTGGGTTTTCATAGTTGTAGACAAAATTTTGACTATTAATATCTTTATTTATATAATTGTAGAAATTATGCAAATTACATATTTAGAAAATACACAATGAGACAAATCAAATAAGATCTTATATAATTATATTATTAATTACGTATAGATCATTATAAAAGATCATATGGTGAACTATGAATAGTAGAAAAATCAAAATGTTGCAATTAAAAAAGAAGGTAAGAAGTACAATGTAGTGCCATTATTACATTACTTAACCTTCACACTAGAAGAATATAAAATTAGAGGCCACAAAAATTATTTTAAAACAAAATATAAAAATTCGGCCTTTCTTGAATGTGGCGTATATACATAGGGGAATTTTTATAATACACCCTGGACCCTGCTCATGGTACACCCAATGCTATTTTTTACCATTTGTTCATTTAAAAGTTCCAAATAAGCATAATTACATAATAAGTAGAGTTTCAAATGAATAAATGAGTAAAAAAATAGCCTCATGTGTATTGGGGTATGAGTGTATGGTAAATGTACTCTATACATAGTTTCATACACAATACATTCATGAGATTTAAACAAAATTCATTTACCCTTATCCGTTAGGAACTTCTGGAGGATTGGTTCAAAATTTTATCATCAAGGAATTCACCTCTTTTAATACTTGGAAAAGAAACTTCATGGGAAATATCTGGCAGCAGTAATTGATAAGGACAAAATCCACATCCTGTCCAAAATCAGTATCATGCTTTTATAAGCTTCGATTGGTGAGTGTCTAAATGTCTTCCAGCTAGTAATTCCACGTATTGACTACGATTAATTCAAAGAAAAAGAGAGTTATTAAGTGTACAAGATTGTCGGAGCTATGTGTTGCAATGGAAATACAAATCTTAATCAAAATTACTTTTTTTACTCTCCCATTCCTCCACCCCCAAATGTCATATTTATTCCCCTAAAAATAAGTTATATTTATTTAGGAAAATTCCCAATGGTAACTTGAATTTTGACTTGATCTCTTTGATTAGCCAAACTTAATTTTAATTTTTAATAATAATTCCGTATTTATGGTTATACTTGAGAGAGTAGTATTAATAGTCATCTGTTATAAAGAGTTGGTGAAAGGGTTGTTTATAAACTAACTAAGGTCTTTTAGACTAGAATGACATATGTTCCCTAAAAAAAACTGATTTTCTTTTATCGTTAATTAAAAACATATTTCACTCCCGTATTTAGAAAGATATGAATGAGAATGTATTTTGAAAAGGGAAGTTATGTCTATTTGGACACTACAAATATTTACTTAGTTTGAAATTAGCAATTGTATATAAAATAGTTAATAATACAATGTTCTCAAGTATAACCATAAATACAGGGTTACTATTGAGAATTGAAATTAAGTTTGGCTACAAAAAAGAAAGAGCTATAACTTAAGGTTACCATTGAGAAATTTCCTTTATTTTATGGTTATTTTCAAGACATTAAGTTAAATTATTTTTATTATACTATATTCTTATGAAGTCTGTGAATCTAGCATATTATTGTTATCTTTATTTGAAATTCCTAGTTAGTACTGTTGATCGAATATTATTTACGTCTCTTTTGGTACGCTATAATAAATAGTTATAAAAATTGGTATTGTAAAAATTAAAAAATAGCTTCGCATCAACACCTATAAAATTAGAATTTCAACTCCAAACATGTAATTCATTATTTAAATTTTTTATTACTGTATCAATCAATACAACCTCTTAAAGTGGTGCCTATATATTTTGGTATCTAATATACATTGATAGAGTATAAAACTATTCTTTTATCTAGTATATCCAGAAATTGTCCTAAATCGACAATTAGTGAACGACAATGAATATTTATGATGAAAAAACATATTAGGGATGGACAAATATCATTGTAAATACCGACAAGATTACATACAGATTAATCAATGGGTAATAGTCGTACTACCATGATTTACTATTGCCTATCAAGTAGGCATAAAGAGTGATACGAATAGACAAGACAGTTAAAAAATAAACTTACTAAATCTAGATTGTGGCTTAGAAATGGGTTAAATAAGTATGATTCATCGGTTCTGAAATAAGTTAAACACTTTTCTCTTTTATGTATGTGAGAGTTTCTTGAGAGATGTGTTTTACTTATTTTAGAACAGGGAAAGTATGTATATTATTAGAAGAGAAGTCTAATTACATTGCTAGTTATGAACATTGAAGGTGCAAAAATTGATGTTAAGAAAGTGTTAATGGTCAACCTATTTTCAATTATATCAAATAAATTAAAGTCAAGTAAGTTTAAATTGTTGCGATTAACATAAATAATACACCATCCATCTCATAACAATTTTTTTTCTTTTTAGGCGTCTCAAAAACATGTTCCTTTTTCAATTCTTTGTACTTTAGTTACTTACTTTATTGTAATCCAATTGGTTACTTTTATGCAATTAATTTAAAGTTGTTGGCTGAAACAATTAACGCAATTGACCAAAATTAATGTTGGTTTTTTTTTTTTTTTGAAAAAAGGAAAAATTGTTTACTTTCTAATACAAGTACAACAACACTAAAAACAAATTATGATATGTTTCATTTTCGTTAGGATCTTTCGCCAATTGCAGCCTTTTATGATAGCGAGTTTGTTAATTGCAGCCTTTTATGATAGCGAGTTTGTTAATTGCAGCCTATTCATTTCAAATATTCCAATTGCAGTCTTTGAAAATCAATGTACCTTTAAGTTGCAGCCCAATTTCATTTTCAGGCCAAATGAGCCTGAATATGACGTCACATCTAAACTATAGTTAAGTCTAACGTTTATTTCCCTCGTAATTTTGCTCTGTTTCTTCTCTCAACCCATAACTCATTTTACATTGTTTTTCTCTCTCCTCCCCTTCAATTCAGTGCCCTTGATTTGATTTGGAGTGTTGCGCATCATAAAACAAGGTTAGTACAACTAAATTTATGTTTTTTTGCCCAAGATTTTTTGATTCGGGATTTTTAGGGTTTTTTATTTCAAAATTTTTGGGTCCAAAAATTAGGGCTTATCGATTGAAAAAAATTGGGGCTTTTGATTCCAAAACCTAATTAAGTGTAATTGTATTCATGAATTGGTAATTATATGGCAGGATTTACGTTTAAGAAGGGTAGAGGTTGGAGTCAAGATGATAAGAGGTGTAATTGTGGGTTGTACATTTCAAAATTCTTGAAATGATTCTTACGCCAGATTTCTCTTGCAAAGAATTAGTATCCTTATTATCGTTTCATGTAGAGCTCTTTGCTGGCGCCACTATTTTAATTGTAAATATCACATAACTTTTTTATTTCTGCTCTTTATTTTGGTGGATTGTATACATGTGGTATTTAGGGACTTATGAAATTATGTTTCCCCCTTTTGTAAACTTCCACTGTGTTATAACATAACTCTGCTTTTAAAGAATGCCATTTTCTTTGGACATGCAGTCTTCGTGATGTATATCAGGCGGATCTTCAAGAATGCAGAAGATGCTTGTGTGGAGCTTCCCCCAAAAGTTTGAGTCATTGCCAGATAATCATAGCAATGCCAACACAGAGAGGAGAGAGGAGAGAGGAGAGAAGAGAGAGAAAATGGTGGTCCTGGAGAGAGAGGATAGAGAAAATGGAGGTCAGAGGAGAGAGAGGAGAGAGAAAGAGAGCAAATGGAGGTTAGAGGAGAGAGAGATAAGTCGAGGGTTTTGAGACAAAAAAGGACCGTTGGAGTTAACTATGGTTAACTATGACGTCATTTTTAGCCTGAAAATGAAATTGGGCTGCAACTTAAAGGTACCTTGATTTTATAAGGCTGCAATTAGAGAGTCTGAAATGAATAGGCTGCACTTAACAAACTCGCTATTATAAAAGGCTGCAATTGGCGAAAAATCCTTTTCTTTATTCCCGTAAAAAATGTGAAACAAGAATTATATTATGTGACAGAGGGATCAAGAAGTTTTTTCTACTATGATATACAATACAATTAAATTTTAGTTAGATAGAAATACAGTTTATAATTTTTTTTAGATTTATTAGGGATAATTCTTAAGTTGTGAAATGTCTATCATGTGCAACATTTGTACTTATAACATATATATAATCTTTAATGCTTAATCTTCAACCTTAAGATTCACTATCTCAATTGTCGATCATTTACACTTATAAGATTACTTATATAATATAATTTTTATAGTTATCCCCTAATAGTATTATATAAGTACTCTTATAAGTATGGCCTGTTAAACATATAAATCCAAGATTAAATAATTAAATGTACTATTAGGGGATAATTATGAAATTGGCTCTTAGTTAAGGGCAAGGGCCAAAAACTAATTGAGGTTGAACATCGAGTTTCAACCCCCAAACGAAAGAATCCTATACTCTCTCTTAAATGGTAGCCTCCTAAGTCCTAAAATATTAAAATAATAATGGGGAGATAATCATGAGACCTAATCATACGCGGCGTGAGCCAGTGAAAAGCATGCTTGTGACTTATGAGATTCTCCTGCCTTTAGCGGCACGGCTTCGTACGTGATTCTTCGTTACTATTTTCCCTTTTTGTGTGAAGTGTGAACAAAGAACGAGATTAAGAGTATATTCTATGAAGAATAATTCCCCGAACTTATCCCAAATTAGGTTTTAATACTATTGCTACTTGTCACAAAGTATACTTAAAACTAAAGTCTATAGTTCTATGAATAAAAGATTCTCCACGTTGGTTCGGGAAGGAGAGAGACATAAAAACTATTACTCCTTGTTTTTAAAATTATTTTCACTCCAATAATGTTTTTAATTGTTGTATTTAAACTTATGAAAAGTCATATATTAAAGCTAATATGATAAAATCTCTCATGACTTATATTTAATATTAACATATATCTATATAAATATATTAAAATATGTTCCTATCAAAAAAACGGTGCCACATGACACTCTTCTCAAACTTCTAATATACCTTTGAAATTAAATGTGAGAGTTTAATCATCAATCCACTACAATTTTAATGTTTAATATTTCAAAGTAAAACATAATAAAGTCTTATAATTATATACAACTATGAAGACATAAACAAACTTTTTATTCTCTAGCCAATTTTATTAAGGTAATAACATTCTCTTACACCAATTCATTGAAATTGTTATTTTGATCTCGAACTTCTTAGATTTTTTTAAAAAAAAAATATACAGCTTATCATGTCATAACGTCGATTTTTCAATTTTGTACAAGATAGGAAATTATGAAAAGCAAATAAAATCAATAACGAAATTTATGAATAATAATATATTTGATAGTTGTAAATAACTGGGGTATCGCCTGAGCCAAAATTCTAGTTATAGATGACTAGCCACTAGGTCATTTGAATCGTGTTATTTCAAGATTGTCTTATTTTCGAGTTGGGTTCATATTGTGTCGGATCCATTTGAGTTTGCGGAAATTTGAGTTTATAGTGTTTGGATCAGGTCACATCAATTCGGTTGCAACCTTGTAGGTGAAGTTTGGATCTATGGTTTCCGGGAATGGGTCAACTCAGGCTATATTGATACTGTTAGTTTAAAAATGAAATATAATAATTTAAAAAATATATGATTAAATATAAGAAAGTAAGAATATTAAGTTAAAAATTGAAATAGAATAAGATAATAGGTTTAAAAATAATCATAAATGAAAGACGTAGTACTTTAGAGAAGATTCAAAAAAGAATATTAAAATGATAAAAATTAAAATATTGTACTTTACTACTTATTGAGTGATGTCATTAATAATGTCCAAGTTATTTTCGGGTTGGTTAAGTTATGGGTCAATTTAAATTTCATGCCAAGTTAGTATTCTGGTAGGGTCTGTTTCTAGTTAATTCGAAAAGAGTTTAGGTCATGTCAGATTTCAGGTTAAACTTTATGTCTTTTTTTCGGGTTAAAATTATATCTTTGGTTGGATCAATTGTGTCGAGTAAGCATTCCTAGGTTTAGTTATCATGTACCAAAAGGGGCCATAGTTTTTTTTTTAACTTGGATTTTATAAAAGGCAAGTGAATAAAACTTATCAGGAAAACAAATTTTTCCTACATCGTCTATCAAATAAAATAGGAGCAACATAACAAATATTTTCAGATAAAGCAGAAATCACATTACCTTGTTCTTCAAAGTTCTTTATTCACTCTTTACACCAATTTATTTGGTTCTTAAAAAAATCTCACATTTATTTTATCCTATTTTTGGTAATTCTTTTTCTTCTTTCTTACCATTTCTTACCCTAGATAGCACATAGATCCAGGGGTGGAGCTATGCCCAAAGGTACTGGGTCATTTGACTCCACTTTAAATTTTAATATTGATCAGTACTATTTTTATAAAATTTAAATTAAAAAAATCGTAGTTTTATTTTATTAATTCATTATTTGCGCCCACTAAAGTATTCGAATTTTATTTTGTTCTCACTACTATATACTATTGATC
Source organism: Beta lomatogona (assembly GCA_947646795.1). Taxonomy (NCBI): domain Eukaryota; kingdom Viridiplantae; phylum Streptophyta; class Magnoliopsida; order Caryophyllales; family Amaranthaceae; genus Beta; species Beta lomatogona. Next base: position 24,980 of record CANSNZ010000112.1, read on the forward strand.
CGTCACTACATGGATCCACTTAGTCCATTAAAATATACTCATGTTTCAAACTAACTTTCTCTTTGTTACCTTGAAGTTAAAAATGATATATTTGTTTGTTTATATTGCTACAACAAGTGAAAATAATTTTGAGGAATGGAGGAAGTACGAAAATAAAGGTATCTTAATAAACGCTCATTTAGTTTAGATAACAAAATTCATATATCCTTCAGACATGTGCGAAGAAAAGACTATTCTAAAAATCTTCTCTTTTCAAAAAGATTACATCCAAAGAGGTAATATCACAGTGTCAAAAAGACTAATTTCAAATATCATAGTATAAGTTGATGAGAAAATTATATGTAATTCCATATATGGTCAATTGCACTATCAAAGTAACTATATAAATCAGAAACATAATGAAATTTAAATTTGAGGGAAATGACTGACAATACTAATATTTTACATTTTAACATTCAAATTTCAAAGGAAATATTGACATGAATAATCCCAACTTTCACCATTCTTCTAAGGAAAAATGAACGCAAAAGAGTCCCAAGTATGACCCATCTTCCAAAAACAGGTCTCAACTATTGAAAATCCCAAGCAAAAGTCCCAACTTTGGGCCTAATCTTCCATAAATGGACCTTGTAACCTATTAACCTCCTATAACAGGTGAAGAGTATAACACGTGACTTGCACGTGATGTTTAATGAATTTTTTCGTTTTCCCCCTTTTTTTATCTTTTCATTAACTAATAAAATTTCTCAGTTCTTAAATTCATTAACTGACTTGCACGTGTTTTATTTATCTTCTCTCAAACAAAATTTTACTGTCTCTCTCTCCTCCCTCATAACGTTGAAATCTAAATTTTTTTCCTCTTGCTCTCTCTTTCTCTCTGTTTCTTCTGTCATCCATTTTCGGTTCTTCATTTGTCTTTCCCTTTGTTCTGTGTCTTTGCCTTTTGCTTCCTCCCTACTTTTACCAAAAAATGGTGATTTCCCAAAATTCAAGTGGTTCCTCCTCCAATTGGGATGGTTTCATGCAGTTATGTGATTGTGGAGTTGCAACCAAAATTCGAACGTGACGAAGCAAATTATAAATCCGAACCGTGGCAGGTTGTTCCGAGGTTGCGGCAATTATCCGGTGAGTTTCTTGGCATTTATTATGAAATTAGGGTAGTATGGTATTGTTTAATTAGGACCTTTGTTTAATTTAGGGTTTTTGTTCATTATGAAATTTCTCTGTCTGGAGTGTTTTATATGAAAAAGATTGTTGGTTTATTCAATAAATTAATAATTTTTTAATTTCAGGAAAAAAATTGTGGGTTTTTTGACTGGTTATATGATGATGGGCCTAGCAATTGTAGCGGTTGTGTGAAGGTTGCACAAAGGATGGATGTGGCTCAAAATCAAATTGATGCACTAACTGAGAAGCTTACGAGAATGAAGGTTAAGAAGGATAAAATGAAGGAGTCAAGTGATGCATTCCAAATGAAGCTGTGTGAAGTCACTAATGAGAAGACCATGTGGAAGTATGGTGGTTTGGTTGCATTAGCTGTTTCATGGATTTGGTTCACTTTTGTTTTGAGTGGGAAGTGAGGAAGTGGTTTGGGTGTTTGGAAACAGTGTATTAGGAAAAGGGGTTGTTAAGGGGATGTTAGTTGATATTGTTAGTATGGTTGTTGGTTGTTAGTGTTAGTATGAATTGAAAAGAATGTATTGTTTTGCAAATCTTAATGAATGAATTTATGAAATGTTCATCCTCATTTACTTACTGAGTGACATTTTTGGCAAAATGATTAACAAACATAATCATCCACTATATACCAAAACACCTTAGCTATGCTACATTGTTTGCAAAAATCCTCCACTATTAATGTGGCTGCTCACTTTTTCATCCAAAAGGTACCCATTACATGAGCGTATTTCAAACATTATAATACATAATTTGGCACAGTTTAACAGTCAACAAAACACAATTCTAGTATGCCTATTTGCCAACAAAATAACCAATATAGTAGCTAATTGTTCACTGCAGAACTCTGTGTTCCAAACTCATTGCACACAGTAGATGATTGGGTTCCTTCTGGTGGCCCTGTACCCTGATAAAATAATAAAAAAAAAAGTAGTGAGCATCACTAGTTAACCATCAATCTCAATGAACTTTAACAGAATTATGAACACACTTACATTCAAAATAGAACTTCCATTGATGTAGTTATCCCCATTTGGTGCAATGTACACCCCAACACCAACTGGCACTTGTGAGCCTCTGCCTCTGCCCCTTCTTCCACCTGATCTACCAGCACCTCTTCCTCCACCACCAGCAGTTACAACCCTACCTCCATTTCCTCCATCTCTACCTCTTCCTCTACCTCTTCCTCTACCTCTCCCCCCACCACCTGCACTGACACCCCTAGACCCACCTCCTCCTCTGATGACTCTCCTCTACCTCTTCCAGTTCTCGAAGGTTGGGCTGTCACTTGCAAAACAGTAGTAGATTCTCCAGTTTGGCTCATTTGGCCATGGGACTGTTGGTCCACCCTTTGTCTTTTTGAATTCTGTGGAGGGATGGTTGGATTTCCTTCACTGTCCTTGTGTGGGCATCTTCTTTTGTTTTGCTCTTATGGACTTGCAAATTGAGCATTTCATTTGAGTACCATGTCTAGTTAGTTTACCAGGTTTCTTAGGATCTTCAAAGTGGTCCTTGATCCTATTTTTCCTAGGTCGACCAGGTCCAACTTTAACAGGGGTGAGGCTAATGGGTAGTCAACCTTAGGCCAGTATCTCTCACTCACACAAGGTGGAATAGCTACCCCATATGACTTTAGGTAAGTCTCCCTAGTGTGCCACTTTGCAACAAAATCCTCTGCATTTTTATGACAAAAAAAGATACAAGCAACAGCATGCAAGCAGAGTATTCCAGTCAGGTCCCAAACATTGCAAGTGCAAGTCCCCTTCTCTAAGTCAACTGACAGAGAATCCATCAAATGGCTGACTTGGAAAACAGTGGCAGTAGATGGAATTACCCTACATTGAGCTGCTAACCCTTTTGCTTTGTCTATTTTTTTTGTATCCTAGGGCATAAAAGGGCTGAACTCTTTTCCATTTAATCTTCTTAACAACTAATCTCTGCATTAAAGCAGTTCTAATATCTTCAAGCATGTAAAGAATGTGTTTTGTCCTAGCATTTATTATCCAACCATTAAATGTTTCAGCAAGGTTGTTAACAATGACATCAACATTTGTATCTATGTTCATTTTGTGCCTACAAAATAGTCTAGGGTTGTGTGTTTTAAAGGCTAAAACCGCTGCAGGGCTAACCTTCTCCATATCATCAAGTGCATCATCATAATCTTGCTCATTGTATGCCTTAGCAGCCTTCCAAAACAGCTGCTTGAACTCATCCCCTCTGAATGTTTTGTGCCAGTGGGCATATATATGCCTAGCACAATGTCTATGCTCTGCACTTGGCAAAACTCCCTACACTACTGTCAAAATAGACTGCAAAACATGCAATAACACACAAGTTAGATTGTAAAACATGCAATAAACACACAAGTTGAATTAAAACATTCAACAACTTACCAAGTGCTCATCTGAGATTATTGCCAACCCTTCTCCATCATTCAACAACAAACATTTCTTCACCTCAGTTAAAAACCAGGCCCAACTGTCATTATTTTCTCCCTCCACCACTGCCCAAGCCACAGGAAACATCTGGTCATTGCCATTCCTTCCTATGGCTGCCATTAACTGCCCTCCTAAGAATGTCTTCAAGAAACATGAGTCTATGCATAACACTCTCCTACATCCCTTAATCCACCCTTTTGCAACACCATCAAAGCATACAAAAAGCCTCTTGAAAACTGGGGGTGACTTCTCATCATTAGCCACTAACACCATCTTTGTATCAGGACTTTTATGCCTTATTGCTTCTAGGTATCTGCCCACCTTCATGTAGTGCTCTTGCATTGAGCCATGTAACAGTTTATGTGCATGAAACTTGACCTTGTATGCAACTAGTTCCTTGATTACAACCCTATACATCCTCCTCACTAACTCAACAATCTCCTTAGCTGGCCAATGTGGTCGAGCTTTAAAAACCTCAAGGAATTGTGCAGCTAACCAGGTTGATGTGAGCTGGGTATTCTTCTCCATGTTCCTTGTACAACAATGCCCACTGTCTACTGTTTTCACTACATAACAATCTGTGGTACAGTCCCAGGATGCATACAGCCTGAAACTGCATCCAATGTTGCACTTAGCCACTTATCTTTGTCCCCTAACTTTGTTGCTTGTCACAACTCTCAAATTTCTCCCTTGATGTATTGCAAACCTCCTTACAGCTTCTCTGAAAGCCTCTCTATTTGGGAATCTTTGCCCTGCTTTCCATACAAATAAATCCCAGTCTGTACCTTGCCCAGCTACAAGTCTCCTTGCCCTCTTTCTTCTTTCAACCTCAGCCTCATCATCACCTTCATCTGGTGAATCTTCTGCCCCCTCACTTTCTACATAGTCACTCACATAACCACTCTGATCTTCTTCCCCAGTTTGTGCAGTTGACTTGCCTGTTTCAGCTTCCCTTTGAATTTTTTTGGACAACTCTAAAAGTTCTCTCTTGAATTTCCTCTTAGTCTCCCTAGCCTCTAAGAATTCCTCATCACTACAGTCGTCATCAGCCTCCACATCAGAATCATCTTTTTCATCAAGCTCAGGTTGTTCCTCAAGGTTGAATTCCTCTTCTTCTAAATCAGTTAACACATCATCATCCTCTGCCTCAGCTTCTGGTTCATATAAGGAATCACTGTGTTCCTCCTCACTGCAACTCCCATTCACTAGGTCATTCAATGGTATAGGACTGTCAGGCCTACAGTCATACCATCTGTAGTACTCATCTTCATCAACAGTTGGAGTTGATGAGATTTCGGGGTTTGTGGTGCAAATGGGAGGAGAATTAGGGTGTGGAGGGTTACCGATACATGTGGGAGGAAAATTAGGGTTTGGATGACTCTTTTGGTGGGGAGATGCAACTGGTGAAGGTGTCACTATGGTTGGAAATTGTTTTTTAAACCTTAGTGGGGACCCTTTTCTTTTTGGGGTTAGTTTTCTAGGGGTTTGCTTTTTTAAAGGGGTTTGCTTTTTGGGAGGTGAAGAAGCAGTAACTATAATATGTGGTTCATCAACCTCATGTATAGCATACATATCAATGCACCTAGCTTTCACAGCAATGTCCCTCAATTCCAAGGCCTCAACATCATGATAAACCCTCCTCAAACCCTCATCAAGTGTAAAATTAGGTATGAGATAATGCATAGACACAATCTTCCTGTAACCACCACATTGTTTAGCCAAATCCTCCAACAACCACCAAGACATAAGATTAGGGTCAACAGGACATGTTTTAGCTTCACCACCAACGTACACTAACCTCTTCCCAGTTTTTTTGAACATTCCCCCATGCCATATTCTCAATGTAACATTTTCCTTCGAAAACTACAGCACAATTATAAGCCATAAATCAATCATAAACCCTAAAATTCAAACCTAAAAACATAAACACATTGAATTCTAACAAAGAAGAAATTAAGAATCAATCAACAACCATACAAACTTCAAAAAATCGATTTTGAAGACATTACAAGCAAAAGAAAAGAAAAATCAACTTTTTTTACCTCCTTCCACCGTTCGTCTTCGTCTTTTATCCTATTCCCACGAGCTTCTTTATTTTCCATTTCCGTTTGCTGGGAACAAGACTAAATTTCAAAACAAAAAATTCAACCGCGAACTTCTGGGCTTCATCTGAATTTCATCAATGGCTGCTCTGCTCGTTCATCAATTGCTGTCGCTTGGTTTGAGGAGAAAGAAACAGAAAAGGAAAATAAGAGAGTAAATGAAATGAAAATAAAATGTTTAATATTTACATGGGAAATGAAAAAAAAGAGTAAATGAAAAGATAATAAAAGGGGGAAACAAAAAAATTCATTAAACATCACGTGCAAGTCACGTGTTATACTCTTCACCTGTTATAGGAGGTTAACAGGTTACAAGGTCCATTTATGGAAGATTAGGCCCAAAATTGGGACTTTTGCTGGATTTTCAATAGTTGGGACTGTTTTTGGAAGATGGGTCATACTTGGGACTGTTTGCGTTTAATTTTCCTTCTTCTAAAAATAATCCCAACTTTGGATTATCTTAGAATATTCCCAACTTTAGGGGGTACCTTCTCAAAATAATTTGAACTATTAATTAACCATATATTATAGACCTAAAACGGATTAGTGTAGGCATTATAAGTTATAGTTTGGTTTATTTTGAGAAGGTCCCCTCAAAAGTTAGGATTATTGTAGAATAATCCAAAGTTGGGATTATTTTGAGAAGAGAGGTGAAAGTTGGGATTATTCATGTCAATTTTTCCAATTTCAAATGCTCCAATTTTATGATATTTATATGTATAAAAGCTTTAATGTGAATATTAGCTATTTTGGCTAGCAAATAGTTTGAAGCTTGTATTCAAAGTTTGGAATAGTAGTATATGGTACTTTAAAGGAACCACATAGTATAAAGTATCAATATCTTGTAGTATATAATTAATTATGTCAATACTCAACTCATATTTGAAACTAATTTATCATATCTTTCAATACCGCTTAAAAGAATACAAATCCTAAAACGCTAATAATATTAAACAATTCATGACATAAACTCTTGCTCCATTAAAGAACAAGTACCAATATAAACAACTCAACACGGTACATTCTAAAATGGTGTATACTTTTTCTGTCGAGAAATATTCCTTTCTATCCTTATTTCTTAAACTAATGTCAATGTAAAATAACCTAAATATTCATTAGAGATGTTCTCTACATAAAAATTTAAAATAATGTCAAATATTACATTGACATCCATAATAATAAAAGAAAACCTAACGTTATTAAGAAATACTCCTAGCAAGAAAAAAGGACAAAGGGAATCAAAACCTCGAATATTCATCCAGCTCTTATAAAGCTACCTTTTTCTCTCTCTTTTTATTCACTAACAAACAACAAAAAGAGGGATAGAAAGAAAAAAAAAGAAATAAAGAATCGTTAGTGTTAGTGTTAGTGTTAGTGTTACGCGACGCCCCGATACCTTGCTCTTAATCCTCTAATTTTTCTCCTAAAAGACCCAGAAAATTTATATAAAAACTTAGGTGTCAAGTTTATTCTTTTTTGTGATTCTACTTAGATCCCATTTTTCTCACATCTTTAACCCCACCATTTTTATTTTTAGCTTCCTTCTTCTCTCTAACCCCATAAAACCAACCTACCCAACACAAAACTCAAAAGTGTTCTCAACTTTCTCCATTTTTCAGTTCCTCAAAAGTGGAAAAAACTATTTTGTGGGTTCTTTTTAAAACTGAAAAAAGATGATGGATTTTAGAGATAATATGGAAAAATGCCAAGAATATATCAATGGTTTGGAAGAAGAAAGGAAAAAAATTCAAGTTTTTCAGCGTGAACTACCTCTTTGCTTAGACCTTGTAACTCAAGGTAATTTTATTTAAATTTAATCAATTTTCATGTTTTTGTTTGTATTATTCTTTTTTTTTATGATAATGATTAATGAAATTAATGGATTTTGGGGCTTTTTTTTGTTGGTGTTTGCAGCAATTGAAGCATGTAAGCAACAATTATGTGGGAGTGGGACGAATACTACAACAGAGTGTTTTAATGGACATTCTGAGTGTTCAGAACAAACAACAAGTGATGGTCCAGTTTTGGAGGAATTTATTCCATTAAAAAGGAGTAATTCACCAGATGATGATGATTATGAGCTTGAATCAGATAAATCCCAGATTAATGGTGATTTAAATAATAATAATAATAATAATAATAATCATGAAAATTCAGGGAAGAAATCAGATTGGCTTAGATCTGTTCAGTTATGGAATCAAACACCAGATCCACCCACCACTCAAGAGGTTAGTTAGTTACCAAAACTAGAAATAATAGTTTTATTTTGATGGGTTTTTTGTTTAAGTATCTGGGTTGTATTTAACTTTGTGTAATTTTGAATTTTGTAGGATCATCAGCCAAAGAAAGTAACGGTAGTGGAGGTGAAGAGGAATGGTAATGGTGCATTTCATCCATTTCAGAAGGAAAATGACTGCAATGGGAACGAAAAGAATAAAAATAACAATAACAATAATAATAATAACAATAACGATAACGCTAACAATAATAAACAAGACGCATCAACGCCTGCGGCCTCCGCTTGCTCGAGTGCACAAGAGGCGGATATGGGACCGAGCAGTGGCGGTAGTGCTAGCAAGAAGGAAGAGAAAGGAGGACAATCACAAAGGAAATCAAGGAGGTGTTGGTCTCCTGAGTTGCATAGGAGGTTCGTGCATGCCCTGCACCAACTTGGTGGTTCACATGGTAAGTTTATCTATAGAAAATTAATCTTACATCATTTGTTTATTATACTGATACAGTAATATAGTAGGGGATATTGTACTATATAATTTAATTCAGCATGCTATGGTATTGAATTGTTTATGTCTGGATTAAGGGTTTGAATTAAGTTCTGATTGGTTGATTGATGATTGGATTTGCAGTTGCAACTCCTAAGCAAATAAGGGATTTGATGAAGGTGGATGGACTTACAAATGATGAAGTTAAAAGCCATTTACAGGTTTGTTCTTTTACTACTCAATTTTATCCCAGTGTTTTTCTTATTATTTTTCTTAACTATAAGAAGATTTATCGGTATTGACCTATGTTAAGGTGCCTTTCTTAACATCTTGCCAAAATGAATTGATCAGAACTAATTGGATGGACCTGGTCTACATTAAAATTTAATTTTTAAAGGTGAATAAGATACAACCTCATGCTGAATATAATTACAATTTAGGTAACGAACCTTGGTTAATGTGTTCAAATTCAAATGTTCTATAATTTTGCATCTACCTGTAGTTGGGATGGGGTTATGTTATGGATACCTTTATGCAATTATGCCATATGAATGATTCTATGTTAATGAAGGTGAAATCACTTTTGGAAATTGGAGATCCCATATGCAATATGGGATTTTGCTACCACGTTTTGGTATTGAATTGACCATTCTCTTGTCAAATTTTTGGTCAGACTACCCTTTCAAAGGCCATGTCCACCATAAAAGGATAATTTCACGTCCTTGTTACATAGTGTGACTAATTCGTTTGTCGTACCATGTAAAAAAAAAAAAAAAAAAAAAAAATTCTGATCTTTTTACTTTGCCATTTTACCAAATGTAAATCTTAAGATTGAATTGATATGTTTATTATCTGAATCCTATGTTCCTTTCAAAAAGATCAATGATAAAAATGGAGTATTTCGTGTACATGTTCCTTGGTCAAAGATGATATGCTTCGAAAAATTTGCCTTTCATATTGCTTTCTTGCATTCTAGATCTCCTAATATTGCTTTCTTACATGTGATTCTTTTTCCTTTTCCACTTTTTAATTTACTCAAAGGTAAAAAGCCTTTGGTGCAAATGTATTTTCACATTCTACCAACTATCACAAGCCTTAAAAAAAAAGATTGTTAAAAACAAAAAAGAAAACACAATTTGCTGGGGCCTAAATATCTCTCAACATATGTCTATGCAGAAATACCGTCTCCACACAAGAAGACCAAGTTCAGGTGTTCACAATAATGCCAACCAACAACAAGCTCCTCAGTTTGTAGTTGTTGGAGGCATTTGGATGCCTCCACAAGAATATGCTGCAGTGACCGCAACAACAACCTCAGGAGATACGACCACCGTTCCTCCTCCTAACGGCATCTATGCACCGATAGCAACTGTGGCGGCACCGTCCCACATGCACCAAACATCGACACATAGGATACGACCAAAGCAACAATCAAGCCAATCACATTGCGAGGAAAGGGCAAGTCATAGTGAGGGAGGTGCTCTTTCCAACTCCCCTGCAACATCATCTTCTACCCACACGGCGGCTTCTCATGCACATTAGTGTGGTTCTTGTTTTTCATAGAAAGGTGTAGAGATTTTGTAACGAGTCCCGAGTGAAGTAGATAGTTCTTTGTATGTTGAGGAAGATAAAACATTAGAAAAAATGGCAGATATAGAAAAAGTGGTCTTATATTCTTTGTATAATCCACCTTTGTTCATGTTTTGTTATTGTGCATTTTGGGAATAATCTTCATGCTAGAGTGTCCTTCAATCTTGAAGTTGAATGACCTATCTAACAGCTCATTTCCTAGTTTATTTTTTGTCGTAATTGCTATTGTTGTGATTTTTTGTTTCATATATATATATATATATATATATTTCAATGGTTCCTTCGTAAGACGTGTCTTTTTGCTAAAAACTTGTTTTTTTGAACTTGTAAGAATTTATTAAAACCTAATCAACCTTGAATTCACATCATATTTATATTGATTGGATATTAATCAGCCTCGTAACTTATTTTATTAGGTGAAGTGAATATGAAATTTAAAAGGTGCACCAAATGCACCTGGTCAAATACGACAACCGCTATAATGCTTGTACATGTTCTTTGATTTCGGATCGTATGTTCTTTGCTATATGTTGTTCTTTTGAACTTAATCAACTTAATAAACCAAAGAACATTAACTTGTCTCCCTTCCAATTATATGAAAAGAACATGAAGCAATTTAACGAGATTATAATGAGTTCAAAATTGATATGTTCGTTCAGTTTAAGAATATGCCTTTTTAATTTAGTTCATGCAAAATAACATAATTCAACTTAAATAAGGACAAGTAATTGTTCAACAAGAAAATAATAGGTAGAATTAATGCAAAATCATTATATTCTTTTTTTTTAAAAGGACGTTCTTTTAGTTTAGTACTTACAAAAAGAGCATAAATAAGTACAAATTCTATTAAGGAGAAAATAAATTCAAATTCGTTAGCAGCATTCATTTTTTCAAACTAAAATTTTAAAAGTATGTTATTGCAATTTCAAGTGTATATGTTCCTTTTGTTAGGTATAAAATCTCAATATTCTAACACTATTAGTAGGAACCAAAGACATGTAGATTTTGGGAATGTTCGAGGGAGATCTGTGGGTAAAGAAGAGAAAACGAGTAGACCACACGACCGTGTTTTGTTTGACTGACGAATATGCACGACCGTGCATGTATGTTGGACAATACGAGTTTTCTGCGGTTCGTTTTTTTTTTTTTTTTTTTTTTTTTGACATCGAGTCTGCGGTTCGTTTGGTGCATCGTTGTTATTCTATTTCCTAGTGTATATGTTGGAATTTTTTCCTTGAATAATGCAAAATAGGGTTTTAATTCCGGAAATATGTTGAAAGGGAAATTAATTCCCTGCGTACCGTCCACGTAGGACGGCACGCGAGAAAATTTTTTTTTTTTCTTTACTTAAGTAAAACCGCTACTTGAAGTAGCGGTTAACCTTTATAAACCGCTACTTCAAGTAGCGGTTAATAAAAAATAAACCGCTACCTGAAGTAGCGGTTAATATTAATTGACCGCGACTTCAAGTAGCGGTTTACTGGCTGGACCCGCAAGTTGGCGTTGACTGAAGTAAACCGCTACTTCAAGTAGCGGTTCATTAATAGAAACCGCTACTTCAAGTAGCGGTTTACTATAATCCCCAAAACCCGCCCTAGCTTCCCAATTTCTCAGATTCAAACGAGTAGCTCAAATTTGTCTCCCTCTCTCTCTTACTAAGTGTCGCCCACAACCCACACTACTCCACCGGAGCTACACCACCGGAGCTACACACCACCGTCGAAGACTACCGTTGCTCAGCCGACCATCGTCGCCTACCATCCACGCCAGCCAACAGCGGTGTTTTTCTCCCTCTCTCTCTTCCGACTGACACCGTCGCCTACCATCCACGCCACCAACAGCAGGCCATCGTTGCCCAGCCTAAAAGCCGAGTCACACCGTCGCCCGGCCTCGCCACCAACAAGACGCCACCGTCGCCCGGCCCGCGCCACCAACCGCACGCCACCGTCTATTAGCCCAGGGTGAGTGAGTCTTTTTTTTTTTTTTTAATTTAATTTGCTTAGCATGCCATATTTGTTATGTATTTTAGCTTTGTAATCGTTGTTAGATGGAAATTGTTTGGTTTGATTAGTATAATTTAGTATTTTGCATAATTTATCGTTTTGTGATGGTTGATTTTGCATGAATTGGAAGGTGATTTATTGGTTATATTGGTTGGTTAAAAATGGTGTTGAGCATTTTGTGATGGTTGATTTTGCATGAATTGTTGTGTTTAGGTTGCAAATGCTACTAGTATAGGTGAAGAATGGTGTTCATATTGTTTGAATGTGTAGAATAAGAATAACTTTAACATTATGTTTTTTGTATGTAGAATATGGAACAACCTAAATATCCTTTATACCTTTATTGGAATGGTGAACTATCTCAAAATGACGTTGATATTGTGTATAGAGGTGGAAGGAAAAAGTTTTTGTTCATCAATTCTGGTATGATGTTTCAAGAGATTCGAATAGGGTATATGACGTTGTTGGATGTGATCGTATGTATGTGGAACCGAAATTGTTTATGAGATATCCGATGCCGGGGAAATATGTGCCAATTGCACTAGAGGATGACGAGTCACTAAGTGCTATGTGGCTATCGGTGACACAAACGTCGCCCATGGCAATGGAGGTGTACATTGAACAAGTTCCCAGGGAGATAAATCTCCAAAGTAATGTGGGTTATGTACCTACAATGGACTTTAGGGATAGCATGGAGGTACCGGCATCAGCTCCTAGCATGCAATTTGAATCATTTACTAGCATGTTGTCAGACCCACATTATGTCAATGAGCACATGAATGAGTTCGGTTCTCCTCGCTTCGCCTCCCCACATACCGTCCACATTCCATCTTGATACTCTACATCGAAATGATGTTGATTTTTGGGAAATGAGGAGGAGCATGTGGATTCGATAGGGAGGAGGAGGACGATGATGCAAGGGGAAACAATGACAATGCAATAAAGTCTGGTGTTCCTTCACAAGATTGGCTCAGAATTGACGAAGTTGATCAAAGGTTAATAGATGCATGGATGACTTGGAAATGCACTGGTTCATTGACTGTAGGTCCCACTTAGCAAGTGGGCTATCTTACTACAGGGATGCACTTGACCATCAGACGGACGAGCAGGTACATAGAGTCTCACATGCCTAACTTATATACATTGGTAGACATCTCTCACATGTCTAATATTTGCAACATTCTTTATTTGTAGATGACTTGGCAGCCATATACCGATGCGAGACTAGAGTTGTTGCTCGCTATATGTCGAGCCGATCGACATGTATGGCGCACATTGGCTCCACTTATTTGTTTCGACATTGTGGAGTTTCATTGTCATGATCGAGTTATGCGCCAGTTTGGCTTCGAGCAGAGGATTCCAGCACCTTGTGATACAAGCACAGCCCTTCATGGCATAGATCGGAGGTCGAAGAACAAGAATTATCCGCTCGGACATCGCCCTTACATAGCGCAGTGGGCCGAGCGCGAGAGACGTGTTGTTCAGGGGCACTCCGCATCGGGTCGTACTCATGCCATTGAGGAGTATATGGTGTGGTATCGTCGCATCACGAGGTTACACACATGACAGATCCATTGAGGCGACCTCCTTCTACACATTATCGCCTGCGTCTGCGGATGTAGTATCTGGTAAGTGCCATGATTTGTAGTTATACTTTTATTTATTTATCCGACTATATAATATGTATTTTTCTTTCTATGCGTGCACATACTTTATCTCGATGTTGCTCATAGGTGCAAAGACCGTACTAGAGGCCGCCGAGTCATTGCCTCCCGGATATGGGGCGCCGGTTGTTTGCACTGCACATTGCGGCACCATGAGGGGACCGTGTATTGATGCGTTAGCCGAGCTGGACATGGCCACATCTTACGGGCGTGCCTACCTCTGCTGTACATACTTCGACTTCTACACCTTCTATGTCCGTCGCCCATACATCTACCACAGCACCTTTGCTTTCGCCTCCAGTCTGTCAGAGGACCTACCGACGCCGTTCTGCCACCACTCCATCTTCTCTTCATGCCATTGCAGAGTCTAGTGAGACCACACCTAGTTCATCTAGACCTTCACAAAAGAAGAAGAGGGGGTCTTAGCACTTTCATTTGTTGTGTGTATAGTTCGTTAACACTATATTAAATATTAAACTTTGTTTGTGATTGACATATTTTCTTAATCTTACTTATTGGATAAATGTGAATGTGGATGAACTTGGTGTTTGGTGATTGATGTGTGCATAGACTTTGTATGGACTTGGATGGAATTTGGTGTTGAAATTGCAGGTGGGAAAGCTTTTTTTTTTTATGTTTCTGGCATTTGGGCCAGTTATGGGGAAGCAACGATGAGAGGTCTTTTTTTTTTTCATAAACCGCTATCTCAAGTAGCGGTTTACATATTATAGAGTGTGAGTGTAGGGAAGGTGTTGACCACATAAACCGCTACTTCAAGTAGCGGTTTACATGCATAAACCGCTACTTCAAGTAGCGGTTAATATGTATAAACCGCTACTTGAAGTAGCGGTTTAATTTAAATAAACCGCTACTTGAAGTAGCGGTTTATCTGGGATAAAAAAAAACACATTTTCTCGCGTGCCGTCCTACGTGGACGGTACGCAGGGAATTAATTTCCCTTTCAACATATTTCCGGAATTAAAACCCTATTTTGCATTATTCAAGGAAAAAATTCGTATATGTTGGGATTCTTAAATTATTGTTTGTTTCCTAAAAATATGATATTTGTTTTAGGAAGATAAGTAATCTATACAAATATATTAAAAGGCGTTCCTATCAAAGGAACGTTGCTACGTGACACTCTGCTCAAATTTCTAATACACATGTTTATAATCTCATTTAAAAAATCAACAATGTGTAGTTACTAGGATTTGAACACATGACCTTTGAAATGAAATGTGAAAGTTTAACCACTAATCCACTACAATTTCCATGCTTAATGTTTCAAAGTAAAACATAATAAAGTCTTATAATTATATGTAATTATAAAAACATAGACAGGAATTTTGAACTCTAACACTTTTATTAAGTAATAACATTCTCTTATCCTAATTCCATTGAGATTGTTATGTTTATCCCCAAATTCCTTAGAAGTTTTTTTAAACAACTTATCATGCAATAACGTCAAATTTTCAATTTCGCACTAGACAAAATATTACGAAAAGCTAATAAAATCAATTATAAGATTTATGAATAATAATATATTTGATAATTGTAACTCACCCGGGGCATCGTCCGAGCCAAAATACTAGTTAGTTTCCTAATTCTAGTTAGATTAGATCGTGTAAGATGTAAGTTCTACTATGGTTAGGATTCCAACCTCTATACAAAAAGGGTTTGAGATCATTTTTTTTTGTGAGCTCATCATATACGGGGAGAGATTAGAAAGACTCTTTGAGAGAGATTGTAATTCACTAGGTTTATGAGTATTGAGGTTTGCTAATATTTGTTGAAGGATAGTGAAACTTTTGGTAGTTCTTCCTCTACTTGTTAGCTAGGGAGAGGTTTTCTAAGTTAAAATTGTATTTGGCATTGCTTTAACTTTTTTGCTCTTTGACTTTTTCATAGTTTTTGCTTGTTGATCGCTTCCACATTATTCCTTAAATTTAGTATCAAGAGTCTAAGTAAAATCCTAAAAACATTGACAAGATCTTTGGAGGAAAGTTTGAGATGAATTGTTCAATGCATATTTTGAATAAGTAGGGGTTGTATGAAGTCCTTGTAGAAAAAAGGTCTAAAGAGAACAAATATTCCTAGTGGGAAGATTTGATAAGAAGTACGATATCAACGAATTGACGAGGATCTGGATGGCCCTTGTACCAGAGATTAAGTATGATGTTCTTGAAGAAATAAAATCCGATGAACTATCGGAGAAACTGAAGAAGATGTTTTAATTTAAGTTTGGCAAGTAACTTTTTTTTAACAAAAACTATTTGTTCGGTTTCGAGATGGAAGAAAGCGGCGACTTAAGAGATCACATCAACATGTTCAGTGGAATGATCCCCTAGTTGGTAAAGTTGGATGAGACCTTTAAGGATGAAGACAAGGCAGTTTTGCTTCTAGTGTCCTTGCCAAATAGATTTAATATTGTTATTACTTCTTTGTTGTTTGGAAAAACAAGGAGAGTGTAGTTTGCCTACCTCCTAGAATTCGAGAAGTTGATGAAACAAGGAGAAAGATCCTCATGCAAAGATGAAACTTCAATGTGTCGGTGTATGGTGAGAGGGGCAAGAAAGCAAATTCTAATGTGACCTGTCATTATTGTGATGAAAAGTGACATTTTCAATCACCTAAACCGGAACCGAATAACAAAAGCCCGAACTTGAGCTACATGAAATGACACAGCCTGAACTATACCGTCAACTATGGTTTCCCACAATAAAACGATTTTAATTTTAATTTTATTTTAATACTTTATTATTTACTTTTATATTATCTCCTACTTCCTCCATTCTTTTACTATTGCAACAATTGAATTTTTACACTATTCATTCACCACCCTTTCACTATCTATTGTGATTTTTATGTAAGGAAAATATAGTTATGTATGTGGGGATCTTGTTAGATTCATCTCGATATATACTTTAGAAATATCAAAATTTTCTAACTTTTACTAAAAAAGTAATTAAAGATGTTAATAGTTAAAGTTGTGCATTGACAAGCATGAAAACTCAATTGTTGTAATAGAAAAAGAACAGAGGAATACGTATATCTTATTTGTGTGTTTTGATTTAGAAACTTATAAAGACCCCTCTTCTCCCCTAAATCTAGTTTTCTCTCTAGCCGCCCCCCTCTTCTCCCCTCCCTTTCTTCATTAGTTAGGGGCTTACATGGATGATTTTATCGATGGTAATCCCCTCTTCCTCTTTTATTTTCAGTTTATTTTCTTGTTTTATTGAATAAATTATTCTCTCTTTATGAGAGTTTCTCGAACCCCCGCTATGGGGTTTTTAGTCTCGTTGTTGAGATCTCCTTCTCCCCTATGGGAGTTGTGAGTCTGGGTTTTTTGTGTTTAGGTATGAGAAATTATTCTCATTAGTTAAATTTCAAGACTATCAACATGAAGGTATTGGAAACTCGGGATGCGGTCAACATGGCTCGATCAATAAAATGTTCTAGTTTGTTTATATTATGTTTATAAAAGGACGGTGTCTTACAATTATGGAGCTCTTTCTTTTTCTTTATGCCTCTAATCAAGAATGCTCTTCCCCAAGCTATCTCGTAATGATAGACTTTCTCATCAATAGTCGCTTGATTCACCCAATACAAGAGGGTTGTGTTGTATTGCTCGATCTAGTTCATTGTAGTTTCTCCGAAGACGAATTTGATTTGATCTTGTTTGATTGTATCTTTTCTTATCTTTAATACTTAATGTAGATGCCGTCTGGCCTTCAATTAATGAGATTTATCTTTCAAAATAAATTTTAGAAAATTTTATTTTTTAATTATATATTTACTTGAAATATTAAATTGGTTTGAAACAGGCGTGACCCGATTGTGTAGACCCGAAATAGACATGATCCATACAAAGTTCGATATGGCCGGAAAATAAACCGGAACAGATTCGACCCAATTGCACCGACTCGAAAATAGATCCGATCCAAACCATGCTCGATTGGATCTCGAAAATAGATCGAAACAAACGTGACACAAAGTGGCCTCGACCCGCACCGACCCGTTTGTCACCTAGAGTATTCTTTCTGTTAGAGTTTAGGAACTATATATCAAGTCTTACCTAGATCATCCTAGTTACTCTCTCTTTTTCACAATAAGTTCAACATTTGGAGTTGCAACAAAAATAAGAAAGTGGAGAGAAACAGATAAAAAGAAAAAGTAGCCTCATGTGCATGGTAAAAAAGAAAAAGAGAGAATACACAAACTCCAAATAAGATTAATATGTAAATATTAAGGTTATTGTTAAACATTCATTTGTATGAAGGGTTAAATCCTTGTCAAGTTAATGGGGGAGTACCAAAAGACACAACTATACCAAGGTGGATTAATGTGAAACTGATCTAGCATATTCTTTTGAGATACTTATTTACTTAGCTATTTTTAACATTGTAGGCAGTTAAGCACCAAAATAATGGAGGAATAACATCAATAAGATGGCAATAATAGGCTCATATGTCAGGCAGATTCTTTGCATTAAGCATAGTGATCGATTCCTTGATATTCTTGACTGCTAATGCATGGTGCGTAGCGACCTGGTATATTAGTATTAATAATTTTGATGGCCATATTAATATTATTAAATCAAACGTGGTGCGTAAAGAATCCAAAAACCGCGACGCAAAACGATTAGGAGCGTTCAATGTCACGTCAATTCTATAAAATTAATGCGACTGTGCCTCTTTAAAAGGGACAGTCTAGATTAAACTTTGAATGATCGACTAATTTTGGCCCACAATTCCGAATATTCCAGTGCGTAAAAACGTATATTTAAATATATGAGCCAAAATGTGTATCTAAAGTTTGCATTATATAATTATATAATTTGTGTTGTTTTGGTGCAAAAAGAGTTGGCAGTATTATATAGTGAAGTATATTCCATGATTCTTTATATTATCTTCTTCAGGAGTAGGAAACAAAGAAGCTCTGCCAAAGATATTCTACTCCTTCGGATCTCGCCTTGCTGAGGGCTCCACTTATTTACTTGCAAATTAGTTGTAGTTATTTAAAGCTTGAGTCAGGTTAATTGGGGCCATCATAATGTCATTGATATAATTGCACAACCATAAAAATTATTCATTGACACTAAGAGTAGATTCGAAAATGATATACTTTCCCCGTTTCTTTTTAAATGTAAGAATTGGACTTTTTCACTATTGATACTTATCACATTAACTATGATTTGTGATTTGTATATAATGAAAAACATAGTCAAGTGAAATCTTGTTAGATTCGTCTTGTGACCCACTTTCATAATATGTAATTTTTACCTATATATAATTATAGATATTTATAATCAAAGTAATGCCTCGTTGTGCATTTAAACGAGTTTGTTGCATTTAAAAGTTAAACGGAGGAAATATAAATTTATAATTTTTTTAACATCAACGAAATTTGCATAAATTTAAAACTGAAATACAAATAACAAGGAATAAATACAACATTTAAAAATAAATGAAAAATAAACGAACACTAAATTGAGCTTAAATCATTAGCTCTTACAAACATATAAAGTAAAAATTACAAGAAGTTATAAGCCATCTTGTTATCTTACTCTATCTAAACTTTCATGCAAACGATATTATGGAATTCAAAGCGGGAACTCCTCTTGGGCGATTTTTGATGGGGTTAAACTTTATGTCTTGTAGAGAAATAACTGCTAAAGTGTAATGGAGACTGTCAATATTCTAAAATAAAACGATCTTCAATGATGGATTACCACTTTTGATCTTGTAGAACTATATACTTTTATTGTTGTTGCTAGTTTTTTAACAGAAATTAATAAAAGCATATGCATACATTCAGGCATATAATGCAATTTGCAAACTAAACATAATAATTTACCTTTCAAAACATGACACTTTTCTATCATTTGCACTCAATCCTATATGATTTTCATAGCCTAATCAAATGCACAATATTTATGTGTAATATGTAATATCATTGATTACATATTTGGAAAACTTATAAAAGAGAAATTGTTTTTAAATTTTACACTGAGGTATATTAAGCAAACAATATTTAATATGTAGATAAGTACAATATTTATTTAGTTTCACTTTGAAAACAGATAATTAGAGGTTCGGCTATGTTCTTTTGAACTAAACTAACCGAACTGAACTAAACTGAACTAAATTTGTCTAAATTGAACTGAACCGAATTTGTCTAAACTGAACTGAATTTCCATTAATTTAGTCCAAAGAACAGAGCCGAAGTATAAGCTCTCGCATATGTCAAAATTTTATGTTTTTGACTCTCAAAAGGCAAGTGAGTAGAACTTAGGAAAGTGAAGGAGTGCAATCACATGCAATTGTTAAGTTCA
The DNA here is from genome assembly GCA_947646795.1 of Beta lomatogona. Taxonomy (NCBI): domain Eukaryota; kingdom Viridiplantae; phylum Streptophyta; class Magnoliopsida; order Caryophyllales; family Amaranthaceae; genus Beta; species Beta lomatogona. The sequence continues at coordinate 45,007 of CANSNZ010000112.1, forward strand.
AAATATTTAACATTCTTTATGTAAATTTACCTCTACAACTTTATGTTTAATTTTTGTTATGTTATGATTGAATAGTTTATTTTCTTCAGATTTTCAATATTCAGAGTTGTTGTGTCTTGAAAATTTGCCTCGAAAATTCACTGTAAGACAATTGAGAGTTAAAATTAAATTGTTACTCCTAAGTGTTAAAACTAGAATAAGATTCAACTCATGCATTTGTGCTACAGTTGGAAGAGTCTAACATTACTAATTCTTTATTAATCCTTAAAAAGGATGAGCATTGAAAAAAACCACCCTAAAAATCAATGATAAAATTTCCATAAAAAAACATTCAATGAGAAAATGGTCTCTTGGGAGGCTTTAAAGGTTAAATGGCCCTTTATGACCACCAAAAACCAAGATACTATTCCTATGTTTATAGAGGAGTCAAATGAAAGTTTTATTGGCTTTTGTTGGTACAAGTTTTTCACAATAAAGAAATTGATCTCAGAATCTATGGGAATATCCAAATGACCTAACCTACTTGATATTTCATGACCTAACTACGACATTTTTTGTCTTTCAGAATATAATAATAATTAAATCTCCAAGATCACTATGGTCAGTATCATGGAGTACAATACACTTTCTTTTCCTTTTTACTTTTTTTAGTACAATCAAAATATTAAATTAATAATGTCAATATTATTATTGCTAAGATTCCGTTGTCCATTTGTTTAATTGCCGTACTATTTCACATTTGGGAAAGTCAGTTTATAGGGATCTGAGGGACGTGATGAATATGCTTCATGATTCATAAGGTCTTTGAGTCTTTTTATCCCTTTTTTTGAGGGGTCAATCAAATGGGATTATATTGCCCTCTTATATTATTAATTTGTTTAATTCACTAATTTTGACGGTCCAATTATGTTATCCCAGAAACTAGGGGGCCAATATTAAATGGCTACCTTAATCAATTCCAGCCATCGCTCTCTGCAGCTTGTTTTAGAAATACTATCTCAAATAATTACTCAACATACTAATAATAAGTAATAAAATAGAGGCATTAAGATAGCCATCATTATCCCCAAGAAGAAGGTTAGGGGGAAATAAAGGCAAGGAAATAGCAGTAGTGCCTTGCAGAATCAATCAACAAACACATTATTGTGTATTAACAGCCACCGTACCTGAAACAACTTATCCATATCTTCTATGGCATGTTCGATAACATTAGCTGTTAGCCAGAAATAGTTATTTGTTCTAATAAAGCTTGTGACTTATCCATATCTGTTATAGCATATTTGACAACATTAGCTGTTAGCCGGAAATAATTATTGGTTTTAGGCTAGCTGTTGACCTCTCATACGCACTCCGAAACGTATAGATAATTCTCGGACATTGCTACACCTATATACTAGCTAATCTATTCACTATAAATGAACAATCTAGTTGATTTTTTTATTGCTGAGATTGAATTTCTTTGAATATTAATGTCTATATTTGGGGTAATTTACACACATGATATATAGTGCTTTTATGATTTTCTCATAACTCTTTGCTACATTGGAAAACTCTAATGACTATTAATCAAGTGTTGCAGTTCAGTTCAAAGATAAAAACTTACTCCAAAATAATAGTTGAACCCAACTTAATAACCAAAAATATACTAGAGTTTGGGAATTAAGCATTTGAAGGAGTGAAACCTTTAGCGTTAATACTTAGACTTTAACCCAAAAAAAACCATGCTATTCAATTTGATAATAGCATAAATATTCAAATAATCAAAGATTATATTATAGGTTAGTGCTCCACTGAATATAGGGGTGGTGCATTATATTAGAGTAAGGCTTTTAGCATACTTTAATTAGCTAAATTTTTATGTTATGAGTCTTCTTAAAGCATTTTTGTAATTGCATAAATTTTCTATCTCATATTTAGCAAGAAAAATCAGCCATATAAATTTTTTCATGATGATATACTTTAACTCATAGATGTAAGTCGTTGTTTATATGATTGAAATTTGAAATGGCTAAAAACTTTGGGCGAAGTAGTTATAGAGTCACATGCCTAGCAGCAATTGTAGGTAAGACATTGCATTAAATTTTGCTAAAGGACGAAGTTAATCATACCTGATACCACTAGTATCTTCATACAAGCAACATTTTACACTCCTCTACAACTGTATCATTAACTAGATATACTAAGAAAATATTGCCTAACTTAGAAAATTATAGCCTTTTGCATTAAAAATTAAAGATATACTTTAATGTTTGTTTTGATAAGATAGTCCCAGCGAGCTTAGCTAGCTGTCTGATACCTCTTGAATGCTTGCTGCTGGTTGTCTAAGTGAACAAGCAATGTGTTGGCTTTGTTAGTATGGATCCTTGTTGACCTTGTATAACATTCTCTATTGAGTTTTTCTTTTGACCATGTTAGGTATTGTATCAATGAAAAGGTGCTACTTTTGTTAGACTATAAAATCAAATATTACTTGTCACAACTTTTTTACTCTTATCTTGTTTCTAAAACCGACTAACCAACTTAGCCAAAAGCTAGCCAAAAGTTAACCAAAATTTTAAACAGATGGATAAAGGAAGACACTATTTATGGATCCAACACCATTTTAAGTGAAAATCTTTTGATTTATATCACACATTAGAGATGTTGCTATCATTTGTCATAAAAGTTTCATATTTTAGAAAATTTTATGTAAATTCAAGTAATATCTATGCTTTACCTCACCTAATTTTATGGATGTGAAATTAGTCAAACTTATTGAACTGGTTTTACTAATTACAAATTACTTTTACTAGATTGATATGATTTTATTAATCAGAATTAAGTTTTGTTAATTTTGTAGTGTCTTTATCTTATCTTATGTAGTTTACAGATTTTACTTGTAAAACCGACTTTTACTACATATAATTGATTTCCTTGTGATTAAAAGTAGTTTTTGCAGATTAATTAAATCTAATATTTACTGTTTTCTTGTAAAAAATTATCATGGTACAAAATTTATCATACACCCGGGTGTACTCTGAGCATGATACACCCAATACTATTTTTTTTGCTAATGGCTCATTTGAAATCATCCAAATGAGTAAAATATACTAACAATGAGAGCTCCACATGAGCAAACGAGCAAAAATTAGTCTTGGATGTTCCATGCATATAATATATCTGGGTGTATGATGAATGAACTCGCTCCTAGTAGGCTGAATCATTATGAATTAAGAGCAAATGACAAAATCTTTGACTATTTTAGAATGTATACCAAAAAACTTTATTTGGTTTATATTTGCAAATCAATGTATCAAGACTTTGATACCCTACTTTACTTTTGCTTCATTTGAATTTTTGCTACCATTTGTATATTTTAAATTTTAAGATAGCCATGATGGAAATCAATAGTGCATTTTTCCTTTCTTTGACTTAAATTCCAATTTTTAAGTCGACGCCTTTTGATGGAGTGGTAGTCCTAGTTTCTGCATAGAAGTAGTGCAACTGCAAGCCATCATTTCGACATAAGTTTTCAACCAAAATAAATAAGAAAAGGGCATGTTACTTAATTTTAGTCTTTCCTTTGTAAGAGTTCCCCTTTTCAATCTTCATTACCATTAATGGCAAACAACAAAAAGAAGAACAAATTGTAGAGACTGCAAATCATGTGTGAAAGGTCACTAGTCAATGAAGATTATTTTGTAGATTCAACTGAAGAAAAATAACATATTTTTTCTTCAGAGGAAGAACAGTTACATTTGAATTTATTCTTTACCCTTTTTTGTGTGAATGTTTTCCTTCTTTGAAGTAAAAGTTGACAAATAACAAGTTTCACCCAATTATTCAAGATAAATTCCAACTCTGGATTATTCGGAAAAAACCCCAAGTTTTGGGAACATGCTCAAGTTTCAATGTAAACAAAACTGTTTTTTCTTGCCTTTGCTAATCTAATTTGGCTCAATGGTATGTAAGAAGTTCAACACCATTTAGATTATTTTGAAAGAGTCCCTAAAATTGGAGCTATGCTCGATTATTTTGGAAAGATGGGTAAAATCGGTATTATTTATGTCAATCTTTTCCGATTTTCAAATTCATGAATTATGAAATAAAAATAAAGTATCAAGTGTTATTGTGAAACATGGTTTAGCATTTTATTTTTTTATAGATTGTGAAGAAATTTAGTCTTTGCTAAATTCCTGTTTAGTGAGAGATTAGAAGAGATTTGGTTAGCGGATTGCCAAGGTTTTTCTCATTTACTTTCAACCTTTGCGGCTATGTTTCTTTACTGGTATACTCCTCTCTCTTGCCTTCTCTCACTCTCTTTACAGTATATATACCACTGTGCTATACATAGCCCTACATCACAAGTTGACAAAACAATGTACAGCTGTAAAAAGGATCACATGATTCCATAAAGATCATGAGACAGAATAAAAGCAAATATTCCTGTGAGGGAAGCAACACTGTAAGAGTGTGCACACAAAAAAAAATGTAAACATATATGTACATTGCTAACATACTGCATACTTCTTTACCCCCCTTCAAGTTGGAGTTGGGAGAGTAGGAACAAGTCCCAACTTGAGAGAAAGAAAACGATGTTGTCTGGAACATAAGGACTTAGTCATGATATAAGCTATTTGGAAAGCTGATCTTATGAAAGTTGTGGAGATGAAACCTTCCTCCAGATAATCCCTCACATAGTGACAGTCAACCTTTAAGTGCTTGGTTCTTTCATGAAAAAATCGGATTGCGTGCAAGATAATGAGTCGCTTTGTTATCACAATGTAGTGTGATAGGCTTAGGGACAAAACACATAAGATCAATTAACACACCATCTACCTACACAAGCTCAGAGGTGGTTTAGGACATGCATCTGTATTCTAACTCAGTAGATGACTTTGAAACAGTTTTATGTTTCTTGGTTTTCCAGGATACTAGACAATCCCCAAAGAAAACGCACCAGCTTGTTAATGACCTGGCACTGAAAGAGCAGGCTCCCCAATTAGCATCACATAAAATGGTTAAAGTAAGATCACCATTAGAAGGATGAATAACCACAAATCTTCAATTCCTTTCAAATATCTCACCACATGAACAGTTGCGTGCCAGTAAGGCATCCTAGGACAGCTCATAAACTGGCTTATTTGTTGTACTGAGTAGGAGATATCAGGCGTACTTAGGTTCAAGTACAACAATCTGCCTATTAATCTCCTTTACATCTCCTTTACATCTCAGGATCATCCATAATCTCCCCTTCTTCAGTATAAAGTTTGATGTGCTGAGGGAAAGGAGATTCTTTACAGAAATCTAGGCCTCCATCTCTGACTATTGCTTTGATTTACTTCCTTGATTCAGCATACATCCTGCTGAAGTTCTACTAACTTTCGAACACAGGAAGAATATTATCTCTCCTAGATCCTTGCTTGTGAATTCCTTGTCTAGTTCACCTTTCAAAGTGACAATTGCCTCAGTGTCATCACCTGTGATTAGAAGATCATCAACATACACAAGTATAGCACACATTTACCATTCTCCTCTTTGCAAAATAAGGAATAATCTCTCTTGGGTTGAATGAAATTTTTTTGCTTGAGAAATTTTGTAAGTTCAATATTCCATTGCCTTGAAGCTTGCTTCAGGCCATACAAACTTTTGTTCAGTTTGCAAACTTTTTCTGCAGGTATCTCTTTACACCCTTGTGGAGCTTTCACGTACACATCTTCTTCTAGATATCCATGCAGAAAGGCATTGTTGATATCTAGTTGGTGTAATTTCCACCATTTCATGTGGCTAAGGCTATAAGCATTCTCACAGTGGCAAACTTGGCCACAGGAAAGAATGTATGCTTATAGTCTTTGCCTTTGAGTTGTTTATCTCATCTAGCAACAAGTCTGGCCTTGAACCTCTCAACACCACTATCTTTGTTCATCTTAACTTTGTATACCCATTTACTGTCTATGGCCTTCTTATCTGCAGGCAAGCCTGTCCACTCCCAAGTTGCATTTTTCTCTAAAGCAATCAACCCTTCCTCTATTGCCTTTCTCCAGCCATCCTCTTGACATGAATATTTATAGCATGTTGGTTCCTTCACTCACATAACATTATTTAGACTAATTACATAGTCCGCTGAATAATATTTATTATCATTCAGGGTACCACTCACTACATCTGAACTGACATTGCTTATAAGAGTTTTGCCAGGGATCTTGTACTCATAATACCTTAGATTTGTTGGTGTGTGTTTTTCCCTAACTGATCTTCTAGTTATTTCTTGTGGTGTACTCTCAAGCTGCACATTCTCACCAGTATCTTCTCCCTGCAATGTCTCATTTCCTTTAACTTGCTCTATCTCCTCCTCACTTCTTTCACCTTCTGTCTCTTCAGCAGATTCCACCCTTTGTGTAGTCATTTCTCCCTCTATTAATGGTATATCATTCATTAATACCTTCAATTTAGCTTCTTCTCCTAATTTCATTAATAAAAGGAAATATATTTTCCTTATAAACAACATCCCTGCTCACAAAGGTTCTTTTGTTTTCCAAATCATACAACTTAATTATATCCTTTTTGTGCATAAGGATATCCTATGAGCACACTTCTTATGCCCATTCCTTCAAACTTATCTATCTTCTTCTCATCGCTACTTGCATAACATAGACACCCTATAATCCTTAGGTGATGATAGCTTGTCTCTTTCTTTATTTTTAGTTTTTAGTTTTGGTTGGGAGATGTGAGTCTTTTGTTATCAGATAAATTCGTCATATGTCACGGCATCTGTGATTGGATCAATGCAAAGTTGGAGTTGTAATTATAAGTTTCTTTTTATGAGGGATTGACAAGGTTGGTGTGTGTCCTTGTCTTTTAACTGGTTGGGTTGGAAATAGAAATTTTGTTATCTGTCCTCACAAACCTTCTAGAAGTCGTACCTTGCTATTTTTAGTTGAGTGTGTTTTGGATTGAAGATTCTTGTTGTTGCAGTTGTGGATATCTGCTGAAATTGATGTTACTATCACCCTGTTTCGATGAACGAATGACTGATTGACGAGGTTGGTCATACTCGTGGGTTGGAATTATTCATGGAAATAAAAGGCCAATAATATTGACATAATGTATAAGCAACACTTTCCGAAAGAGACACACTCTTCATCTAGAAATGAATCTATCAAGGAACCTCCAGGTTTCTTGGTCATCTGAATGGACTCTAGGTTTGTGCTGCCCAGCACAACGCAAAGACCATCATAACAAAGTAAATATTGCACACCCACAAAGAGGGCAAATGAGTTAAGCACAAGCATCATAAAAGTAATTTATCTATATTTTAAAAGATAGGAGGCGTTGGGTAAATCACCTTAAGTCTCATCACTATATCTACTTGCCATATTGGCAAAATGTCTTTCTTGTCCAGGGACAATATCTTCGAACACAGCATAGTCCTTGAATATTCATCAAGTCTGCCTTAAATTTTACAGGTTGTCATGATAAAATAAAAATTATGAAAGAAAATCACTCAATGCATGTTAAAAGTGGATGACTAATCATTTTCAAATTGTCCTAACAGTTGTGATTCAATTTTTTTCATAAGGATAATCTTACTGAAGACATCAATGAATTTTCCAAAGAAAACACAGGTATGTATTTTTCATATACAGTAGGTTTATGTTTTGCCATGTTCTTAATATAGGTGGAACTACCTAAGATGGCTACGAGTTCTAGAGTTGGCAAAGGAAGCAATGAAAATAGAGCACACGTTGAGAAATGGTGCACTCTCACCATCTCCCATGTCCGCTCGCACAAAGGAGCACATTGCACAATAGAATCTTGTTCAGGGAATTTCAAATGGACATAACTTTCGAACCACAAATTGGATGGAGGTAATTCTAGTTGGAGGTGAAAGCTTGTTTCGATAGCTTTCCAACGACTAGTCATAAGCTTGATTTGGATCTAAAAACGAAAGAGTTATGCGCGTTTTAAGTTGAACTGTTCGACCAGAGCAGAACAGTTGGTGCGCCCGCACCAGCTAATGAGGTGCGCCCGCACCACTTATTGAGGTGCGCCTGCACCTCTCGACAGATTGCTGCATTCCGAGATTAGTATGTTTGGTGCGCCCGCACCATCTATTTTTCGTCAAAAATCGTGAGGCCTTGTGCCTAATTAAAAACAATAGAAGGTTATTATTTTCGACTTATGCTTGATTCAATGCTTTAGAGAGTATTATTAGGGTTCATATAGAGAGATAAACACCTTAGTTTTTATTTAATATTGGAGATTCTAGATCAAAGTTTGTGATTTCTACACATTGAAGGTACTTTTTATTCAATTAGTTTCAAAGTTTTCAGTTTTTATTCTCTCGTTTCATTGTTATTCTTTGTTCTTCCTATAATTGGATATCATATATTGTAGTTTCTTATTTGCTTATTTTTATTAGAATTATTATTCCCTTAATCATGTTTAGCCCTAGATTAGTTATAGATTTCATGTTTTTATGCTTAGAATCCATGATGAGTGTAATTCTGGCCAAAACCGCAGCAATATGTGAGCCAAGGCCAACGTTCCTGGTCAAGCCTATTGCTGCGGTTGTGGCCCAAAACTGCAGCAATAGGTACTGGTACAGGTAAAAAAAGATTTTTTTTTTGCTCTTTTCCATCAAATTTTAAAGAAAATAATGTAGGTAAAAAATAATACAATATTGACCTCTTCAAATGAAACACATACAAAAAAAAAACCCTAACATCATATTAATTCTAAAAAATAAAAAAATCCAAAAAAATAGAACATCAACGGATCTGGATAAATAAATAAAAAACCTAACTAAAAAAATAAGGGAAATCGGGGACCTCGAATCACCAAATCATTTGATGTACAGATTAAACGCCAAATCTAACTACAAAATAAAAAAATAGAATATCACCAAATCTGAATTAAACGCCAGCCACGATGACGCCGACGAACGTAAATGATTTCCGGTTGAGAGGTGATGGAAGAGATGAGCGCGAGTTGAGAACGACGAACTTGTAGGTTGTTCAGCGCGAGATTTCGCGCTTCACAATTAAAGGGATGTACTGTACATTGGATTACCATTAAATGGGCTAACATCATGCACCAACGAACAATTATTAAAGAGTGCCCATTTTTGTTCATCACCAAATCTGACCATTTTCAATCACCATCATTTTGCCAAACTGTTTAAATCAAGGAATCCTAATTACTTCCTCAAACCAAAATTTCAGGAAATATACTCCCTCCGTCCCAGAATGATCTGAACACTTGTTGGGACACGTAGTTTAAGGTGATAAGTTGTGGTGTTGTTATCAAATGTTATTTTATTTAAATAGTAGATGTGATAGAGTTGGTGGGGTATTTTTTATTAAAGGAGAGAGAAAGTTGGGTAACTTTTTATTGATAAAAGGTAGAGTGTGGTCCAAAGATGTGTAAAAGAAATAATATATTAATGGTGGGACCATGCCAAGAATGGAAGTGTTCAAACTAATTTGGGACAAACATAAAAGGAAAGTTTTCAGATTATTCTGGGACGGAGGTAGTATTACCCATCTCTTCAAATATTAAACCGTTGTTTTCCCTTTTAAAACGGTTGTTGTGGTGAACTTGCCGGTTATTGAGCGCGAGATTTCGCCGTCCATGACCTCGAACTATGAAGAGGAGCGAACTGTGAAGAGGATGAACGCGAGTTCAGCAATTCATGAAGCGATTTTGGCCTAAATCGTTGTGGTGAATTAGGTGTCGAACCGTTGTTGTGGTGAATCGTTGTGATGAATTTCCTTGATTTCAGAAACTTCTAAGAGGATAAACCTTGTTTTTGCAAGCAAAGAGTGAGAAAGAGGATGAGGGAGGAGAGAGAAAGAAAGCTCGAGAACGAGTGAGAGAGGACTGAGGAGACACAGAGGAGAGAGAATGAAGGAGTTAGGAGAACGGCGCACAGTTTAAAACCCTAGTTGGGTGCTTCTTTTATTAATTTAAAGAGCCTATTGCTGCGGTTTTTTTGTAGGAACCGCAGCAATAGGTTCAAATCTTATTAAAAAAAATATATTTTAATCTATTGCTGCAGTTCTTTGAAAAAAACCACAGCAATAGATTTCTTTCGACCTAGTCAATGAATTTTGAAATGTTACCGTTGAAGTATGTTGCTGCGATTTCCACCCAAAACCGCAGCAATAGATTGATTTTTGTTTTTCCTTTTTTTTTTCACGTAGTTTATTTGCTGCGTATAGGTAAAACCGCAACAATTCAGCCGCAGCAATAAGCAATTATTCTACTAGTGTAAACCTTGCATAATTATCGCCTTTGAATCACAATTGCATTAATAATCGTTGTCCACTTTGATCCATGCTAGTAACCTTAACTTTAGTGTCTTCCTATCTTATATTTCAACTCGTGTTATTTGCTAGTTCTTTGATAGTAGTTAGCCATTAGTTGTTACCAAATCACTTAAAACCCCCAATAATCCCTCAATTAGGTAATTTAGACTTGATAGACTTGGATTAATCCCATTTTCCATGTGGATCGATCCTTGACTTGCCTTTACTACGTTATTAGTAATTGCTTGTTAGGTTTTACAAATATTGTTTGAAAAGCAATTTTTGGTGCCTTAACGACACACTAAAAACCTCTTATCAATCGTTAACAAATGTAAACCCACTCTAAAATTCTTCAAGAACGCAATAATGAAAAACCCCAATAAAAAAAGAAAGTTGCTGCCAAAAGAAAGAAGAGGCAACTCACATAGATGTTAAGCCGGTGCATAAAACTTGAAAAATTATGGTGCTTAAAGTACACATGAACCATATCTCGAGAAAATTCCGTCATATCCCAAATAATAAAACTATCATTTGATTTAGTCCAAGAGTTAATTCTATTTATGGTTTGATTATCAGCCATTTCAGCATGTCATCAAGAACAACACAAAACTTGAACAATTATCCAATTTTAGTGTAGGAAGTTCAAAACCCTAGACGAAGAAGGAGAAAAAAGAAAGAGTGAAATTTATGAGATTTAAGAGCGAGAAAAAGAAGACTAAAGGAGAGGAGATGAGAAAAAGAAAAGTAGAAAAGTAGCATTCTTGGCTGCCGATATCCCAGATCCGGGCTTTGATGCTCTTATGCTGAATGACGAGGGTCCGAGTATGAATGTCAACACCAATTGTTGCTTTTGAATCCAAGATGAACTCATCTCTTGCACCGAGAAGGAGGAGAAATTAATTTTGAGAAAAAAGGGTTTTCTCTGCAGCTGAGGAGAGGAGGAAAGAGGTGCGAAAGAATGAGAAACACGGGAGGAGGATGGTGGGAAACCTAATAAGTGAGGTTAACTGATCAAGTTCATTTAAACCGGATTAGTTTACAAAAAATCGGATCATTTTTTTTCAACTAAACTTACATGAATATGCAAGCAGGCTAGACCCAAAGATTAAGAGGACTAGACTTTAAACTTACATGAAAATGTAAGCAGGCTAGACTCAAAGATTGGGGATATATGAAAATATAGGGAGGTTTTAGATTTTGGACTTAGGCCTACATGAAGATGCAAGTTTGACTTTGAAATTGTCTAGGGCTTACATGAAGATGCAAACTAGACCTAGACTTTGAATTGGGCCAACATGAAAATGCAAGCATAGGCTTGACTTTGGAATTCACTAGGGCTTACATGAAGATTCAAAATGGGCTATAATTTGGATTGGACCTACATTAAAGTGCTAGCATGGGAATGACTTAGATTAGGCCTACATGGCGATGTAAGCATGTGTTTGACTTAGACTCGGGTTTACATGAAGATGCAAATGGGTCTAGACTTTGACATGAACGCATGGAAATGCAATTATAAAGTTATAATAGGACCTACATGAAAATGTAGATGGTTCTAAGATGAATCCATGGACTCTTGTATTGACTTGATTGGTTTAGGCTTAAAATTTTATTTCGTACCCTTCGCTCAATGAGAAAATGGGTCCGATTCTACAAGATCAAACCTATGAGACTTAAAGAATTATGGAAAGGATGCAATGGCTTCAAAATAATTGAACGAGGAGCCGTATGAGGTGAAAATCTCATGTACGGTTCTGTAGAGTGGCAGTAAGAGACTTGTCTATCAACTTTTCCACTATCACTCGCAAAAAATCAGTTGAATTAATTTTGTTTTTGAAGATGGGGATGATTTTTTTTAAAAGATTTTTCTTAGTTGATGATGATAAAAAGGATTAATCTTTAAATATATATTGTTTTTTATTTTTTAAAGAAGAAAAGATGGGATGATGATGAAGAAATAAATATCTTGAAAAAGATAAGGGGGAAGAGGATATGATTAATTTTGAAAAAGATTATTTTTATTTGAAGAAAGGATATGATATTATAGGATAGGCATCTTGGAAATATAGGTTGGAGGAGAGGGGATAAGATATGATAGAATGATATGCATGGTGACTCAAAACTCTATCATGACCACTTATCTAGATGCACTCTAGAGATAAACTCAATCTTAAATGATATGCATGGAAAAGATTTATTTTTATATTTGAATTAGCGGAGTTTTGTTTTAAAAAACTATGACAAAAAAGTGATCATGGATGATGATGCATATACGGCTGAAAATCTGGCAAATAAACGGTCAAAAATAAGCTGTATTGAGCTATCTGACACGCACACAAAGACCTTACGTGCCATGCGAGCTTGTGCGTCATGCGCAAGCTCCTTCCGTGTAACGCAAGGTTCTTGCGCTTGGCGCACGATGTTTGTGATGCGTATTTTTGTATTTTGACGATCTGTTGGTCGTTTTTCGATGTTTACTCTAGTTCGAGGGGAGAATGAGGGGAAAGCATGTTGAACATTGATAGGCGAGTCGCGCACCTAATAGAAATAAATAAACTAATTAATCTCCTAATTAACGATGTAGTAGGGTAAGTCAAGGGATGCGAAACTAATACTAACGCTAAACTATAACAACTAGCAATAACACACGAGGTAAAATCAATCAATAAAAGCACCTAGAATTAAGTATTCCCACTAGCATGAATAATACATGAATAATTCTCATCCCAAACAAACATAATCAATAGTCCAAAAGGAGTAATGCACCCTAAAAATACCAAAGACCTCTCCCGAGTACCTATGGCTACTCTAAACAAGCAATCATACCTATTCCCATGGAATCATACAAGAAAGAGACATTAAATATGGCATCACAAACGAATTCCTAGTAATCCTATCAACTTATTCTCATAGAGATATTTATCTCTTGATTGAATCAACAAATCCATCTAGATTCAACTCCCACTGAAAACAAGACATAAGGAATCAATTCAAAATCACCTATCCCTAGTATGATAATGAAAATAAGCACAATTCAATCAAGCAAAGGACAATTAATCACATTAAATTGGAATTAGGGAATTTCATACTGCAAACATTGATAGGGTTCAACTTAACCATAGATTACGGAACTACTCACTCATAGTTAAATTAACAAAAGAATTGAGAAATAAATAAAAAGACATAATTAATAAATAAAGAGAGTGAATTAGAATAACTTAGTCTTTTACTTGAATAAATCTGATCCAAAGTAGCCAACAAGTAAATCTCAAGGTTCAATAATGGGGTTTTGCCCTCAAAAGCTCTCTAAAACTAATACTCTATTTCTCTAATAATGAAGAACTGCCCAAAAGTAAGTTGAAGAAAACCTAATATCGTTTACAAAAACTAAGAAAGGAAATAAAAGAAATCGCGGAAATAAACCACATAGCAGCAAGCACGGGTAAGCAGAAACGTGCACGGGCAAGCGGAATCCTGCACAGTCGTGCAGATGAGACATAACATTTCCCCCCTTTTCGTCACAGATGTGCACGGGCAAGCAACAATCTGCTTGGTCCCGCGGCTCGTCGCTCGGTCAAGCGGAAATGTGTGTGGTCCCGCAAAAACAATATTCTTCAAAGATCATCATTTCTTCAATCCCAAAGAACTCAAACTCATCTACTCGCCTCCGGGAACCGCTATCTAAACCATCTACGAACCATCTTAGCCTCTTTTAGCCACAACCAGCCACAAAAACCTGAAAATCACAAAGAAGATGCAAAAGTATCTCGAAGTAACACAATGGTTCAAAAACTACTCGAATCATGCAAATAGACTTAAGATGCACTAAGAACTACATGAAAATAGACTTAAATCCTACTTATATGCAACTAAAAGCCGACTTATCGAACTCCCCCAAGCTAAACTATTGCTTGTCCTCAAGCAATCCAAACTAGGAAATCAAGGATGCAGTTCAACAGCCGTCTCAAGCAGAGTATGCATGCAGATTTTCAAAACCAATTCAAAAACAATCTTCAAAGTCCTTCAAAATAGTTATTCTTAGTGGAAAACAATCAGATCTCACAATTTAGCACAAGGAAAAGCAACCATCTTACCACAAGTTCTCCTATAAGCTTGACTCAATAATGAATATAGTAGCTCTCACTTTAGTCGTGCACAATATCTCTCATGTGTATAAAAAGGGTCAAATGATCGCTCAAAGCTACATTCCATTGGCTATATCCTACCATAAGCTTGCATATCTTCTCACTCTCCACCGCTAGGGACTACGTTACATGCAAAGAATCATGAGGACTTCATATGGGGTTGTAATGAAGGCTTAAGGTATGGGTGTGGAAAGTTCTAAGAAAGTGGTGCTCAAAGGGGAAAGTGAATCTTTTCAAACACCTTTGACAACAATTACAAAACTCCAAACACAAGCATCCCAATTGCACTTCATTTTTTTTCTCATTAACTAGACCATAACTCTTTAAATAGAAACTCCAATTTCCTTTTATTGTATACTAAAGACATAAATCACAATATCTTTTTTCTTCTTTTGTTCATATTTTCATTTTTTTTCTTTTTTTTTGGACGAAGGATTTAATCAATCATCTATAGAGGAAATTAATAGGAGTATCAAAAGTAACTATGAGGAGATGAACTCAACACATATCATGAGTTCCAACTAAGCATTAGATCACATCAAACACCACAATAAATCTCCAATGTCACAATTTAACTTCATCAACATAGCTTCACAATCCGCTAGGTAGGATAAGGTAAAGGGCTAGAGATGTAGTTAATAAAAATAAACAGGCTAGGCTCACAAGGGTGACAAAAAGGGAGTAATCAATGCAGGTTGCATTTGGCTATGTAGCTTAGAAAATCATCAATTGCCTCAGTCATATTCAATGCATAAACAAGTCAATGCGGTCTCAAGGAGTATCAATGCAAGTTCTAGAAAATAGTCGCCAAAGAAGAGCATCACACACAAAAGAAAGAAGAATGAAAAGATGTCAGTCTATAAGGCATAAGAAGATCCTCACTAGGTTGTAGCTACCAACACTGATCTAGTCGCACAAAGGAGAGACCAATCTTACCATAAACCAATCAATTCCTTATTAACTATGAGATTCTCAAAAACATTTTTTTTTCTATTTTCACAAGCAAATGCATAAATCTTTGCCATCATCGGGGGACTACTCCTAAATGCAACCTAAATGCAAGAACTACTATGCAAACTATATGCAAAATGCATCCTGAATATGAAACTACATACAAATAAAAATGCCTAAATGATGACTAATATGTACACATGATGTGATATATCCTCCCCCAAGCTAGAATGCACAATGTCCTCAATGTGCAATTAAAGAGCAGACACAAAGAAAGGGGCAGGATACTCACAAAACCTCACTAAGGAGGGGAGAGCGAAGGGTTCGGAAACCCTAGTGACTGCATCCAAGTATTGAAGTTTTCCAAGATTGTAAATATGGATGACAAGTTCTTCTTTATAATGCTCTGCTCTGCCTTAATCTCATCAACTGAATGTTGCCTTTTGCAAGTGATCTCTCAATCGACGTAGAAGAAGAGCTAGTGCCATTATGAGTGATAGGTATACTAGGGGTATCCTTATTCAGAGCATCCACTCTATCAACAATTTCACCCTTCAATGGAGAAGTCATGGAGTTTGTAAGTGTGTACTCCATCTTTTCATCACCTACTTTAAAGGTGATTTTCCCCTTTTTCATATCAATTATAGCTTCAGCAGTGGCCAAAAAGGGTCTCGCAAGAATGATGGGAACATGTGCATCTTCTTCCATTTCCATAACAACAAAATCACATGGAATGAAAAAATTTTCGACTCTAAGAGGAACATCTTCAAGGATGCCAAGGGGGAACTTAAATGTTCTATCTTCTAGTTGTAAAGAGATGTGTGTGGGTTTCAGTTCACCCATATTAAGCTTCCACTAGTGGATAAAACCTTAAATGACACAACCTAACTGATCCGATTTAGACAAATCCGAATTAGTTAATGTGAACTGATCCGGTTTCTCCCGAAACCGGATCAGTAAGTTTGAGTTTTTTATTTTGTCGCAATTTTTTGGCCCACAAACTGGTCCGGTTTGTAGGAGAACCGGATCAGTTAACAAACTAATCCGGTTCTCCCTTAAACTGGACCAGTTTGTGGCCCAAAAAAAGTTAAGCCCAGCGTGCGTTGGATATTTAAGCCAAGCCTCCCCGTATAAATCATACGGCCCTAACTCACACTGTCATGAAACCCTAACTCACCCTCTCTCTCCTCCATCCCCTCCCTCACCTGAAACCCTCTCTCTCTTCCCTCCCCTCCCTCATCTGAAACCCTAAGTCACACTCTCAAACGCCCCTCCCTCTCTCTCTTCCCTCCCCTTCATCTCTCACTCATCTCCTCTCTTCGGTCTGTCTTCAATCTCACTACCAACCCTCAAAGACTCAAACGCCCCTCCCCTTTACTTCTCATCCCCTGTCTTCGATCTCACTACCAACAACAACGACCATAGCCCTCGGTAGAATTGAAAAAGACGAAGAACGAAAAAGACGAAGAACGAAAAAGACGAAGAACGAAGAACGAAAAAGACGAAGAACGCAATTTAAAATATAGGTTTTTCCAGATTTTGTTATGTTTCTCTTAGTTTTAAGTTTATAATTTCATTTCATTATCTATATTATTTTCAAGATTTATGTAGTCAGATCTTGTTTTGTTCGTTTTTTTAGTTTTCGTTTCTCTTAGTTTTTTAGGGTTTTTTAGATATTAATTTCTCTCTATAATTTTGTTTGTTCAGATCTAGGTTTCGTATTTATTTTTTTATTTTTCGTCAATTTAGTGTAATTTCGTCAATTTAGTTTTGTTTTCTAGTTAGTTTGGTTGAATTTGTAATTTCGAGAATTTCGTCAATTTTAGTTCTTCGTTTCGTCTGATTTGGGCAACAAATTTATTTTTTGTGGCGTGGCTGAATTCTGGGCAACAAATATATCTTCGTTTCGTCAATTTTATACGCTGTAAGCCTGCAAATTTGAAGTGCAGAGTGTAGTGCCTTTTTTATAAAATTAATATATGCCCTCAACTAATCCGGTCATGCCCTTGATCAACTGATCCAGTCCATGACCGGATCAGTTAATTTCCTTTACTGCTACGGGTCCAACTGCTCCGGACAAAAAACTGGATCTGTAAGACCTATTTTGACCATAGCGGTTGAACTTTTTCCACTAGTGTTCTTGCAGATTGACAAGAGCATGAGATTGACACTTGCCCCAAGATCACATAAGAAATTCTTGATTTCAATATCACCAAGCTTAACAGGAATAGAATAACTACTTGGATCTCCTAGCGTCTTTGGAAGTTTGTTCTGCAAAATAGCACTACGTTCATCTGTTAGTGAAACATTGACATTCTCTTCAATTTTTATTTTGTTGGAAATCATGTCTTTCAAAAACATAGCATAAGAAGGCATCTATGAGATAGCATCCAAGAAAGGGATGTTAATGTGCAACTTCTTCAAAATATCAAGGAACTTCCCATACTTCTTCTCTAGCCTTGCTTGTGCCAATCTTTGTGGGAATGGAACAAGTGGCTTGTATGGTGCAACAGGTATGACACTGGGTTCCTTTTTCTCAGTCTCCTTAGCTTCCCCTTCCAACACTTTTTCACCTTGATCTTCTTTAGACTCTTCTTCACTCTTCCTTTGGTCATTCACCTTCCTTGGGGGCTCTTGTAATTCTTTACCACTTTTAAATGAGATAGCATGGATATGCCCCTTTGGGTTAGGTTCAGTTTGCCCTGGAAGTTGGCTTGAAGGTTTTAAGAGGTGACTAATTTGTTGAGCAAGTTGGGTCATCTAATTCTCCATCATTTTATTATTAGCATGAATTTTTTGAAGGGAGCTGTTGAAGAAGTCATTTTGCTTCGCCTGATATTCAATTTGCTTTGCCTGAGAAGAAGCTAAATTCTCTATGATGGTTTCAAAGTTGGACGTTGAGGATGATGGTGAGGGGTTTAAAGGTGGTCTTTGTTGAAAGCCGAGAGGTTGGGAGTAGTTTGAGTATGGAGGTTGAGGTTGGTTATTTTTGTAGGGGAAATTTGGATAATTCTTCCAACCTGTGTTATATGTGTTTGAGTATGGGTTGTTTTGTGGTATTGTGTTTGTGTTCAGGTGGGCATTGGCTTGCTCATATATCAATTCCATGGAGTTGTATTGACACTCATTCAATGAGTTACCCTGCACTTCACAAATCTCACAAACAGGTGCTATTGGTCTGCTACTCAATTGGTCAACCTTGGCTGCCAAAACCTGCACAATGTTAGTCAAAGTAGCAATAGCATCAACCTCATACTTACCTCCCCTTTTAGGGGCTCCACAGGAGACACTCCAATCATTCAAATAATTGTTGGCAGCCATATCTTCCAGCAATATCTTAGCAGCTTCCGGAGTTTTGGCCATGAAATTACCGCCAGATGCGGCATCAATAGAACTTCGAACATCATGCTTCAGATGTAACACCACGGTTTTTCGCTAATATTTTATTCGAGTTATTTTCCCTTAATTATTATTTTCTGTTAAAATTATAATATTTTACTTCTTAAAAAAAATATTATATATATTATATTATTTGTTTTTCAACTTTTAAAATGTTATATTTATATAATTTATTGAAATGGAAATTATATACTTTTTATTCTAGTATTTAAATTACGCGTTTGAGTTAGTATTTTTATTTTATCGTTCTAGCGCGCTTGGACCGTCGTAACAATTTTTAAATCGTGGAACTTATACCCCTTGTCCCAAAAATTCAGACTTTTAAAGTATGAGAGGTGACTTTTGGTCCTCTTGTAACCCCCTTTGTAACCCCCTTTTTAATGTCAATTAAATCCCTTATTACTAGCTAGTGTAACCTCCTTTTTACTCCTCTTTTCAATCACCTTTGGAGCTATTTGTAACAGCAAAATTCAGTCACATTTCCTCCCCATTTTATTCGACCATTTGAAGAGAGAGAAAGAATAGAAAAGTTCATCCCGGATTTCCCTGTCACACCTTCACGAAATTGGCTATCACCGACGATCTAATCGTTGGAGTGTTCTAAAATTTGGACAGCATGTTGAGGACATCTGGGCCTTCACTTTGACCGGCGGGATTGTGAATTCGAGCGTTTAATCGTCGGGAATATTGATCGTAATAGAGCAGCACGTAATGAAAAATTTCAGTGTTCAAGAAGAAGAACGCAAATATTTGGAGGTCTTCAAAGGTAACTAACGGTTTTCCTAGATCGGTTAGAATTCGTATAGGGATTATATTAGTTTTTGATAGTTGAGTTGGGTTAGTATTATGTTAAGTTTTGGGTGGGAATACTTATATGTTGTGTTTGTTTCTTTTGATTTTTATGGAGTGTATCAATATATGATGACGTACTTGTGATTCTTTTGTATTGTCTAAAAGAGTATGTTGGTTGAACCATGAAATCTGTTTAGTTTTGGGGGTTGCTGATCAGGTTGTCTAATTCATAGTCTTCATATTCTTGTTTAGGTTCATGATTAGCTTGGGTAATATTGTATCTTGTGATGCTAACTAGTGATCTGATCACATGAGTTGAAATTATGGCTGAACTGTTATGTTCTTGCTGTGTTTGTAATATTATGCGAAGTGAGGGATGCTTGAGTGTGTGTCATTATATTATATGGTATCTACGTTTGTAATACCTTTTCTTTTCCTACCATGCTGTTGCCATGTAGTATAGTGGTAGGATGAGTAGAATATCATGCTATAAGTTATTGTTGCTGTTTTGCGTGAAGGTTGGTGTTGGGTTTGATGACTATTTGTGATAAATTGTGAAGATCTCTTATTTCTTATACAAGTGACTTTGCATCTTGTCTTGTCTTTTTGTATATAAGTAGTCTATACTAATATTTTCTCATAAAGTTATGACTTGGATTTATTTATATGCTTATTTGATTAATGTGTTTTTTATCATGTTTGATGATTTTGTTTGTTTTAGATATATCTTTACGAGTTGGTATTTATAACATGTTTGTGTCCTTTTGGCATGATAAGATTGTTGGTATTTTGGAGACGATGTTATTATTTGTTATTATTACTAGTATTGTTATTTTATTTATTATTATTATATTATTATTACTATTATCAGTATTATTTATTATTATTATTATTATTATTATTATTATTATTATTATTATTATTATTATTATTATTATTATTATTATTATTATTATTATTATTATTTTGAGAAGAGTGTTATTTTTTTTAATTGAAATTCTTGGGTTGCGATCCTCGATTTCTGCTGATTTGGTGTAAGGCCTTAAGGGTATCCGCTTGAGTTGATATCGATTTGTTGATGATTATGAATATTATTTTAATTATTATTCTTGTTTGAGAGTAAGATTATCCGGAGGGACTTAATCCCGAGGTGAAGAACATGCAAACCATAGGACGTAATCCTAGGTATACCTTGGTTTTGTTGTCGTCCGAGAGGTCGGTGGGGACGTAATCCTACACCGCATCGGGAGTATGGCCATTCTTAGACACATGCAGTAGGGAACGTAACCCATAGGCTGTCTGGAGGTTGTCTCGCATTACCATAGGAAGTGGGTTGTCCACTAGCGTTCAGCTCTCTCTCTCAAACTAATTATATTTTTTTTTATTACTTTAAACTTTGAAGGTTTATGGTATTTATACTTGAGTTCATATATATAAGTTGTTTATTCATTTTGTTTATTTTGTTACCTTTACTCTATTTATATTTAAGCATGTTGTATTATCTTTGTTTAAGTGTTTTATTTGGTTATTCAAAGTGTACTATTGAGATGTTTTTGTGTGACTTAATTATTAAGGCTTTTATAGCTCTTATATGGATCCTAATTGGGCTGGGAGAGCTGTTAGTTACTCCCCACTGATTGTGGATGTTTGTTAATATATTTTGCAGGTGATTATTTCGTATTATGGGCATTGAGTGAAAGACTATTTAGGAATTTTGAGGAATTCTTATTTTATTTTATACTTACTATATATATTGGGTTTATGAGGTTGTTTTGCCTCTTTGTGGATATTTTGGATTATCTTAATTGGGTTTTAATTTTATATAGTTTAATTTAACCTTTGTTAGAGTGACATTTCCGTCAGGCGATATTTCCGCTATCGCCATCTCCTTAACAAAAAGTTCTATTTTGTTTATTTTATGTTTTTAAAAGGACGGAGTGTTACATCAGACCATTGTAATATGTCTGAATCAATAGCCACTCAGGAATACCATGAGGCATAGAGAGACTCCAATTCATGTTGTTGAAAACCACTTATCTCATTTATGAATTTTGAAGTTCTCATAGGAGGGAAGAATTTGTAGAGAAAAGCCTTTTTCAGTTATGGCCATGTGGCGATCTTTCGCACCTCTTCTTCTTTCAACCATTCTTTTGCTTCATCCCTAAGAGAAAGGAAAAGCACAATATCAAATCAAGTCATCCAGAAACATTTGTCAGTTTCAATGTATTACACTTCTTTAGAAAGTTAGCCAAATGATCAGTAGGGCTCTCTTTTGGTGTTCCCGCATAAGAGTCCTGTGAAATGAACTGAATAAAATGTGGCTGGAGCTCGAAGTGTGTAGCAGTGGTGGTTGGCCTGGTAAATTAAAGGTGGTGGTGGTCTCATCGGGCATAGCATACTCTCGTAGAGACTTTGGTGCTTCGTCTCCCATTATTGATTCTTATTGTTGTTTTCTTTTTTGATCTCCTAATCTCCTTGTTGTGGCTTCGATCTCGCGATCAAGAGTAACTAGATCTTCTGAACCCTTGATACGGGTGCGCATGCAACAAAAAGACTGAAAGAGGAAAAATCAAACAACAAAAAGAGTAACAATGATCGAGCAAAAATAAGTTTAGCGCAAATAAATCAAAGATAAACTAATCTAATATCGTTAGTCCCCGAGAACCCGCCAATTTTGATAGGCGTGTCGCGCACCTAACCAAAATAAATAACCTAACTAACCTCCTAACTATGTAGTAGGGTAAGTCAAAGTCGAATCCGCAGAGACAAATGATATCTTGACTCAAATTAACTAAACACTTGACAAACAACGGTGAAAGGGATGCTAAACTAATACTAACGAAACTATAATAACTAGCAATAACACATGAGGTAAAATCAATCAATAAAAGCACCTAGAATAGTATCCCCACTAGCATGAATAATACATGAATAACTCCCATCCCAAATAAACATAATCAATAGTCCAAAATGAGTCATGCACCCTAAAAATACCAAAGACCTCTCCCAAGTACCTATGGCTACTCTAAACAAGCAATCATACATATTGCCATGGAATCTTCCAAGAAAGAGACATTAAACATGGCATCACAAACGAATTCCTAGTAATGCTATCTACTTATTCCCATATAACGAGATATGCATACTCTTGATTGAATCAATAAATCCATCTAGATTCAACTCCCACTGAAAACAAGACATAAGGAATCAATTCAAAATCACCTGTCCCTAGTATGATAATGAAAATAAGCACAATTAAATCAAGCAAGGACTATTAATCACATTAAATTGGAATTAGGGGTTTCATGCATCAAACATTTCTAGGGTTCAACTTAACCCTAGATTATAAAACTACTCACTCATAGTTAAATTAACAAAACAATTGAGAAATAAATAAAAAGACATAGTTAATAAATAAAGAGAGGGAATTAGAAAAACTTAGTCTTTTACTTGAATAAGACCGATCCAAATTAGCCAACAAGTAAATCTCAAGGTTCAATAACGGAGTTTTAATAAAAAGCTCTCTAAAATTAATACTCTATTTCTCTAATAATGAATAATTGCCCAAAAGTAAGTTTATGAAAACCTAATATCATTTACAAAAACTAAGAAAGGAAATAAAAGAAATTGCGGAAATAAACCGCATAGCAGCACGCACGGACAAGCGGAAATGTGCACGAGAGTGCACCATGGTGCACGGGCAAGCGAAATCCTGCACGGTCATGCAGATAAGACATAAGATTTTTCCCCTTTTCATCACAGATGTGCACGGGCAAGCAACAATCTACTTGATCCCACAGCTCGTCGCTCGGTCAAGCGAAAATGTACGTGGTCCCGCGAAAACAATATTCTTCAAAGATCATCATTTCTTTAATCCCAAAGAACTCAAACTCATCTACTCGCCTCCGGCAACCGCTATCTAGACCATCTACAAACCATCTTAGCCTCTCTTAGCCATAACCGGCCACAAAAACTTGAAAATCACAAAGAAGAGACAAAAGTATCCCGAAGTAACACAATGGTTCAAAATCTACTCAAATCAAACAAATAGACCTAAGATGCACTAAAAAATACATGAAAATGACACTTAAATCCCACTTATATGCAACTAAAAACCGACTTATCAAACATAGCAAACAAGCAATCAGGAATGTCAAATGGGCAAGAAATAGTATGCAGTTCCAACCTAAAGTTAATATATGTTTAAGTACTATGCTGAGGTTTAACTTTAGTCTGAAAAAAAGTTCCACGACTAAGAGACTAATCCCACGCTCCTTATTTGCCTAAAAAGATGGCCACATGTAAAACGCATTCCATTCTCAAGTCTGGAACAAGATAGCACTGCCACAGTTCGGTAGGTTTGCTTATGACTAAGATCCAACACTATTGATCAGGAATCGTTTTGGAAGGACAAAGCACAAACCCTCGAGGATAACCCCACGCATAGAAGATGTGCTAGTGGGGCAATGACAAGATTTTATGGTGGTTATTAAATATATTTATGCAATATGCTTAGCAAGAATAATGCAAATGAATATAATATTGAATTTTCAGGTTTCCCCCAAATAGAACTTTAAAATATTGCATTTTAAAGAAAATTAATATTTTAAATGTATAAATCCCAAGCAAAGTCGCTACGTTATAGGCATGTGATTATCATGTTTTAGCCCACACAATTTTAGTAACGTGTTGGTCCGAAATAGAGTCGCCAATTAATTTTCGAGAAAAAGCAATAAAACCAAAAAAATAAAAGATTTGAGTTCGAGGTGAATTTCCTTACTTATTTGATGAAATATTCAAATACATGCATATAATTCGATTAATTGCATGAATAGACAAATATGTTAAAGGTCATTTTTTAACACATAAGATTTAATTTTCTTGATCACTTAACTAAATCACAAGATTAATAGGTACCTAGATCAGTTATTTAGATTATCTTATTAGGCGTGATTGAACTAATTTGTAGGTCTCATTTAGAAAACAATAATATGAAGGTGATCAAGCAATTGCAACTAAAGAAGGGATGAAAATATTCAAACCATAAGAATAATTGTGAAGATAATTACCAGAAAAAGATTAGATGATCCGGGGTATCGTCGAAGCCAACAACTAGTGGTACTCCTACAATTCCAAGTTCTCAACTATTATTGTCAATAAAGGTACATGTAATATGACTAACTTATATAATTCTTAAATTCCGTCATCTACTTTCAAGCAGTTGAATTGATGCTTTACGATTTGACTCGAGCGTTTCAACCTCTCTTTTTTTTTTTTTTTTTTTGGTATTGCTTTCATGTGATTTTTATCAATTTTGTTTGCTTGCAGATCTTTTTTAGCAAATGATAAGAATATAGCTGGGGCAGACTATATTATCATATAAATTGTAAATCAACTTAATTTATCTGTGATTTTTATAGTGAGCATATTGAATAAATTTAGACATAATATTAATCAGATTATTTTCGTTGAATTCAGGAATAAGAATTTAAGGTTTCGTATTTAATTTTAATTTTGACTTTTAATTGTATTATTGTATTTATATCATATGTTTAAATTTTGGGAAATTGTAAAACTTAACCTCTACATTATTATTTTTCGCTCTATAAATGATAAATTCAGTTATTAGACATTCTCTAAAATAACCATAAACTTTGAAAACACTTTACAAAAATATTTATAACCCGAATATATTTCTTTGTTTTGAATTAACGTTAAAACACATTATTTTGCTAATTTCTTTTGGCCCCCAAAAGAAATATCTTCAAGATCCGCCACTATAACCAACTACATGCCATTGTTATAAAAATTAAATTTGAGATTAATATGGAAACACACCCAATTTGGGATTTATGGGACAATTATAGTAATATCTCCGTATTCTAACAGCATGCACCAGGCATGACATTTGTTAAAGCATTCTGTACACAAAGTTTATTCTAAGCTCTTGCTCCAGAGTTGAATTTTATTTTTTATTTTTTCATCTTTTCATCTATTGTAATACTATTTTGACCTGAAAAAAAATACTACACTTGTATCTAAGTATCTTTGTTTACCAGACCATACGTTGTGCACTATCTTAATTCTTTTCCTCTGTTTGGAATATCCTCTTAGTAACAGAGAATTAACACTCAAAAGTCAAAGATGAGAATCTGTCCTATGCCAAAATCGATGCTAACTAGAAGGATTTTATAGCTTGGGACCATTTTTAGGGACCATAATTTATGATTTTGTATATTTACTTATTTTTTTGGAATAATGATGCGTTGTATATAACAAATTGACAAATTATTCCATAAAGCTGAAGCTAATTGGCTCGATCAGTTATTTGACTATATGAATCACAAGTGGAGATTAGGTGCTAAGAATTAGTCATGTTAATCAAGTTTTAAGAAGGTAGTGTACACAGTATATTCTACCTATATGCCTGCCTTTCAAGGAACCCTCCTCTATATAAGACTTTGGAAATTAATGGTATTTATCGTTTTGATATTTGTGAATGACAAACGTATTTTATTAAATTCTGACTTCTTTATAAAAAATTGGCTTAGCTATCTTTGTTTTTGAATCGTATTACTAGTTATGGTATGGTATGAGCTATCAAATAATTGTTTTATGTGAGCTTGCTTTTCCTCCATACATATGGAATTTTGTTTTTTCTTATATTTTGTTTTTTTTTTTTTTAGAATTGTGGATGACAATAATGAATAACATTCCTATTTGATCTTATACTATAATAATGAGATTTTTTGTGTTAAAGAGCGACTAAGTGTAGTGATGTAGACGCAATTCGATCTTAGGTCTTATGTACCAGTGTACCACCCCCACAAGATTTTACCAACTAAGTTAGATGACATTTACTATTAGTGTAATAATGTGTGTACACATGATAGAGATGAATTCTATTCCTATTAGGTCTGTATTGAAACCCTATATATATATATATATATATATCTTGCCAGGGTCAACCTAATTAGGTTAACATAATTATTCTCCACACTTGTATATGGTATCACAGCCCTAGGTTAAACTAAAGGTAAAAAAAAAATTCCATGATTCCTAGCACTGTCTCTTTTGGTCTCTTGTATATGGTACTGCTAATTCCGCTGCCATGGCTTCTTCTTTTCCGCCCTGCGCTGGTGGTTCCTATGCTCTTGGTTCCTCCTTCACAGGCGTGCCTACCATGGCCCCTGCTGCTGCCTTGTCGCAACTTTCTCATGGCTTCTCGACGCCGACACTTCGTGTGTCTTCCTATGCGCAGACTAGCCCCCAGCAGCCTTCGTCTTCACGGCGTTTTCCACCAGGTTTCGGGTATTTCTCGGCCTCTCACGCGATCACAGGTGCTGCAACGCCGTCGACCTGTCCGCAGCCATCCCTCGCCGCTGCTGGAATTCATCAGCCCAATTTTGGCTTATCTTCGACTTTATTTCAAGCCTCCTTACCGAACTCCTCCTCCGTTCAGCAGCCTGTGTTTGCTTTACCTCCAATCTCCGCGCCGAATCTTAATAATTTGGTAACTATCACTCTTTATTCGCGTGAAGATTATTTGTTGTGGAAAACTCAAATTATGTGTTTGCTTCTTTCGCATCAATTACTTGGTATGGTTGAAGGCACTGTTTCTATTCCCCCTTCTTATACTGTTGATGAACGTGGTGTTTCGGTTCCTAATCCACTATTTTATGAATATTTACGCGGTGATCAATAAATTAAATCTTGGATTTTTGCCACGTTAACTCGTGTTGTATTTGTTGATGTTCATGATTTAACTACTTCTGTGGAAATATGGAATCGTTTGCAAACTCGTTTCATGCATTCTAGAATGGCACGTTCTATGGAATTGAGAGGTCGTCTTTCACATATTAAAAAGAGTGATTCACAGTCTATGGATGGCTCTTTGTGTGAAATAAAGGTCATTGCTGCCATTCAGTGTCCTGTCTCTAATCAGGATTTGGTCAGTTTACATTATTTGGTTTGGATCGTGATTCGGACTATGATCATCTTGTCACTACTTTGTTGCATTATCCCTTTGCTTTGAGTTTTGATGACTCGCGACCCAAACTCTTGCTTCATGTGCAACGTATCAAGAAATCTAAGGATGGGTTGGATTCTTCCTCTCATCATGCAATGGTTGCGGTTCAGTCATCTGGTTCTAGTTCTTCCTCTAATAAGAACAATTATGGTTGGCGCACCAAAGGCAAGAACAATAAAAACAAAGGTGGTAACAATGGTGGCCGCAACAATAATAATGGTGGCAATGGTGGTAACAACAATGCTCGTGGTTCTGGTAATACCAACAACAACAATGCTAATCGGGGACGTTAGAATGGTATGAGTAAATATTCTAACTTCTCATTTTCTAGTATGCCTTGCATTGATTCTATTACTAATGGTCTGTCCTCAGTAGAGAATACATCGCAAAGTGGCAATTTAAACTCTACCCCTACTTTCGATACTTGTGGTCTTTGTTGGTTTCCAGGTCATCAAGCTGCTTATTGTCCTCAAAGATTCAATTCTAGCTTTCTTCCCTCTTCCTCGGATAGTGTCACTCGAGCCTTAGCTGCACTGTCTACTGGTGGTGAAGCAAATGACTCAGTTTGGGACCCGGACTCGGGAGCTGCATCTCACATGACTCCTCAGGATGGTAAGCTTTCTGCTATTCTTCCTTACTCTGGGTCAAGTTCTGTTGTAGTTGGTAATGGTACCTCTCTCCCAATTAAAAGTGTTGGTCATTTGACATTAAAAACTGTAAGTCGTCCTCTTACCTTGTCTTCTGTTTGTCATGTGCCTAATCTGAAACATAATTTATTATCAGTTAACAAGTTGTGTCAAGAAAATGATTGTGTTGTGTGTTTTGATAAAAACTTTGTTTCTATTAAGGACAAGACAACGGGGGAGATTCTGCTTCGGGGATCCAGTAAGCAAGGTGTCTATCCAATTCAACCAACTATTATCACCAATGAGTCTTCTGTTCCCGCTTTGCTAGCTACTAAGGAGTCTGGCGATATTTGGCATGCTCGTCTTGGTCATACTTCGTCTAGAGTTTTAGGTTCTTTATGTTCAAATAAGTCTATCACATCTACATCTAAGTTTCATGATGATTGTGTTGGTTATAAGTTAGGAAAGATTCATCGATTACATTTTGAACCAGTTGAACATGTTTCTCCATATCCTTTATATAAAATTCACATTGATCTTTGGCAATCTCCTGTGATCTATCAAATCAATTATATCGATATTATGTTGTTTTTGTTGATGGTTTCTCGCGATATTCATGGATTTATCCTTTACGTTGAAAATCGGAAGCTTATTCTCAATTTCTTGTGTTTCAAAAGATGGTGGAAAATTTATTTAATTGCAAGATTAAAATTTTCCAAAGTGATGGAGGTCGGGAATTTGATAATTCCCATCTTCTACAACATTTTCGTGACCATGGTATAATTTTTCAAAAGTCTGATCCCCACACTCAAGCTCAAAATGGTGTTGCGGAACGCAAACGCCGTCACATTATTGAAATGGCTCGTACTATGATAATTCATTCTGATTTTCCTGTTGAATTTTGGGTTGATGTTTTATACACTGCCACCTATACTATTAATAGGTTGCCTAGCTCGGTTCTAGGGGGTGTCTCTTGATGTGATTTTTGTTGGCGGTTCGAACTCTTTTTGTGTTTTTATGAACTTATGGACGAACAACAATAAAATAAAAGGGATAGGCTCTTAAATCGCAGTTTAAGAGGTTCTCTTGTGAGTCTCGGCTCCAAGATCACACAAAGTCGCGGTTTGTGTATTTGAACTCTCAGTTCTATGCAAGCACAACAAGCTTAACACTTTTCTTAAACTCCAAACTGATTTTATTAATGAATGAAACAACCTTATATAGGCGTGCAAAACAGCAAAGCAAACCCTAGTCCTACTAAGGCTAGGTAAACTAAGAACAAGATAATAAATAAATAAAACACTCCTAATCCAATAAGGTCGGTTTCTTGGAGTTTCTAGGTGATTCTTATTGGAGGTGTTAGCTTAATGTGTTGGCTTTCATGCATGAAAAGAGCTTTGGGAGATCGACACTTATGTAGCTGCTTAGAAGCTTTCTTTTACGATAAGTACGAACTGATATTTTAGCTGACCAGATTTTACTATGTAAGGAACTTACCATATTAAGCCACGTATATTTTAGGAACAAATGACCATTTTAACCTTAAGACATCCCAAACATAACATATATCAAGTTTGATTAGGTTTTGAGCTCGGATTCAACCCTAAAAGGCTCTTTAACTGGAGGTTCATTGTTACCGATAAAACGGTCTCTATGCGATTATCATAATCTTAAGAAATAAGGCTCTCCAAGGCTTTTTAGCTTATCTATTGGTTCTCAAGGCTTTCTTAACCACTAAGAATGATAGTGATAGGGAATGAGTGAGAGGATCTTGGGACGTTATTAGAAATTGAGAAATTAAGAATATGGAATGCAAAAGATAATAAAATAGGATGAAAATTGCGTGTGAGTTGTTGTTGCCAATTATGTGGACCGAGAATTTAGGGGAAGTTAAGAGAGTTGATGATGCTCAATTCCCGCTGCATGTTTGAATTTGGGAGAGAAGATGCTCTTTTTTTTTTTTTTTAAAAATATGGGTTTTAATATTTTGGGCCTCAAAATTTCGGGGCCTTGTGCTGATGGTCTGTTTGCACAGGCCATTGGCCGGCCGGCACAGGCCAAAGATATAATATATTTTAATGTATATTTATATATAATTAACAAGCTCCAACTTGGACAACAAGCAAACCTACACGCCAACCACACTTCTACTTCAATTAGGACTCTAATGCTACTATAATCCTACTCCAATTAGAATCCTAATCCAACTAGGACTTGGACTTCTAACTCAACTAGAATTTCAAACAAACTAAAACATTAAAAAGACTCCTAACAGAACTAGGAGTTCTAATCCTACTAGAATTAGGAAAACTAATCCTACTAGAACTAGGAAATAACCAAATCCTAACAGATCTAGGATTTGTAGGAAACGAGCCATCTCTCACATGCATCATCCCCTGTCTCTTGAAAACATCCCTTGTCCTCAAGGGTCTTCCAAGCACGGCACCAAATCAACCCCAATAAAACCTTGTATGTGTCGAACCCAAGCTTCTTAACAACCTTGAAAGGACCCTCATCCATTGGCGCATCATTCTTATGATCAATATGCAGCTTTTGAGCACTAAGAGAAAGCCACACATAGTCCGCTTCACTTAGGCGTGAGTCTTGTCGAAGAAGCAGCAAATTAGCCCTTATTTCCTTCTTGTTGCTTGCGGTTTCTAGCATCTCTTCTCGGCATGAGCGTAGACAAACATGACCACCGCCATCTCGTACACTTGATGCACTATCCTTAGGTACATGCAGTAAGCTTCTCTTCGGCGGCAATGGCTTGAGGCCCACACGAGCACCATCCACGAGCACCGAATTCACATTCTCTCGACCATGGTGTAGTACTTGTCGATCATATTGCCACGGGCGCCCTAAAAGTAACGAGCAAGCAGTCATTGGAGCCACATCAAACCACATCTGATCCATATAGCCCCCCACTCAAAAACCTACCAAAGCCCTCTTCTTCACCCACACACCTCCATCATTACTCAACCAACTTAGCTTGTACGATTTTGGATGATCTTGCGTAGGTAACTCCAATGAATCCACCAAGGAACGAGCTACAACATTGGTGCAAGAACCCGAATCTATGATAAAATTATAGACCTTACCATTGATCAAACATCTAGACTCAAATAAGGTCTCACATTGCTCATGTGTTGCTTCCTCCAATGGTGCTGCCACCAAAGTCCTTCGCACAATCAACCCCCTCTTTTCTTCCGGTTCATAGATAGGAGTCTCAACCCAAAAGGATGGGTCTGCCATGTCATGTAACATTGCTTCAGGACTCCTCTCATCCTCCCTAGATTTCTCCCCCGACGCCTCTTCCATCTGTTTTGTCAACAAGGCAAAACGTTCCTCCAAAGTAATCAACATCCTATTAGGACATTGTTTTGCAATATGCCCTTGGCCTTGGCACTTAAAACACACCCTTTCCTTCATCCCCTTTTGACCAGCCATGGAATTAGTAGGGGTTTTAAAATCCTCTTCACCTCCCTTTCCCTTGTCTAAAGTTTTAGTCTTTACCAAAGAAAAAGAAGTTTCAGTTTTAGGAGTGAAAGGAAAACAAGAGCTCTTACCCTTAGCCTTCTTTTACTGCCTTTCCACCTTCGTAGCTAACTGACATAATTCATCAAAAGTGCTGTAGACTTGTAGTTCCATGCAATTAGCTATAGGTTTAGCCATGCCACTCAACAGCTTCGCCATCTTTTGCTCTTCCTCCTCCTTACAACCACACGCTAGGTAAAGCTTCTCAAACTCAGTCACATACTCTTCAATGGAACGGTGATCTTGCTGAAAGGAATTGAGTCTAAGATAGAGTTCTTGTTTATAAGACTTGGGAACAAATGTTTCCTCATCTTAAGTTTCAATTCAGTCCAAGTTTTGATATTTTCTTTCCCTTCTCTCACTCTTTGGACTTGGAAGGAATCATACCAATACGAGACATAATCCGTAAGCCTTAGAATAGCATGAGAAAAACGCTGCAACTCATCCATGTCCTTATTGTAATAGCCCATATTTTTAAGCAGGTTTATCAAGAGCTAATTATTTATCTTAGCTTAATTATGATATTTTTATAAGTAAGATGGATTTCAATGTTTTAAGACAAAAAGGAACAACAATGTTATAATTGTAAAATGATGTCCTCTTATATGGTCTTATGATTGATATTTTGGGCTTAGGAAAATAAAAGAGAAAAAAAAAACATTAATCTTTCTCTCTCTTTCGATCTCGTGGCTTTATATGAGAATGCCACCTTATTGTTTTGGTGTCCAAATTTCATCTCATCTCAAGAAAATAAATGGAACCCAAACCCCAACCCATCTCTTTCTCACTCACCGTCCTTCTCCTTCATCATCTAATGGCGTTCCTTTTTGCTATCGCTTCTGCCGGGCGAGTTTGTCGTGCTCCGGTTGCTGGTTGTTCTTAGTCCCATTTTCTCTCTCCTTTATGTTTCACTAAACATCGCTGCTCTCTCTCTGTTCCTCCATCTTGTCGGTGTTTGTTGGTCGGCGTGGACGCGTCACTCCGCTTCTACGGAGCTACTGCCACCGCTCTTGTTCTGTCTTGTTACTGCTGTGGGTGGTGATGTTGTGTCGTTTGTCTGCTACCGTTGCTTGTGGTGCTGCATTCGGATGATGCTGCTGGTGGTTCTGCCGCCATCAACGGTGGCTCTGCCATCGTTGGTTCTCCTACTTCATTTCTTCTACTCTTTAGTGTATTAGTGAAGGTATAAAGTTAAAACTTTTACTTCTTTTTTTTCTTCAAATTGATAAGAACAAATTCAGATTTATTGTTGGATTGAACTAGTAAATTCAACTCTAAATTAAATCTTACCATGGGATTGAAAAATTCGTTTGTGATAAGGATTTGTAAATTCAAAGATTGTATCTTTTATGTTTATTTAATGGATTGAAGCTTATAATATGAATTAATCCTTCTTAAGTGAGTTATAAATTTCGATTTCTTATTAATCATGTTGATTGATAAAATTCTATATGAATCAGATTTGGGTTTAATTAGAATGAGCTTGTGAGATTGATGTTATGAGTTGGATTTGTAGAATGGGTTGCGTATAAGGGTTGTGGTTAGTTCATGAAAGAATTTAGAAAGTATAAGAAGTTAGTTTCCTTATCTGAAATATAGTGAGAATGGTTGTTAATTATTGATATTGTTGTTGAGGTATAATATGGATATCGATGTATGGAGCTCAAGTATGTTGGATGAACCAAGACTCGGTATGGAATAAAAGTAGAATTCGGAGATCGAAAAGGTACACATTGTCCCTCCACCTTATAACTAAATCTGTTTGTGCAACTATAAGTTGTATGAATTTTATGATTTTATTAGAGTTCAGACTTGAAATGGTTTTATGATCAAGTCAAGTTTGATTCAAAGTGCGATGCTTAAGTACTAAGTTTCTGATTAATCATAGTATATGATTTAGCACAAGTGTTTGATTATAAAGATTTTAGTATTGACGTCCGCATCATGCTTTGAGATATATTTATAAGTTTTTAGCTTTGGAAAATAGTCTTATTCAAGGATTTTGAAGTAAAGGTTGCCCAGTGATATCAGCTTATGCTATATTAAGTCAAGTATGTTATGTATTGAAGAATATTTGGTTTCTGAGACCTAAAAGTATAAGTTAATCGTGACCCACGTTTTAAGATATTATATGAAAATCATATATGGACGTTTGACTATAAGTATTTAAGTAATGTCGATATAATTCTCTGTGAAATTGAAGGAGTATTTATAAGTGAGATATTCTGAGCAATTTCGTATGGTCTGGAATAAATTATAGACTTAAGTCAATGGGATTGACAAGTTATGGAACCTAATTATGTTTTAGCTAACATTCGTCTATATATAGTTCCAAGACGAATAAATGTACCAAAAGTTTCACTTATGGAATGGTAGTGAGAATCCAAGTGTATTGAAATGGTCAAGTGTTTCGAGATTCAAGTTATATAAATTCCGAAATATGTACAGGATATAAAGATTTTAAATATGTTGGCCATCAACTTTGAGGAACATGGACTTGACTTTTTGAAGATATGAGTTAAATATCTGACTATAATACACGATTTTTGGGATATATCTTATTATGAGTTTTGCGTGATTGGGATTGCTTGGGTGATGCAAAGTTCAAGGTTAGAGATTTCAAAAGTAAACTGTTGTTTGGAGATGTTATATATAATACAACTTATGACTTTTGGAAGATTTAGCTATATGATGAATTTAAGATAATTACTGGAGTTAGCCGTAAATTCTTTGGGATATTAGATGGAGTGTAAGTTGATAAGTTATAGGGTAAGTGAAAAAGAGAACTTTGGTAACGAAGATATAAAGTTATGTAAGATTAAATTCTGTTTTGACTTTCTGATTAGTAAGCTATGTTTTGAGCTTCAATTATAATAAGCTTGGACTATATTTCCTTTAAAAGTCCGTATTTGAATGGTTTTAGCAAATGAATTTCTGTAAAGGATTGAATTGTACCCAAATGCAATTATGTATTATGTTTGAATGATAGATCCGACTCGAGAATTATGAATTTGAGTTTTTGAAAAATATTGAGCTGTGAATTACTACCTCCGTCCCAGAATAATCTGAACACTTTCCTTTTATGTTTGTCCCAAATTAGTTTGAACACTTCCATTCTTGGCATGGTCCCACCATTAATTTATTATTTCTTTTAAACATCTTTGGCCCACACTCTACCTTTTATCAATAAAAAGTTACCCAACTTTCTCTCTCCTTTAATAAAAAATACCCCACCAACTCCTATCACATCTACTTTTTAAATAAAATAACATTTGATGACAACATCACAACTTATCACCTTAAACTACGTGTCCCAACAAGTGTTCAGATCTTTCTGGGACGGAAGGAGTATGTATTTTGATTTCGTTTTGTCAGGGGAAGAAGCCGCCGGAGCGGTGATAAACAACATTTTGTATTCTATATATTTTGTGTTCTGTATATATTATGGGGACATGTCCTGAAAAGTCTTGCAAGCAGTACATAACGAAAGAGGGAGACGTCCCTTCTAAAAGCTTAGAGAATTCGTCTGGAAGGCAACTCTATTCGTGTTCTCTTTCCCCAGTATAATATGGTTTCTGAAAGAAAATAGATATGTATTTGAATATGTAATGGTTTTTGTGGAAAGTTAAACTTATTCTGAAGTAATGTTTTACTCACCCGATTTTATGGAATTCATGTGAGAAAGGTGGGAATGAATTACAAGGAAACTCGTTCAGAATCCATGAATGGAATTAGCTAGGTGCACGTATTTGGATTAGACGTTATTTTTCTTGAAGTCCAGAAGTGGGAAATATTCTTATGTCATAGAATATGTCAGATAGATTTGAATCGAGATATCGTATTTAGATCCTATGGAATCCTTATGAGGTCTCCTTAATTAAATGTGAATATTATTTATTTTGTGAGATGCTCTTATTATTATTTAAAACGAGTAACATTGAAAAATTGTTTATAAGTATCTGTTATATTATTTTCTCATTATGATTTCTCTATGGCTTGATTTCTAATATTTTGTAAGATAAACTTAAATCTGTAAATACGTTTTAAGCCACCAAAAAGATTTTATGGTTGGACAGTGTGTACTCAGTCTCGCTAACTTTGTTCTTGGAACCTGTCCTGGTGGGGGCAGTGTTTATTGTTAATGACTTTGCAGGTATTATGAAAGCGCCAGAATGGATAATGGATCATAGGCGTTATGTGAAATGACATTCCGATAAACAATGGTGGAGATAATATAGTTAGCTTAGAAAATTCTTATGGCATATTATTGTAAAAGATCCATTCAGTGTATATATATATTGAGTTATTGTATTGTGGGCCCTGACCCACAGGTCCAGGATCGTTTTATAGCTTATGTTTCCGCTGCGAATAAATGTAAATTCGAGGTTTATTTAGTGTTAATTGAGGTTTATGAATGTTAAGTATGATTAGCTAGCAGCTGGGAAGTACGGGATGTTACACTTATGATCAAACATCCTTTCTATCCTCCTCTCCCAATTCAAATAGGCTTGGGGATCTTTCAATCCATTACACTCCGGAAGGTCTCCAATCTTGATCAATTTACTCCTGCCGTGGCGTTCTCCCCTCTCTAAGGTGAGTTTCTCAATCTCCCCATGAAGTTGCAGTATGTGTTTGGCATAGTTATCACTCCTAGCCTCGTTCTTTTCAAGCCTTTGAAGCAAAGCATCCAACTTTTCCATATCGGAACCCATAACAATCTGCAAGGAATTTTCGACAAAAGTTTGAGATCTGTGTGACTTCGTTACTGATTGGATTGGGCTAAAATTTTGACACAATGTAGCCTTGTATGTTAGCTTTCCATAGAACCAAACAAATCACAATTTGGCCAAAGCACGCGCCCTCACGCGCCGTCTCAATGAACCCTAATCTGATACCACTTGATGTGATTTTTGTTGGCGGTTCGAACTCTTTTTGTGTTTTTATGAACTTATAGACGAACAACAATAAAATAAAAGGGATAGGCTCTTAAATTGCAGTTTAAGAGGTTCTCTTGTGAGTCTCGGCTCCAAGATCACACAAAGTCGCGGTTTGTGTATTTGAACTCTCAGTTCTATGCAAGCACAACAAGCTTAACACTTTTCTTAAACTCCAAAACTGATTTTATTAATGAATGAAACAGCCTTATATAGGCGTGCAAAATAGCAAAGCAAACCCTAGTCCTACTAAGGCTAGATAAACTAAGAACAAGATAATAAATAAATAAATAAATAAAACACTCCTAATCCAATTGGAACAAGCTCCAACTTGGACAGCAAGCAAACCTACACGCCAACAACACTTCTACTTCAATTAGAACTCTAATGCTACTATAATCCTACTCCAATTAGAATCCTAATCCAACTAGGACTTGGACTTCTAACTCAACTAGAATTTCAAACAAACTAAAACATTAAAAAGACTCCTAACAGAACTAGGAGTTCTAATCCTACTAGAATTAGGAAAACTAATCCTACTAGAACTAGGAAAAAACCAAATCCTAACAGAACTAGGATTTGTAGGAAACGAGCCATCTCTCACATGCATCATCTCTCCTTTTGAAAAATTATTTCATCGTCCTCCTTCATATCAATTTTTGAAAATGTTTGGTTGTGAGTGTTTTCCTTTGTTACTGGATTCGAAAATCAACAAACTTCAACCGAAATCTAAGCCTTGTGTTTTTATTGGATATGCTATGGATTATAAAGGTTATCGCTGTCTTGATCCTCTAACCAACAAAGTCATTATCAGTCGTCATGTTCTTTTTCATGAGCATAAATTTCCTAATCGTACTCTTGTTGATCCTAAGTCTAATGTGCCTTATACATCTCCTTCGGTCTTGACCTTTGATTGGAGTCCAACTAATGTCGTTTGTGTGTCTCCAGTAGTTTCCCCCCTTCCCAAGTCCACGCCCCTTGTTGTGCGTGTCACTTCGTCCAATGGATCTCCAATTGCCGTTGGCTCATTCCGCTCTCATTCGCAGCCTCTGCCTGGCCCAATGGCTACCCAGCGCCAAATGGATCCCCCCTCCCCATGCGTGTCCACTGCTGGGCCCAAGGGGTCACCAGCGCTTGCTGGGTCTCCCCCCTTCCCTTCCGAGTCTGCTGATTGTCTCGCTGGGCTTCCAGTGACAGATGGCTCGACCCATCTTTCTCTTCTCTATTGTTGGGCCTTCAGCGCCTATTGGCTCGCCCATTACTACCCGCCTGCATGCTGCCCAGCACGCTAGGTCTCACGATCCCACTGTTGGGCCTATTCCTTGCGTCTCTAGGGCTCTCACCTCCACGAGGCTTGCTGCCCCCCAATCCCCCTTGCCATCTTGTGCCTCCGATTCCCCCACAGCTCTTGTTGTGTCACCCTCTTCCCAGGTGTCATATTCTAATCCCATTGTTTCCAATCAACATCCTATGGTCACACATTTAAAAGACGTTGTGTCAAAGCCTCGCGTTTTAATGAACTTAAAAACTGATGTTATTGGGTTTGAACCAACTAACTTTCAACAAGCGTCTAAAGATTCACGTTGACGTCAAGCTATGCTTGATGAATATATGGCTTTGATTAAAAATAATACATGGGAGTTGGTACCTCGCAACTATGATAAGAATTTACTTGGTTGTAAGTGGGTTTATCGGATGAAATACAATTCAATTGGGTCTGTGGAACGGTTCAAAGCGAGACTCGTTGTTTTTGGAAATCACCAGCAGGCAGGTATTTATTACTTTGAAACTTTTAGTCCTGTTGTTAAGCCTACTACGGTTCGCTTAGTTCTTACTATTGTTGTTTCTTTAAAATGGACTATTCGTCAATTAGATGTCAAAAATGCTTTTCTTCATGGTTTTCTTCATGAAGAGGTTTACATGCGTCAACCTCCGGGTTTTCTTCATCCATCTAAGCCTACTCATATGTGTCGTCTTCGTAAGTCCATTTACGGTTTGAAACAAGCTCCTCGCGCTTGGTTCTCTCGTTTCAGCAACTTTCTCTTATCTATTGGTTTCAAGTGCAGCAGTTGTGACACTTCCATGTTCACTCTCAAATTCCGTGGTCATCTCATTATTCTTCTCTTATATGTTGATGACATTGTTCTTACTGGTAGTAGCTCAAATCTTGTCCACAAATTCATCTCTGTTCTTTCTTCTCAGTTTGCTATGAAGGATTTAGGGGATCATCATTATTTCTTAGGTGTTCAGGTTGTGCGTACTCCGTCTAGTTTATTTTTGTCTCAAAATAAGTATGTTTCTGATTTACTTTGTAAATATCATCTCCATACTGTTAAACCAGTTCGCACACTTGTTGTCTCTAGAGTTACCTTGTCTCTTCTTAACGGAGAACTTCTTGCTGATCCCACAGATTATCGTAGTATGGTTGGTGCTTTGTAATAC
This sequence comes from Beta lomatogona, assembly GCA_947646795.1. Lineage (NCBI taxonomy): Eukaryota > Viridiplantae > Streptophyta > Magnoliopsida > Caryophyllales > Amaranthaceae > Beta > Beta lomatogona. The sequence continues at coordinate 84,148 of CANSNZ010000112.1, forward strand.
TTAACTATGACTCGTCCAGATATTGCTTACGCTGTTAATATGGTGTCTCAGTTTATGCATGCTCCTCGTACTACTCATCTTCATGTTATGAAAAGAATTTTCAGATATCTGCAGGGCCCTTTGGAGTTTGGTCTTTTCTTACATAGCAGTAGCTCTCCAACTGTTGTTATTTCCTACTCTGATGCAGATTGGGCAGGTTGTCGTGATACCCGTCCTTCTACTACTGGTTATGCTGTTTTTCTTGGGAAACACTTGATTTCCTGGCGCTCTAAAAAGCAACCGACTGTGTCTAAGTCCTCCACTAAAGCTGAATATCGAGCAGTTGCGTATACTGCTGCTGAGACTATTCGGCTACGACAACTTCTTGCTGATCTTGGCTATTTTCTTCGACGACCAGTGATCTTGTATTGTGATAATGTCTCTGCCACTTATCTTACTGCTAATCCAGTTCATCATGATCGCAGCAAACACATTGATGTTGATTATCATTTTGTTCATGAAATGGTTGCCAAAGGAGGTCTCATGGTTCGTCATATTCCTACTCAGTTGCAGGTTGTTGATATTTTTACTAAAGGCATATCTAGTGAGTTGTTTACTAAACATCGTTCCAATCTATCCGTTCTTGCACCCCGTAAAGATTAAGGGGGTGTATTAGTGTAACAATGTATGTACACATGATAGAGAGGAATTCTATTCCTATTAGGTCTGTATTAAAACCCTATATATATATATTGTCAGGGTTAACCTAATTAGGTTAACACAATTATTCTCCACACTTGTATATTTACTACCATAGTCATGAGTTGAATATCATATAAGATCATATCATGTTAACTTATTGTAACATGAAGTGAATTATTATTTTTTACTTAAAGCTGAATTTTTATTGTTGTGTAGATAACTTCTAATGTCTAACAAGAAAATTAGTGTAAAATACATTTATGTAAGGCGCATCAAACAATGAGCTTTAAAAGATGATGGTAATGGGGGAATACCATTTGCAATTACGAGATACACCCTCCATCTTTTATTACTTTATTAAGTAATAAGGGTCGAACCCTGCAAAATTGGCAATGGTTAAGCAAGATGTTCCAAATTGACAATTCAATCAGTCATACCAAATGATGTATCGAAAAGGCATCTTATTATCATCAACAGTGTAGTAATTTGCTATGCAACAATATAATGCAAAATGAATAATACTACAAATTTGAATTTAGACAGCAAACTTGGTATTCTATGAATCTTTTTCCACATACAGATTCAGAGTATATGAAGTATGTATGAACTATGAAGTTGATTTTATATTTTTGCTGAAGTTTCCATCCTATTTGATCAATGGTCAGAGGCTCAGAGCTAATCTTAACCATAATTTTGGGCCCAAGTAGTTGCTACCAGCACAGTGGGAAAGAAAGGCCCAACTAAAGATTTTTACTAGACAACCGAGGGCTTTTTCTCAAACCTTTTGCTGGCATAATTTGTTGACCTTGCTACTCAATGTAACATATAGTATGGCCCAACAAAAAAGTTATCTCACGCAAAACTCTGGGCCACTTGTCCAACCCAATCTTAAAGTTCGCAGTATAAAGCCCACAATCTTGGACTGATTGCTTACTCTTATTGTAGATGTGTTACCACCCATAGAGGTGTCTCTACCATGATCCGAATTTGCTGCCCCACATCTTTTACCGCAGGTTGGCCACCTTGAGCATTATTACAAGGTTAGTTGTCAAGCGGTGGAAGAAATCAACTTCTGCCTATGTTCGAATATTGCTAGAAATATGTCTTACAATTGTTGTAAATCCTACGTGGTACAACCAAATCGACCTATCGTGCGAGTGCAATTTTTACATTCACAGCAGTGAAGTAATCTAGACCTGTTTAGTTCATCAACGTCCATTATATGTCATGTTTGCCTCCTCCTTGTTCTTACAGTCACTACGCACAACTTCAAATGTAGAACAAATGAAGCATTGACAACGCCAATGTTGTTCCTTAAATCTTTATCTTGTCTGCATGTTCGAAGATGGAGTGGTTTATCTGAACCTAAGTTTATTAGTATGCATAATCTGATGACCCACTGCAATAGCTTTGATTATACTAGCTAATGCTTAGTATTTGTTGGTTTTTCTAGCTTAAGATCATGATCAATCTATCAACAAAGTCATACTTCTTCTTGCTCTAAGTGATAATCAAATATATCATGTCTAATAAGTGCATATTCTAACATCATTTTAGTTGCATATTAGGGTGCATTTTCATATATTATTAGAGCATTCACATTGCATATATGCATATTTATGTCCCTTTTTATAAGGTACGGTGCTTTCACGCCTTGTTAATTGTTCTTTTGATGTAATCTCGGGTACTATATACTCTTGTTTGAGGACATGATGATTAAGGCACTTGGACGACCTTTGAAGCTATATATATCATATGCCCAAAAAGGATTGTAAATGAAGAAAATACAAACCGTTATTCGTAGTTGTGAGAAATATGACACCTCTGCACCATTTTTCCCATATGTTTGACAAAAAATTATAATGAGGTAACTTCAACTCGGTTGGAAACTAGACTTCAAGGGCTTTCCACAGATATATTACATGTGCGAAACAAAGAACTGGATCAAAAGTTATAGCTGTTCAAAGTTGAGCTGAAGCCTCTGCCTCGCCCGCGAGACTGTGCGGATTTGTGTTGGACCATGCAACTGTGCAATCAAAAGCCACTAAAGCTTACGCCTTGCTCGCGCGACCGAGAAAAATCTCGCTGGACCGTGCCAAACCTCGCACGACCGTGCAAAAAGCTGCTGGACCGTGTGACAGCTGTATTGTCGAATTTTCCGCGTGACCTAATTAACTTATGTCGGTTTATATTATACTTAGCTTATAAATAGGACTTTAAAACCTTATTTTCAGCAGCATAGAGATTATTAACATCATTATTTGTTTATACTTAGGATTTTAGAGAGAAAAGTTAGAGAGAGAAACTTCTAGATCTCCATTGTTCTTCAAGACTCTACCTTTCTTCCATTAATTCAAGTATTTATTTTCTTCTTCTTTTCTCGTTCTTTTCAATTATGGTGTAATATTATTATTCTCTAGTTTTCTTATTTTTTTAATTATGCTTTTATTTTATTTTTAGACAGAGAAATTTCATTAATTGAAGGCCAAACGGCATCTACAATAAGTATTAAAGAAAAACAAGATATAATAAGACAATATCAAATCAAATTCATCTTTGAATAAACTATAATCAACCAGATCGGCAATACAGAGCAGCCCCCTTGTATTTGCTGAATCACGCAACTATTGATGGACAAGTTTATCATTCTAACATAGATAGGGGAAGACATTTCTTGATTTAACCATGTTGACCGCCAGAGGCGGCGCTGAGCACGTGCGACATAGGCGACCGCACAGGGCCTAGCAAATTTTTGGTCCCCGTATACTATTTTTATATTAATAGATATTGACTCATTATATAAAACATTTTTCATTGTTGGTGTAGGACTCATATATCATATATGCGTAGTTTTTATTGTAGCAGTATGCTTGATATGAAATCGGATAGTAAATTATCAAAATACCACTCCTGTTAATATGATTACGACTTTTATTCCCTTAAATTACTCCAAACTTAAATAATCAAGTCATAATTTTTAATACACTCGTCTATTAAAACTAAAGGTTTACGTCACTCTTAACCATCTAATAATTCAAAAGAATATTTTTCACAAATTTTAACCCTTTTAATGAAATTAGACACCTTTCATTAGTACTAATAATAAAATAAGTCATAGGGAGAATATAACTCTTCCTTAAGGGTAATGGTAAAACCGTGAGCTATTATAACATTAAAATAGATAGTATAAGACAAGATTGTAACACATGGCTATTTGTGAATTCAGCATATAAATTCTTGCCTTGATGCCAATAAATAAAAGTCAGTGGAGTCTAAAACTAAAGAAACATCTTACTCAAAAAGCATCTCTAATTTTACCTCAATGATGTTAAATGTGTGAATATTTTTTTGTTTAATACAAAATTTAAAATTTAAAAATATTTTTACTTTTAATATATTAATAAAGGGACCAATATAAATTTAACTGAACAGGGCCTCCTTGAAAATGAACTGCCCTTATGTGCAGGTAGACCGACAAACCTACACCAACAACCCTCACAACGCCAAACCTTGTCATCCCTTCGACGGTCATCAACCCTTGACGTCCACTGTTTCATACCCCAACTAAACTATAGATTATGTTTATGATAATAGTTATTATATGTGTGGTATATTTTTAGGACCAATCACTCGATAAAGGACCTTGTGAACCCTTGCCTTGCAAGAGGTCAAGATGCCGTTTTTTGCTTACAATGTAGTTATTGTGGAGGAGGGGTTTGGCGACGTCAAGCTCACATATATGTTCCGTAGATGTACCCGACTGTGACTCATTCAAAGTGGATGTGAAGCCGCCATGGACGACTACAAAGATATTGTGCATGAGTTTGAAGTGGATTGGCGCAGATACAAATTTAAGATAAGAATTGCAAGCCTTGGTTTCTCTTTTTTGGGCACAAAAGGCAATAATTATATGTTGGAAAATGGACGGTTTGTGATTGAGTTGTTGCTCCAACAGTTCCGAATGATCTTTGAAATTGTTGGGAGTGAGGCGAACACTTCTGCGCCCGTTGTGTAGAAGATGAGGAAACTTATCGATCGACGACCCTATACCATTGATCTCGTAATCTTTAAACTCATATTAGTAGTGTGTTCGCTAATCGATTACATTGGCTTGATATGTAGTGTTTGGATACAATACTACATACATATGTTGCATATATGTAGCATGCACTCAATGACGAATGTTTGTTTTCATTGTTGTTGTCTTAACTCTTTAGTATGGTGTTGCATGCATGCATAGTGATTGTTATAGACTGAAAACTAGAAATACTTTGAAAGGGAAGGGTAATGATGATAATGATAATGATGCTTTGTCAGAGGCGACGCTGAGCACGTGCGACATACGCTACCGCACAGGGCTTCGCAAATTTTTTGGCCCCGTATACTATTTTTATATTAATAGATATTGACTCATTGTATAAAATAATTGTTGGTGTAAGACCCATATATCAGATATGCATAGTTTTTATTGTAGCAATATGATTGATATGAAATCGGATAGTAAATTGATCAAAATACCACTCCTGATAATCTGATTACGACTTTGATTCCCTTAAATTACTTCAAACATAATTAATCAAACAATAATTTTTAATTAACTCTTGTATGAAAACCAAAAGTTTATGTCACTTTTAACCATCTAATCATTCAAAAGAGTATTTTTCACAAATTTTAACCCATTAATGAAATTAGACACATTTCATTAATACTAATTATAAAATAAGTTATAGGGAGAATATAACTTTTCTTTAAGGGGTAATGGTAAAACCATGAGCTATTAAAACATTAAAATAGATAGTATAAGACAAGATTGTAACACATGGCTATTCCTGATTTCATCCTATAAATTCTTGCCTTGATTCTTATAAATGAAAGTCAATGGAGTCTAAAACTAAAGAGACGGCTTACTAAAAGAGCGCGTCTGATTTTACCTCAATGATGTTAAATGTGTGAATATTTATTTATTTATTAATAAAAAATTTAAATTTTAAAAAATCTTTGTACTTTTAATATATTAATATAGGGACCAATATAATCTTAACTGAACAAAACCTCCTTGAAAATGAACCGCCCCTGTTGACCGCATCCGAATTTCCAATACCTCGATGTTGATGGTCTTCAACTTCAACAATAGGAACAATTTCGCCACTAGTGGAAAAAACATCATGGGATCCGGTCAAAACAAGGGTTACTAATCCATTTTTGGGCCGAAACGGATGGGCTAGGAGCAGTCAGAGAAACTCAACTGATCCGGTTATGCGTTAAAACCGGACCAGTTAAGTTGATTAATTGATCTGGTTTTATCGCATAACTGGATCAGTTTGGCTTACTTATGAGTAAAAGAAAAAGCGTCCAACAGTTAGCAAGCCACTAGAAATCACTTCACAGTCAACAATTCAGTCCTAATGTCCTATATACACAAAATAAATACACCAACAAGTATACGAGAATTAATATATAATATTTTATACAACAATTTTTCATATATAGTATGCTCAACAATTTTACATATATACTGTATACAATAAAAAAAACTTATACATAAAATTAAAAAATGAAATTGTGTACAGAAAATTTAAAAAAAATCTGACAAACTTGTACAGAAAATTTAAAACTAACAAAAATGAAACTTATACATAGAATTTAAAAACGAAAAAAAAATGAAAATGAAAACTAAAATACAAAACTGAAACTGCAGATCTATAAAAGATAAAATGAAAATGCCTAATTATAAACTAATAATAAAAATCGAAATCCTAATTACAAGAAAAAAAAACCTAATTACAAACTAACTATAACAACGAAATTTCCAAAAAGGGGATATTGGACTTATGAACAAAAAAAAAAAAACGCAATTCTCAAGTATCTTTTGGTGGTTGAAGATGATGATGATGAAGAGAGTGGTGGTGCTGGCACGGCGAATGAACATTTGATGGTGGTGAGTAGGGGTGTTAATGAGCCAGGATGGCTTGAAAACTATTCTAGCTCGGCTCGGTCAAAACTCGGTCAAAGTTCTGCTCGAGAGGGCTCGATTCGAGTTTGAGATCAGCTCGAGACACTAACGAGCCGAGCCTGAACTACCTTAAGCTCAGCTCGAAAGCTCGTCTACAGGCTCGATACTTTTTAAATTATTGAAAATATTCCATTAATGTTTAATATAGGGATAAAATTAATAACTTTGAGAAAAATTGTAGTCTTGGATTCGAAGACCATACTAGAAAGTTAAAGTTTATATATTTGATAACCTAGAAAAACACCTAAAACAAGAAAAAAAAAACCTTTCAAAGAAAACAAAAACAAACCTATAAAAGAAAAGGCAAAAACAATTAAAAAATATATGAGAGATATTTTCTCCTTGTAATTAACTGAATGATGCAGCATGCAGTATTAAAGAGGAAAAAGCAAAAAGCAATCCTGAGTTGTGACTCCTTTCTAACGCAAACAACACAGTGAAATAGGAGTTCCCACATTGCTAGAGTATAGTAAGAGTGTGCGTTAAATACTCTACAAAAGAAAGATTTGATTGAGTGATCCCTTACAGTTGGTCTTTCACTTGTTTGGGCCATGCAATTAACAAGTTGGACATTAGGCTTTTGAACTATTAAATATTTGGGCCTCATAAAATCTGACTTTGGATTTGCTTTAGCTGAACGTGAATTTCGAGCTTCGAGCTGAACTGTAAGTTTTGGACTCGAGCTTGACTCGAGCCTAATATTTCAAGCTCGATGAGCTTCGAGCTCGAGCTGAGCCCTATTAAATATGTTTTCGAGCCGAGTCGAGCCTAGTAAAGTCCGGTCTGGGTTCGGCTCGTTAACACCCCTAATGGTGAGTGATGAGTAGGTGGCGAACGAAGCGTCAATGGTGACAAGTGAGTGGCTGTGGCACGTGCCAGATACGGATTTGGGCTCGGGAGAGGGAAGAGAAAGGGTCAACAAACCTGGAAGATCCAAATTTCTAGGGTATCGATGAAAAAAGAGAAATCCTTTTCTTCTCTGCTCGTCGAATTCGAAGAACGTATAATGATGGTAAATCTCAGTGGGAAAATTAGGGCTGGCGTGTGTTTTGGAGCTGTAGGAGAAGACAGAGGAGATAGAGGAGAGGAGAGGAGAGGAGAGGAGAGGAGAGGAGAGGAGAGAGAGGAGAGGGGGCTAGAGTTCTAGGGTTAAAGATCGCTGGAGAGAGAAGGAGTTAAGAGGGTTTAAGGGAGATTGGGCTATTGCCTATTGGGCTTGTCTTACGTTTAGATCTGTTAACTGATCTGGTTAGCCTAAAAACCGGATCAGTTAAGGTTTAGGGAGATTGGGATGTTGGGATTACCTCATGACATGGGTCTTCTAACTGCTCAGGGCCTAAAAACCGAATCAGTTAAGAAAAACTGATTCAGTTTTTAGGCTAACCAGATCAGTTGTTTCATTTTTCAATTTGCGCCAAAAAATACATAATTAACAGATCCAGTTTTTTCAAAACTGGATAAGTTTTCTTGTGTCATTTGAGGTTTTTTCCACTAATGCCCATACCATTTTTTAAACTTCCACTTGCGAAGAGAATAAAACCAAACTCCAAACTTCCATGAAAGGAGAGAATGAACCCAAAAATTGGGTAGAGAACTCTGAAAGAGACAGAGAGAGAGAGAGAGAGAGAGAGAGAGAGAGAGCGTGGAAGATTATTAATATAACAAAAAAAATGAAAACTAGAAGAGAAAAGAATAATTTTGGGGGCTTACCATCATAGAAAGGATGATGGCATCCCTAACTAGAAGAAAAGGATCAGGGTTTTTTGAGGAAAAAAAGAGGAGAGAGGGCAGAGGAGGAGGCTAGCCAATTATGCTTTCATAGTTCTATAATTTATAGTGAAGTTGAACCCTAGTATGAATTAATTCATGATTATACCTTTAAATTTCCAAATTAATTGCTTAATTGATTGTGCGTATTCCATTACTAGATTAGGGATAACTAGTATTGTTATCATTCCATCATAACGGGAGTTCGGTTTTGACGAATTTGAATATTTCAATTAAGGATATGAAATTCTCCACGGGAGTAGGTAGAATGGATTATTAGGAAATTAAGGTGTTGAGTTTAATGTCTTTAATATGTATGATTCCACAAGAGTAGCCTTGATTGCATATTAGGGAAGCCATAAATACTCGGGAGAGGTTTATGGTATTTTATAAGGTCACATTTCCTTGTGAATATTTAATTGATTAGATTAGGGTAGGAATAATTATTGTATTGATTCATGATAGTGGGGATATTTAACTCTAGTATATATATATATATAGTTTATTACTCCATTATTGATATTAATCTTCTTTAATCTTACCATTATACAAGGGCTAATCATAAAACAACTTTGTTTCTGTGGGATCGACCCTCACTGACCCTACAACATTATTAGAAGGATTAGTTACGTTATTTATTTTGTTAGGTGCACGAAACGCCTATCAATGTCATTCCTCCAAGTTGTGTGACTTGTGTGATTGCAACTAAATATGCGTGATACATTACTTAGGTTATCATGAGTGTCTGTGTTGGAAAATATGTGGGGATTCATATGTTACTAAAAATTGTGAAAATCATTAATTAAATAAGCCAAAACTAATTTGGTCCACAAACTGTTTAATATGGGTCAAAGACGTACTCCGTCTGCATTGTTTTATCTTTATCACTTTCCTCTTCATGTTTGCCAATCAATATACTTTTTTGACCTTAAATATCTTTGATTATATATAAGAAAATTTATAACGATATAATATTAATAAAATACTCATTGAGATGAATTAAAGAAGACCCTACATGACTATATTTTTTCTTATATATTGAGAAGAATTTAGAATATTTCCTCTAATTGAGAATAGTGTCAAGCTTATATGTGAGAAAGATATTAGGTCAATAAATAGTAATTATTTATTGCTAAGACCAGAATGATTCAAATTTGCTTTTGAATAGCTACCCACCTCTTGTAGATGGGCAATTACTTATTGCTACTCGTACAAGTTGTCTCAGACTAATTCCTTAACATTAATTAATAATAACTATTGCTCATCAAACTTAAGTGTGATTTTCGTTTCAAAAAAAAAAAAATTAAGAGTGATTCGACTACCTTTTCTCAAATAGAAAATCTCATTAGTCTACTTACATTCCATTATAATAACCTTCTAAGAATAATCAACGGTCTTCAAATAAAGCTTCAACACCATAACTCAATCCCATCATTTTACCTTAATTATATTATATTAATTAACAATCCGTCTTGTGTGGACCCGGTTCACATTAAAAATAGTGTGGACCAGGCCTAGACACGTGCCCCACTACAAACTAGTCACTCCCGCTTTCCAAAATCCGCTCGATTTTCTCTCTCTTCAATAAGATTCTCTCGCTCTAAAATTTTAACAAAAACAGTTGTTCAAAACAAACATACACTATATCATTTTAAAACACACTATATCATGTCAAAATACACTATCATATCAAACACTATAACGATCGATTATGATAATTTTGTGTAATATACAAATAAACTACACTATAACATTTTAAAATACACTATATCATGTCAAAACACACTATATCATGCAACACTATCAAGTCAAAAAACACAGCAAAACACAATCATGTCAAAATACACTATACCATTTCAAAATACACTATATCATGTCAATATACACTATAACATGCAACACTATTATGCCAAAAAACTCAGCAAAACACTATCATTTTAAAATACACTATATCATTTTAAAGTACACTATATCATTTCAAAATACACTACAACATGCTACACTATCATGCTAAAAAACTCAGCAAAACACTATCATTTTAAATTACACTATATCATTTCAAAATACACTATATCATGTCAATATACACTATAACATCCAACACTATCATGCCAAAAAACTCAGCAAAACACTATCATTTTAAAATACACTATATCATTTTAAAGTACACTATATCATTTCAAAATACACTATATTGTTTCAAAAATACACTATCAGGTGAGTGAATTTATCAGAGGAGAGAGAAGTTATCAGGAGAGAGAAAAGAGGGGAAGACTGAACGCGGCAAAAACGGAAAGTTGTAATCATTAAAACTCACGTGAGATGGATAAGGTGCACACTAAGTTAGTGTGCACCGGGTCCATATTAGTTTTTTTAATTAATTAATATCAATAAGCCTTTCTCAATGCATACCCATTTAAAGAACTAGTGCAACCAACTTTCTTAATATATAAACCATCGCACTAATCTAACTGACAATATCTATTCGAGGAAAGTAATTCAATATAACTAGAATTAATAAGGCTTCCTCGTAAAATATTAATAAGCGTAGCTTGGAACAGATAATATAAATTATATTCTAGATTTCAAATTCAATAAATTGACTTTGCAAATTACATACATAAAATCGAACTAAGGACCAAGACTGAATTATCAAACAAGACCAATCAAACTTACCTTCTAAATATACTCCCTTATTTTTTCCAACAACAGGCTGATTTAATTTTGCATCCTTGAGTATTGTTAGAAAAATCCAAAACATCAACAACGCATCACAACAACAATGCATCAACAACAACAACAATAACAACAATATAACAACACAACAACAAGAAAAAGCAACGACATCTCAGAACACAAGTGAAAAGTACCTTGGTACTTTCTCGGGCAAATAAAAAAGATGGCAGCATGTTAGACACATAATCATGTCTCCTCATTTAAGGGTCCGGTGATGAAACGTATCGCGGTACGACCCAAGGGCAGAGCAGTCGGAAAACTCAATCCAAAATAAATATAAAGTGTATTTCAAAGTCTTATTTTAAAGCCCAATTAATTATTCATAATAATTAATTGTATTTTGAGCCCATAAAAATATTTTGAGTCCATTTATAATATTTCAAGCCCAAAAGCCCAATTGCTTTATTCATTATTTTAAATAAATATTTTTAAAAAATAAATTGAAATCAGATTTTTAATCCGTAATATTAAATTTTCGAATTTCAAGGGATAAAAGAAATCTTAAAAACGCGTTTAACAAAAAAGGGTGGCAACGTGTGCTGGACACAGGCGGTGCGCCTAGCGCACCACGTGCACCCATGCCAGCGCATTTGTTGCGATGTGTCAGGCGCACCAATCTGCGCCTGACACGTGGCTTTGTGCGTCACACCGAGTCGTGCGCCTGGCGCACTCTCTATGCGACACGCAACCTGTCTTTTCCATCTTTTCAAAAACACGTATCCGGTGTACGCAGCTTATTGGTCATGTCGCGTCAGGCGCACCTTCACGTGTGATTATGAGTCATACAGGGTCTTGCGCTTGGCGCAGCCTGCGCGTGACGTGCAGTTTCAATTTTCCTATAAATAGGCATTGATTTCTCGAATCAAAGGACGGTTTTTTAATATAATTCTCATATACTTTAATACTCTGTATACACTCGCGCTTATAATCTCGTACTGCCACACACTAAACAACTACAATAAACACAATTACACACATAAAAGTTCGTGCTTATATCAACTTTTGGCATTAAGATTGCTCCTTCTGAAGGTTGTACGCTCTCAGACCTAAGTCGCATAGGTATACTCCTGAGGGCCCTTGAGTAATTCCTTTTATTATATTTCCTTGAAATTAGTAACGATTTCTTGTCATGATGTAGATATTTAATAAATAAACGTTATTATTGTACATTCTAACCCCTTTTCTCTTATTTTGTATATATAATATTCATGTTATTATGATTATTCTATGCATGATTTTTATCACCCACATGTTATTATTGCTAATCAAAATCTAAGGAATTGGTCTAACTAAATCAGATAATATGGACAACCTGCTAGGTACCTTGTAAATTGATTGCTTAATAACTTGTTGCTAAAAAAGTAGTCTTTTACGTATTTCTTGAACCGACCTCGACTAATCTTTTTAGGGTGTATGAAAATTATTATGTGGTTGTTCTTCTGCGTATAAATTGTTACGAATCGATATTAAGTAGAGGTCAGCAATGGGCGAACGTGGTTCACTATGACCATATTCGTACCCTCATCCCCGAACTCAATTTTTGGTTCATTGACCAGCTATGGAGTCATGATGGGGAAATCTACATTGGATAAGTCCCGCAATTGTCCCTTCAGTTTCCCAATTAAATATCCAATTATGTTTATGAGTCTTCCTTTAAAGAATTGTTAGCGACTTCTTTCAATACAAAATGTTTTCAATAAAACCTTTACAATGGGATCGTCAAATTTGCGCTCACACCACGTAGGCGAAATAAAAACACGCCTACAAGTAACGACCCGATGGTGAAACCACCAGTAGCAGAACCATGACGGAGGAGAGAGCACTACTACAAAAAGGGTAAAGATAACTGTTAAATAAGGCTTACATAACACTTTTGAGGCGTTTTCCAAGTCAGTGTAATGTAAAGTAAAGATAACACTTGTTAATGGTGCTATCTTTCCATAGCAAAGATAACGCTTATCTCTCACAATTGTTAACTATTGTTGTAGGCAAAGATAACCTCTCTTTGGACTAGGCGTTATGTCTGTGGAGGCAAAGATAACATCTTTTTGAAATAGGTGTTATGTTTTATTCAGAAAGAGTAAACACCTACAACTGTCGATGTTATCTTTGGCCTCTTTCTTTCAAAAGGAAAAAAAAAACATTTTCAGAAAACAAACTTTGATGTCACCATTACCTTGGCATACATTCTTTAGAAAAAAATGAAATTTAAATCCAATTACGCTTATAATACACGACAAATAAAAAAACACATTGTTGTAATAATATCAACGAATATATGCTCCATAAGATGCTAGGGTTTTGCTAGAGAGAGAAAGCGAAAAAGAAAAAAGAAAAAATCTAAAAGCTCAAAGAAGATGATTAGTTCATCTTCCCTAGTACACTTCCAACAGCTTCTTTCAGTTCTTCCCCAGAAAATGTTCCCAGGAACTTCCTTTCCTGAAGATTTTTCACCCTTCTTGAATAATCACTCCCTAATAGTCATTTTCCAAAAATCTCAGCTCTAGTCCTATCAAAAAACCAGATCTAATTGTCTCGCAGCTATCGGCGCTTATCATCGGTTGATTTTTCAGATCTACGGTATGATTCACACCTCTGTTCCCAAATTCGGTGGCGGCGCTTCTTCTGATGATGTCGGATTCCTCGTTGGTGGTGGCGGCTGTTCTTCAAAAAACCAGATAATGTTTCTAGTGTCTTTCCCAGATATCTACTTTCTATTTGTATTTTACTGCTGGTATACTCTGGGACACCCTTATATGGTCTCTGTAATCAATTTTTTATTCAGTATGACGATATGTTTACAAGTATCTGCAACTTTATGGTCTATAAATTGTTTCTACTTACCTGGTCAAAGTGGCTAAGAATTAGTTCTTATAGGATGTTGCTTGTCTCAAATTGCTATGACCTTCTCAACTATCTCTTCATGTTGAAATTTTTCATGCCTCTTTTTCTAAGTTAATTTCTCTCACTTGTTATGGTCCTTCCCCAGCAACTACATTCCGTTACGACTCTTAATACTGCAAATGACTTTCCTTATAAACTTTGTTCTCTAATTAGCATGGTAGATTGTCATACTCTTTGTGATAATAATTCTTCTTGGCTGTCCTATTTAATGGGTTGGAATGTCAATCTCTTTCACTTTGTTTTTGGGCTTCTTAGTAGGAAAATAATGGGTTTGGTTCTAATTGATTACAGTTCTCTTAAAAGACTTGGCTATGGTATACTTTATGCTATCTCTTATTTCTGCACCATGGAGCTTCCTCATGTTATAATATGGTGCTCCCCTGATTGGTGTTGTAATATATGCTTTTTAATTGCACCTCAATATAGCTTAATTCTTTTTTTACCTCTTGCATTTATGGATTTGCTTGCTGTTTACTATCATTACTCTCCTTATGATATGATTCTCTATTGTTGGTGCCTCTCTCTAAGTCCCAAGTGGAAGAGGTTTGATCCCTATGAAAGTGGAACTTTGTTATTTTTTCTAGAGTATTTGCCTTTTTGTGAGGTTGGATGGCAGCTAGTATACATTGTTTCATGGTGTTATGACTCATACATCTCTGCGTTTATGGACATAAAAGTCTTTCGCTGCTTGGATTGCATGTTTCATTCTCATGGCATGATGCTCTATAAGTGGCTTTTACTTAAATGGACAACGTCATTACCACTTAGTTATTATGATTGGCTAGTTGTATTAGCTAACTTGTACCTGCAGAACCTTTTAGTTTTGTTGAGATTTATCATGCTTTTTCTATTTACCTGCTCTATATTATTTTTAATGGTCTTTCTCCATTGTAACTTTCCTCATGAATTTGCCGCTTCTGCGAATGGTCCTCCCTATAATCATTCCCTCCGGATTACTACTTTAGAATGGCATAACCTTTGTGGAATATGGTCTTCTCAATGGACTGGTTGGCAATTTATTTTGGTTTATTTTGGGCTTTGGCTTCTCAATTTGACAGAGTTAGGTTGGCCTGTGATAATATTTTCTCTAACAAAATAACTGCTACAGAGATCTTTTATTTTTCTTAGTCTCTATATGACTATCTACCTCTTGGTTCTTCTCTCTTGGGAGCTATTTGTCTACTGTTGGTTTCTTTCTGCCTACTGCCAGTTTGGTGCTTCCTACACTGCTTTCTTCTTCCTTTTTAGACTATCAACCATTTATGTCCATTCTTTTACTCATGTAATCTTGCTACCAGCACTTCCTTTTCAGCATTATGATTGTACAATCATTGATTGCCTAATTTGTTTTTGGTTGCATATAACTATGTTAAGACTAAAGAAATATTTTATTTCTTTGATGGACTGGGATTTCAAAACCTTATGGAATCAAATGCTTTGCCATTCGCAGAACAGGGGTGTTTTTCCACCCCTCACGGTTTGTTCCTCTTTTTTAGGGTAAATTACAAGAAGGTTCAACCTACGTCCGGGAAAATCATTTTGATTACTCCTTTGGAATGGGTTTTCACGACCTTATGGAACCACGTGTTTTGCCACTCTCATATGGAAAGTTCAGTGTTGGAATGGAGCACTTGTGGCCTTCTAGTCCATTTGTTTCTTCATTTAAATGACCAGGCTCTTCTAGCCATAACGAACCGAGTGCTTGACACTCGCTTTTGTACAGGGGTGTTTTTACACCACCTCACCCGTTTTCTTTCTATGACAGGCTTCTTTCATCGTATTTCAAATGATCCAAGAAGAGGAAGGAAGGTAATGAGGCCTTTTGGTTGGCCTGCTTTCGTTTGTGGCGTTGATGGCCTGGTTTTAATAAACCTATCAAACGACCCTATCTCACCAAACTGTTTATTTTATGAAGATTTTGTGCTGGAATATACAAGGGGGGGGGGGAACCCCAAGCTAGTGAGCTAATCAACCTAAAGAACAAATATAATCCCAATATTGTATTCATCATTGAAACCTTAACTAATAATAATAATAGCCAACGAATTCTTAAACTACTTTACTTACACAATAAATTAGTTATTGACCCAGTTAATCATGTGGGTGGAATGTGGGTGTGTTGGAATAACTCCAATATTACAGTTCAAAATCACTATTCTCATGACCGCTTGGTTCATCTCGACGTTCTATACAAGCCACACAATAAAATGTATTCAGTTTTGGGCACATATTGCCCGGCTAAAAATGTTGAAAAAGATGCTTTTTGGACTTATTTGAACAACTATATTACCTCTCTACACTTTCCCTGGCTTTTGCTTGGGGACTTTAATGAAATGCTTTCTCCTCAAGACAAATTGGGGGGATTCCCACTGAAATCAAATCAGCTTAATCGACTACCTTCTCTCCTCTCTGATTCCAACGCCATTGACATCCCGTGCCTCCAACAAGCTTACTCTTGGAGAGGTTTACGTAATAATAATCTCATTTTCGAACGAATTGATAGGGCTATTAGCCACAACTCCTTTTACGACGCGTTTAACAGAAGCACCATTTTTTATAGTCCTTTCACAGTTTCGGATCATGCTCCAGTCATCTTCTTCTCCAATGAAGGAGACTACTATCGCCCACCTCCATTTCGGTTTCAATATTTTTGGACTTTAGATAAGCATTCACACTCTATTGTTAAAAAGAACTGGAACATTCCAATTACAGGCTCTCGATTCTTTCGCATTCAACAAAAACTCATTCGTATAAAAACTGATCTTAAAGTTTGGGCTAAGACCAACTATAGACATATGACCAATAAACTGGTTACAAATGCAGAAAAAATTCAGGAATTACAACTAAAATTGTGGCATCAACCTTTTAATGGCATTTTAATTAAGCATATCAACCGGATGCTTATCCAAAGGGTGCAACTTCTTCTCTATAATAAAAAAGCTTAGGGACGCTTTGCTAGAAAAACATGGTTAACTCAAGGGGATCGCAACTCTCGCTTCTTTCATAATAGAATGAAAAAATCAATGGCTAACATGACTATTTTTAGACTTAAAAACGATGTAGGGCAATGGGTTGACTCCCATGACGACCTAACTCATCTATTGTCTAATTCATTCAAAAATCGTTTTCGCTCCGCCCACTCAACTATTAGGGAAATTGATTTGAGCTTTCTCGACCCTTTTATATCTCCAGCTGATGTGAACTCTTTACTTGCTCCTGTCACAGCTAAAGAAATAAAAGAAGTCTTCTTTGATATTAACCCGCTTAAAGCGCTTGGATCCAATGGATTTGGGGGAAAATTCTATCAGGCTTATTGGCCCATTATAGAAAAAGAATTAGTCATTGTCGTACGAAGTTTCTTTTATCTTGGTAAATTTCCCCTGTCTTTGAACCACACTTTGATAACCCTCATTCCCAAAAAAGAGGCTCTTGAATCTCCATATCATTTCAGACCAATTAGTTTAATTAACACTATTTACAAAGCAATTTCAAAATTCCTAGTTAATCGCCTCCGTCCTATTTTGCAACGGGAAATTAGTCCCCTTCAAAATGCATTTACTCAAGAGCGCTCTATTCATGACAACCTTTTGATTGCGCAAGAGGCTCTCAATACATTTCAAAAGTCTCAAAACAAAACAAGGTGGTGTGCGCTAAAGTTAGACATGGAAAAAGCTTATGACCGGATCGAGTGGGATTTTCTTTGGCAAACTCTTGAGGCTTTTGGTTCCCCCCCCCAACACTTGGATCCTATGGATTAAGGAATGTGTTAGTAATGTTTCCTATTCAATTAAAGTAAATGGTCAACCCTCCCCTTGGTTCTGACCATCAAAGGGTCTGCGACAAGGTGACCCCCTGTCACCTTACCTTTTTGTTTTATGTATGGAAGTTTTTATCCGAAAACTAACTCTCCAAAGTCAATCTTGAGATTCAGGTATCGGTTGTAAGCTGCACCCCACAACTGCCAATATACCCTGCCTAATGTTTGCTGATGATAGCCTCTTATTTTGCAAAGAAACTACCTCGACTTGTAGAAATCTAAAAACTGTCCTTGATGACTTCTGTGGTCTTTCCGGTCAATTAGTGAATTTTCATAAATCTACTATTGTTTTCTCTAAAAAGGTCTCCTCCAACCGATAACGGCTGTAGCCAGTCATTTTAATATGTTGCCTAATTCTTCTCTGGGAAGGTACTTGGGAATTTTCTTTAGTTCCCATCATCCCTCTAAAGCTGACCTTGCTCATATTGTTCAAAAGACTGATCAATGGATTAACCTCTGGGAATCGGTGGGTTTTTGTCCAAAGCTGGGAGGCTTACTCTCATTCAGAGTAATCTTGAAGCTCTACCGTCTTATACGTGTGCCTCCACCATGCTTCCTCCGCATTTAGCTAAATCCATTGATACTCTCCACAAGAAATTTTTTTGGCGACAAAATAAAGATAAAAATGCAACATCTCTTATTGCATGGGATAAAATCTACACTCCCAAAGCGCAGGGTGGCCTTGGCCTAAGAAAAACGCTTCCTATGAATAAAGCTTTCATAGCAAAGTTGGGTTGGAAAATTCTTACGGAACCTACCAACTTATGGGTGAAACTAATAACGCAAAAATATCTAAAAGGTCAGTCCTTCTTTAATTGTAAAACAAAACCGCACGATTCACCAATATGGAAAAAAATCTTACTCCAAAGATCTCTTCTGCAAAAAGGTATTTGGTGGAAAATAGGTGATGGCTCCCAAATTCTTTTTTCGCTTCACAACTGGTGTGCTGATGGAAAAAAATGGAAAAACTTAAATTACCAGAAAACCAGGTCGATCTTAATATTCGTCTAAAAGAGTTCATTCTTCCTAATAGAACTTGGGATATTGACAAACTAAAGCTCTTGCTACCGGATTGCATTATTAACTCCATCAAAGGCATTCCTCTGCCGCTAAACCCCCTTCCGGATGAGCCTATTTGGGGC
Source organism: Beta lomatogona (assembly GCA_947646795.1). Taxonomy (NCBI): domain Eukaryota; kingdom Viridiplantae; phylum Streptophyta; class Magnoliopsida; order Caryophyllales; family Amaranthaceae; genus Beta; species Beta lomatogona. The sequence goes on from CANSNZ010000112.1 coordinate 103,208, forward strand.
ATAGCTCTTCTGGCTTATTTATGGTTAAATTCGCTAACTGGGTAGCTCATAATCTCTCCCCAAGTCTAGAAAAATGGCCGCATCGTTGGATTTGGAACCTTGATATCCCACCCAAACTGAAAATTTTTATGTGGCAAATTTGTCACAACAGTCTTGGGGTTAGAGCCATCCTTGATAAGCGCAACATAATCCTTTTCAACCATTGTGCTATTTGTAACACTCACGAGGAATCTCTAGACCATCTTTTTGGGGGATGCCATCATCTCATCCCCCTTTGACAGCTTCAGGATCTAATTAAAGGAGTGGATACCTCACACCTTAAATCGGGCCACTCTTCTAAATACTTTGTCCGAAATCAGACATGATAGGTCCTCCACTATCAAATTTGTTTTCCACTATTATCTTTCATAATGCTTCTCTTAATGTTCACAGGATTCCGCATAAGAGCAAAATTTTTATTTTCATAATGGAGTCTGAGGAATGCAGTGGACTTCTGCAACTCCTTTGGTTCACCGTTTTCCCATTCCTCTCTTCCTGCATCCTCTCCGGTGTATCCTTCCTCCATCTCGTTTCTTGGGAGCCACCTCCCACCTCCTTCTTCAAACTCAACTTCGATGGCTCGGTTCGCGGTACTTCTACAGCAGCACGTATTATCATTAGAGATATTGCTGGTCATCTCCACAAAGCTGCAACTTTCAACCTTGGATTTTCTTCCGTGTTCATTGCCGAGGCATCTGCTCTTCAACAAGGGCTTTGCCTAGCTATCCAGAGCAATATTCGTCTACTCCAAATTGAAGGTGATAATCTTATGGTCATTAACTCAGTTAAAGGTATCTGGTCTCCTCCTTGGCAGATTGCTCATATCATCCAGGATATCCATGCTCTTCTTCGTTCTTTCTCTTCGTGGGCTCTTCGTCATGTCTACCGAGAACCAAACAAAGCCGCAGATTGGATCGCCAACGTCGGTCATTTAGTTAATTCTCAGTTTAATATAGATGATTGTACTCATTCTGCTTTTCATTCTATTCTTGTAAACGATAAGGTTGGAGCTCCCCTCGTGCGGAGGGTCTCCTAACCTTTTTTTCTCCTTACCTTATTTAAAATAATAATAATCAACGAATATACAAAAAAAATACATCCTTATAATTAGATTACATCCAATTTAATTTCTAATACAACTTATATTTGGTGCAAATGCATAAATGTATTCAACAAAAATGGAGGTCATAAAAAACACATAAAAGGATCTATCAAATACATTTACTATTTACATATATATGTATAAGCAAATTTGGATAGAGGAAACCGAACTAAGTACAATAGATTCTAACCTTACCTTTCTCTCTCAAACCCTAGCCTCCCCCTCTCTCTTTCTCTCTCAAAACGTAGCCTCCCCTACCCCTTCTTCATCAGTTAGGGGCTGCCATGGATGATTTCATCCATGGTAAGCCCATTTTCCCCTTTTATTTTCACTTTTTAATTCATTTTCTTGTTTTTTTTAATAAATTAGTCTCTCTTTATGAGATCTTTTCAAACCTTGTTATGGGGTTTTAGTTTTTCTGTTTTGGAAATCTCCTTCTCCCCTATGGGAGTTGTGAGTATGGTTTTTTTTTTTTTAGGTATGAGAAGTTGTTCTCATTGGTTAAAGTTCGAGACTAAACATGAAGGTATTAGAATCTCGGATGCGGTCAACATGACTCGGTCAAGGATGTTCTTTCCAAACTACATCAAAATGATAGACTTCCTCATCAATAGCTGCTTGATTCAGCAAATATAAGGGGGATGCGTTGTATTGCTCGATCTGATTCATTGTAGTTCATTTGAAGACGAATTTGATTTAGCCTTGTTTAATTGTATCTTGTTTTTCTTGAATACCTATTATAGATGCCGTTTGACCTTCAATTAATAAATTTTCTCTTTAAAAAAAAAAAAGTACAATAGATTCTTCTCCTCCCAACTTCACCAAAAATTTCCTCAATTATACCTCTGCAACAACAAACGAATCCAAACAAAGAAAGAGGATGAGCGAATAAAAATAAAATAAAGAGGATGTTGAATGAAAAAGAGATGAACAGAAGAAGAAAATTCTAGATTACCGACGAACGCTTTCAAAGGCCACCGGTTGAATTCATCAATCTGTGACACTTGCACCTGATCCAACCTCTGTAACTCAAGATCTCTCTCTCTCTCTGACTCCATCATCTGTCCTCCTTCGTAGCCCCACCTCCACAACCACCCTTTCCACCTCCCCTCCACCTGTAGAAGTCGCCGGATTCCAGATCAACATAATAACAAATAAAAATCAAATCGACAGAAAATAATTAAATAAGCATAACGAATCAAGAATTACGCCATATTTAAATTAACAAAAAAGGAAACTCGAGTATAAGTTAATTTGAGATTTGGCCTTTTGATTTACCAACAATCTTTACAAAATAACGAAGATCATATATAACTAATTTGACCAAATTCAAACCTAATTTAATTGATATCCAAGTCAAAATTCTATTTAATTAAGGAATCAGAAACCTAAGGGGTCGTTTGTTATCGTTTTTTTTTTTCGGTTTTCAGTTTTTTTGAAAACCAAAAACAAAAATATAGAAACCAGAAAAAGGTAATTTTCAGTTTTCTGTTGTTAGTTTTTAAAATTGACATTTTTAATATAAGTATGATTAATTTTAAGTTTATTATACCCCTTATGTCATAAGACTTTTACATTTATAAAACCAAAAACCGGAAACTTACAATGATGCCGAACTAAAAAAATCAGACTTAAGAAGCAAACTTACAATCAAATACAAATTTTTGTTTAAAAAAATGATTTGAGTACTTAAGAAGCAAACTTACAATCAAATACAAATTTTTGTTTAAAAAAATGATTTGAGTACATAAGAAACATGGAGAAGAAAAGAACTAGAGCAAGAACATCAGATCTCTAAAATAATATAGAAAATAACATATGATTCATATACTAGACTAAAATTTTAGAAATAACAATAGCTAAAAAACTTAATTCTTTTGGTCTTTTGTTGTTGTTGTTCTTATTGTGCAAAATGTGGGATGGTTAGCTAAGAACGGTTTAGGGTGTGTTCGGCAACAATAATACTAGTAGCTTTTAGCTGTTAGAGTAATTGTTAGATTTGATGGTAGCTGTTAGTGGTTGGTGTGTAGCTATTAGCTATCCAAGTAGCGGTATGAGATATTGATGTTCGGTAAAATAAGCTATCAAAGTAGTTGTTCACAAATAATTAATCAAAAAATCAAACAAAACTTTAATATATAATTTATGCACTACTAAACACTACCCAAAAAACTACAAATTGTAGCTTTTCACAAACACTACTAAAACACTACTTATACCACTAAAAGCTGTTTACACCACTAACTAACCAAATACTACTTTTTTTTAATTAGTGTTTTGATCTAGTCAAGACACTAAAAGCTACTTAGAAAGGTTGTGCCGAACACGTGCTTAGAGAGAAGAAAGAAGAGAAAGTGGGGTTGTGGGGGCACATGGGGCAAAGAGAGAGGAGTGGTTTGTGGAACGTGGGATGAATCAGTTATGGTAATAAAGGGATATCATATTATAATTAATTTTAGAAAAGATAATAGTCAAGTGATATAAGTGTTAAAGTGAGAGATATTGAAGCATATGCTATGAGAAAAGATGACATCTAACTTGTAAAGTGTCAAGTCTACTTTTTTTTTGGACCATTTGGCCAACTTAAGATAACACTTTTCTTCATAAAATGTTACTCATAATTTAGATCAAAGATAACAGTTGTGAAATTAACCGTTAAGATAGATATGTTATCTTTGCCCAAAATTGTAGTAGTGGAGAAAGAGCACACCAAAACCACCGCGAAGGAGCAAAGAAGAAACAAAGGCAACAGCAACACCGTGAGATACACATACAACTCCAATCACGAACAGAGGAGAGAGAACGCGCAACTCTAGTGAGCAAAAAAGGCAGCAGTGTTGAATTAATAATATGTGATTGAACTAATAATATGTGAGAATTAAGAATGGCAATAGATCCTGGACCCGGATCCTTTTTTTAGGAACTGGATCCCAAATTTTAAAACCCATTGGATTCGAATCGAATCCGGGTTCTGTCGTCGGTATGCGGATCCGGGTCTGGTCCAAAGACCCGGATCCGTAGATCCCTTTTTTTAATAAATTTGTTGGGTTGTGGACACTTGGGCAGTGAGCTATTCAAACCGGGCCGCTCTAATTCTTTACCCCCTCTTTAATCTTTAGTTCCTTACACGACAAAGTATTTGCCCATATCCGATAGGAAAAATTGATGGGAACAGTCCCAACTATGGGCGTTCCATCATTTTCAGTTCCAGTTAAAGATTATTTCTGAGTGATCCCAACTATACATTATTTTTGCCAAATTTGGTCCCATCAGGTTAATGACCTGCTGCAACAGGTAAAACGAATTTCCTTTTATTTTTTTGCCCCAACTTTCATTTTCTCTCTCCTCTAGTGGGCATCCACCCCTCTCTTCCCCACCTTCAAAACTCCCACCCCCACTACCACCCCCCATCTCCACCCATACCTGTCGTCCCGTCGACACCCCTCCCCAAACCCCAAACATGCCACCCTCCCCAACCTTCAAAATTCTGGAATCTCGGCGAAAAATCCTTGAATTTCTTATCTGCTCCTGAAATTCAGAAAAGTAAGTTGATGACGGAAATACGAAATTGTGAGGGATGATTTGTCGAGATTTTAGATAGAAAAGTGAAATGGGATGAACGAAGAAAGAGAATGAAACTCCATTGTAATGTTTATGGTTGTGTTTGATTAGTGTTGTAGGCGAGTTCGAGTTTGATCAAGTCAAGGAAGGTGGGCGATTCGAAATTGGATTATTCTCATATCACGGTATCTATTTGATGCATAATGTTTCATTATTGACTTATTGGTCTTGTGGTTTTAACTGGAATGAGATTATTGTGCTGGAGTTTTGAAACCTCATCGCATGCCATTGTTAGCATTTGATGGTGCAGGTTAGAGAAAATCAATATGTAATTCTTCACTCTTTTTTTAGTTCAATAAAGCTTAACTTAGGACTTTTTTGTCACCTAATCAGAAACATTCAAACTCTCTCTAACATGCAGAGGAGAGATATTCATTGATCTACAGGATTCATCTTCTTCTTCTTTTTTTTCTAAGTTGCAATTCTCCCAAATTTTGGAAAGTTTTAGGTTTAATTTGTTGTGTTCATTTGTAAACTTTGTGTGTGTGTGTGTGGGGGGGGTTCATGTATTGGTACTGAATTTTCGTGTTTGAGAAAATTCAGTTTGCAGGTAGTTTATAAATTTTGTATATTTATCTTGGTTTTAATTTGTCATCGATGGGTGAATCTTGATTGAGAAAAAAAAAGGAAACTCTCCAATTTCGGGTTTTTGTTTGTATTGGGAGGGGATTTGAGATGATTTGCAGGTGGCGAGATATAAGATGCGAAGATGAGTAGAGAAGGTGCACAGGTGCAGTGTGAGGTAGGCAGGACGTGTTGTTTGTCAGTGGACTCCGATTGATTCTGGCGATAGGACGGTGATATTGGTGAGTTTTTTTTGGTGTTTCGAGCGGAAGGTTTGGGCGGGGTTGATGGTGGCCTGGCTTTTTCAGGTGGGTAGGGGTGCTGACGGCTGGGTTAGGTGGGGAGGTGGGTGGGTGGGAGGGTGGTGGGGATGTGGGTGGAAGGGAGGGGTGGGGGAGGGGTGGCAAGGGGAGGGATGGCATGGGAGGGAGGACATAGGAGAGATAAAAAGGAAGAAGAAACTGATTTAAGAAATAAAAAAAAAATTAACCTGTTCAACAGGTGATCAGTCACCTGGGACCAATTTCAGTACAAATGATGCATAGTTGGGACCGCTCAGAAATAATCCATAGTTGGGACTTAAAATGGCGGAATGCCCATAGTTGGGACTGTTCCTATCAATTTTTCCTATCCGATATGGGGTGACAGTTGCCCATATTGGTGGCAATGTAACACCCCGTCCTTCTACTACTAGGATACTTGACAATATCAAATCAATAAATACTAAAATGACGTTAGCGGAAATAACGTCGGGACGGTTATGCTACTCTAAAACAATAAATAAAGATAATAACTCAAAATTCATAGCTTAAAAGGGAATAAATCTCCGAGTAAACATCATAGTTCTAAAATAAAAGGAAGTATCCCAAATTGTATCTTATCATAAAATCCAAATACCATGAGACATGCAAGTCTCCCAAAATAAACTTAAATAAAACTAATGTCCTTGAAAGCTATCCAAAAATAAGTCTCACTATGGCCTATATAGAGTTCATCTACCAAAAACAGTACTAGGAGCTTCTTCTCACTACAAACTCTCACTCTGCTAGCCCAAGCAGTCACAAGTCTAGCATTCATTTCCATCTGCAAGGATGTGTTAGATAATTCCACAGTCAGTGGGGAGTAACTAGCAGTTCTCCCAGAACAATAGCAATCAAAGCACGATTCAGAAGAAGATTATTAAGAAAGGAATAACATGCAATCATTACATCAATAGCATGCACATAGAAATCATAAAGCTCATAGATGAAACAAGTGATCATCAACAATAAGTAAACATGATAGAGTGAGTGACATAATTCTAATATATAATAATAATAATAAATCAAGGATTCAACAAGTTATTGAGTCAGAAACCGAACGCCAGTGATTCGCAAATCACTTCCTAAGGTTTGTCAGATCGCAATCTCCAGGTCAGTCTATGGCTTACGTTCCCCACTGCCTGTGTCTAAGAATGGCCAAACTCCCAATGCAGGGTAGAACACGTAGAACTCCCTGACTCTCGGACGACAACAATTAACCTAGGTGTACCCCTAGTTCGCAAACCAGGTGGTTGGCATGTTCTTCACCGGGGACTACATCTATCCCACCGGATATTCTTATCTCAAAATACACACATGCATATAATCCAAGTATCATTCATCTAAAATATTCATCAAAAAGGGATGCCACCCGGCCTTATACTCACAGTTCATCAAAACAGTTCTTCATAATTCCTCAAAATAAATCACTTATAATTTTTCAACAAATATCTCCCATAATAACACTTGGACATCTCCAAACATCATCAATGATAATATACTGGTTTTTACAGCAACCACAATCCAATCAACAATACACCACCAAATAACTCTAAATCATATTCCTTAAAAGAGTAGTAATAATTAATCATTTTCTTCCATAAATCAAACATAAACATGTGGTTACCCAATGATACATACTGTATACTACTAAAAATCAGCAACCCAGAATATAATAAATTATGAATTATTTCTGATTTACAAGCCCTCAAATAATTTAAAAGTGTATCCTCAATTTCACAACAAAAACACCATAATAATTATTAAACTAGTAAGTTCGAGCAGTAAAATCACACAAAAATTATCATACGACCCTAATGGCTCTACAGACATGGTACAATTTTTATTTATAATTTTCGGGCTCCAAAAGTATTTTTAACAGTTAATATACAGATTCCTCAAATAAGCCATTATAATAATTAAAAATATAAAAAGACGCCCAAAAATTTCCAAAACTTTACATAGCATGTAAAAACTCACGAAAATACATAATATTCAATGAAAATAATTTTTCTGCCTCTATAAATAATTTTCATGATTTATATACTGACAGAACCGAAATTATAAAAACAGATATACCAATTAAATAAAATAGTAAAAAGTAGGAAAAAATTATTCTAAGGAATGGAATACATACTACGCATGTAACATGATCTAAGAAAAATAGTTTCATCAATTTTATCAGTCGTTCCATAATTATTATGCAATTTAGCCAAAAACGCACAAAACACCAATTAAATCAAATAAATACTAAAAATCATGCGAAAGTTATTTTTCTCTACACAGTATTCACATAGCATGTATCAAGTATATTCATGTCAAATTTCGTCAAAGATTTCATTCAAAAAGTATTTTAAATAATTCCTAGCGTAGTAATCTAATACCGAATAATACCCTAATCACTATGGTTCTAAGATAACAACTAGTTACCTGGATCATCGGGAGGAGAGCTGAGTCTAAAGAGACAATCACGAGTTAAGAATGCAATCCAAATCCTCTTATAACCCCAAGGCATAACGAACGAGAATTGTAGCAACAAGTCACCAGGCATTTCTTCTTAAACGTTGAAAACTCTTGTTTCACACTGCTCTGTTACGACCATGATTCCCGATGATCAAAAGCTCATATTCTAAATCGCTCCAGTCAGAATGTACAACAAGACATTATAAACGTTGCATCCAAATTTGAAGACGATCCAACGGTTAGATCTCCGGCTACGCTTATTTTCGTGATGGTGCGACAGGAAAAACCGGGTTGACCCTTTCTATTCTTTTCCTCTTCCTTTTCTTGAAAAACGGTGAGGGTTTAATGGAAATGATGCTGAACTTTTTTGAATAAAAATCAGAATTTTATGGATGTTTTTTAGTGGTTGAAATAAAGGGTTTTAATGAAGGAGAATGATTAGGGGGTTATAGGAGTTACATAGCTACAAAGAGTCACAAGGAAAAATAAAAAGAAAAGAAAGAAGAGGAGCTCTCCTTCTCCATCTCCTTGGCCGGCTGTCAAGCCCAACACACCAACAAAAATTTCGGCCCAAATCAACAAGGGTCCATGCTTCAAAAGCCCGCTACGCGATAAATCGATAAATTCTTAAATCGCGCCTAAACTTTGAAAATACTTAATAATGAAAATAATTCTAATAAATTATATTATAAATATAAATATAATGCACACATTAACACACTATATAATAAAATAATAATTCGGCTCCCAAATTATAAAGAATAAAAATCATTGATCTAGAGAAAATAATAAATTATTTATTTTTTTACGAAAAGAATATCATTTTAAAATAAACTAACACCAAAAATAAAGAGTGAAAATTACGGGGTGTTACAGGCAAAGTTGTAATAACGCAGAAAAGGTTCCATTTTTCGGTAAAGTTGCTGGTAAAGTATGGTATGTTAAATGCTTTAAGGTTATATGCTAAATGTTGTTATAGTAACGAAATAATTTTTGGTACTCTAAGTGTTCATATAATATAAAGTAACGTTCTTTGTCTTACTCTAACTCTAAGTCTGCATATGTTAATGATTTTTGGAGTCCAAATTAAATGTTTTGTTTGAGAGTCCTAATTATATTAATAATTGAAATTGAATTGACAATATTTTATATCTTGTCAATTGTGTAGTCAGGCCAATGTCTAGCGGCTGATCCGGACCTTGATCCTGATCACTACTTTATGACAATAAATGACCTCCAAAACAATCCGACAATTAGGATTTTCCGTATGAAATGCACTACGAAATTGATGCGGCTTGTCGATTTATGGGCTTCCATAGAGGGGATAGACCCCACAACTGTTACTCTATATCATGAACAGGCACAGTTAGACCTTAATGGGATATTTGATAGTGAAGATGTTGTATATGGCGATCTCATTTTCTTTGTGTTAAAAAGTGAGTAAGAGTTATTTGGAATTGGTTAATCGGCTTATATTCTGTAGTAGTACGTTGTTTTAAAAGTATGCATTAATATGTCTTATGTTTATGTACTAAGTAATTTCAAAACTTATGTAGTAAATGGGGTTATGTAGTAACTAGTAAATAGTTATAATATTATGATATGTATTATGTACTCAGTTGGCGTTGGCTTATGTAGTGGATTGGGCTTCGGCTTGTGTACTAAGTAATTTAAGTAATTCTAAAGCTTATGTACTACATTCCATACATATCATATAAGCATATGCTAAATTCGTATTACATTCAGTGGCGGATGTAGCATATAACACCCTGGTGCACGTGCACCAGCATAAATATATAAAAAAAAATCTCACAAAAAAAAAAGAAACTCCCTTTTCTCTCACATCTCACGTCTTCTCCCCGACTCCCTTTCTCTCTCATACAATCTCAGATCTCAGTCAGTACTTTCACTTCTTCCAACGCGCAACGCGTCACCGCCTCACCGGCATCACGAACCCGCGAAGGGCGCGAACTCAGACCTCCTGCCTGGCTACCCCTGTTTCTTCTACTTCTTCTGTTATTACTGGAAGATCTTTTAGAATTACAGAAAAACCGCAACTTCGAGGATTAATTAAGCCTTCACATGTCATTTTTGGTGCTAATTCTTCTTCTGTTAATGCTTCTTCTCATACTCAAAGAACAGAGAAAAGGTGGGTTTTTTTTCTTCTTCTTCTGATTATTAAATTTTATGAGAAAAAATTGAATTTGAGGATTACCCATTTGCTAAAATGATGTTAATTTTTGTGGGTGTTGTTTTGATTTTTGAATTATAAGTAGGAAAAATTTGATGAAGAAGGTCTAGCTGAAGGTCTTTCCTCTGATATGTGGGCATGGAGGAAATATGGACAAAAACCCATCAAAGGCTCTCCATACCCAAGTTAGGATTTTTTTTTTTTTTACTTAATTTATTGTATTTTTTTCTATGAATATTCTCTTATGAATTTTATTTTTCCAAATTTCTTATGTTTGGTCTTGCATTTTTGCTTGATTTTTACCATAAACTAGTGGATAATTTTTATTTATTTTTGGTCAATTTATAGAGTTTACACTGAAGCATATGCTAAAGCACCTAATGATAACAAGCTCTGATATGTTATAGAAATTATGTTCAAACTCTTATTTTGCTTTATAAAGCAAAATCAATCAACTCGGACCTTCTGCCTGGCACTATGGCAAATTGGCAACATGTTTCATTTGGTGAGATACATCTTGATTTAGTTAATTTTTTACTATTTGATTGTATTTTGTAGTATTATTTGGATATTTGGTTTTTCTAGTACTATTTGGTTGTATATTGTATTATTATTGGTTATATATTTATTTTCTTTTCGATTGAAATTTATTTTGGAGTATTTTTTATTAAAAAAATATTTTAGTTTAGTGAACGGTAATTGGTGGTGAACCACCATAAGGAAATTCCTGGATCCGCCACTGATTACATTATACAAATATCATATCAGAGTACATGACATTCATATCCTAATATATCTCATATGATATGAGTATGCAGATTTTGTAAAATTAAATTTGACAATAAATATAATTGATAACACTGACTTTATAATTACTAGTTAATTTAACAATAAGGTGAGTGAATGACTGTTTATTACAAAAAAAATTTACATTTTGTAAGTCAAATGAAAATGTACAACACTTGTATCCATTATAGACAAACATGGTTTAAATTCTAGTGTACTACTTAATTTATAACTATAGATGATAAACAATATATAGACAATTGCCGAATGAACATGTTTAAAGGTCACTATTATCGAATTAACGAGTTTAAATATGACTATTATCGAGTAAGACAAGGTTCACTATTAACGATTAAGACAAGGTTGACTATTAACGAGTGAGTAAGACAAGGTTGACTATTAACGAGTAAGACAAGGTTGACTTTAATAATACTATTTTTCGACATCTTTAACTTTTATTAAAATCATAATAAATAATGAAAAATTTTAATCATTGAAGAACCTAAGCATATCAGATCATCATTCAGTCATATCTTAATTGGGAGGATTTATGTCCTGGTTTTAGGTAATCATATCAGAACATAAGTCCATAATGTCTTTTTTTTTAAGTTGAGGGTTGGCTATTGTAGAATGAACGTTTTGAAGGGTTACTATTATCGAATGAAGGAGTTGAAAGGTTAGTATTCCTCCCAAATGAACGAACGAGATTTAAAGTTAGTATTACAGGATGAACGATTTTAAAGGAATGAGTTTAAATGTGACAATTACCGAACAAACGAGTGTAAATGTGACTATTATCGAATTACCGAGTTTGAATGTGACTGTTATTGAATTAACGAGTTTAAATGTGACTATTATCGAATTAATGAGTGTAAATGTGACTATTATCGAATTAACGAGTTTAAATTTGACTATTATCAAAAAGCGAGTGTAAATGTGACTATTATCGAAATATCGAGTTTAAATATGACTATTATCGAATTAACGAGTTCAAATGTCACTATTATCGAATTAACGAGTTCTAGTTTCACTATTATCGAATTACCGAGTTTAAATGTGACTAATTTTGAATGAACGAGGTAAAGGGTAGTTGTATTATAACGAGTTTAAAGGTTGACTATTATAATCTATATTTAAAGCTCAAGAGTTAATAAATATATATAATCATTCATCAACCTAATCATATCAGAACACAAGTCAATCTTATCAGAATGTGGAGGAATTATGTCCTCGTTTCAGATAATCATATCATAACATAAGTCAACCATATATCGAGTACAAAATTACTAAAGTTAAATGAAACTATTGTAGATTGAACGAGTTTAAGGGTGGTTGCCGTATTAAACAAACGACTTATGAACGGTGATTTTTTCAATTCCGGGTTATTCAGGTGAAAAGAACGCACCCTAGATATATCATAAGTACAAAGGCATTTATGGTGCATTATCTTCACCTGAATAGCCCTGAATTGAACTGAACTTATCTGATCTGAGCTGAGCTGAACTGATTGGACCTGATTCAACTTATTGGGCCTGATTGAACTTGATTGGAACTTATTAGACCTGATTGAAACTTATTGACCTGATTAGAACTTATTATACCATATTGAACCTGATTGGAACTTATTTGATGAGTAATAACGTAAATATTACCCCTAACATAAATATTATCCCTCAAAATATATTATAACATAATAATCATTAAAATTTATCCTTCAAAATAATAGTAATTATTAATTATTTCTTATGATTTAACATTTTAACAAAAAAATACTATTTATAAGCTTGTCTATACACAACTTTCACCACTAATATATCCAATAATGTTGCTTTGATTTCATAAAACACTAGTAGGAAATCAATTAATAACATTTATATCTTTCATTGTTATTAGTAACGAAAACATGTTATCTCTAGTTATTTAAAGACGAATTGCAAAAAAATATTATAATTGTAATGATTATTATTGTTAACCTTATTTGAACAAGATTATAATATTTTTTAATAATAACACCGCAAAACACCAAAAATAGCTCCTTAAATATAACCATACACCAAATAATATTGAATTTAATAAATACCCCATACATATAACCATACACCAAATAATATTGAATTTAATAAATACCCCATACATATAAACCATACACTACTAACACCAAATAATATTCAAATTACTAATTACCCATATTGGCCCTGTTCTTTTGAACTTATTTTGGCTGAACTGAACTGAACTTATTTTATTTTTGCTGAACTGAACTTATTTTTACTTACTTTTGCTGAACTGAACTTATTTTTACTTATTTTTGCTGAACTGAACTTATTTTTGCTAAATAATAATAAATAATAATAATAATAATAATAATAATAATAATAATAAATAATTAATAATAAATAATAAATAATAAATAATAAATAATAAATAATAAATAATAAATAATAAATAATAAATAATAAATAATAAATAATAAATAATAAATAATAAATAATAAATAATAAATAATAAATAATAAATAATAAATAATAAATAATAAATAATAAATAATAAATAATAAATAATAAATAATAAATAATAAATAATAAATAAAAAATAATAAATAATAAACAATAAACAATAAATAATAAATAATAAATAATAAATAAATAATAAATAATGAATAATAGATAATAAATAATGATTAAATAATAATAATAATAATAATAATAAATAATAAATAATAATAAAATAATAAATAATAAATAATAAATAATAATAAATAAGTAATAATAAAAATAATAATAATAATAAATAATAAATAATAAATAATAAATAATAAATAATAAATAATAAATAATAAATAATAAATAATAAATAATAAATAATAAATAATAAATAAATAATAAATAATAAATAATAAATAAATAATAAATAATAAATAATAAATAATAAATAATAAATAATAAATAATAAATAATAAATAATAAATAATAAATAATAAATAATAAATAATAAATAATAAATAATAAATAATAAATAATAAATAATAAATAATAAATAACAAATAATAAATAATAAATAATAATTAATAATAATAATTTTAATAAATAATAAATAATAAATAATATATAATAAATGATAAGTAATAATAAATAATAATAATAAATATAATAATAATAATACTTCATCCGTTTCATATTAATTGCAACACTTTCCAGATTGCGGACTCCTAGGCAATTTTTCAATAGTGTATAGTTAGATGGGAAGGGGTATGTGATTAGACTAATTAATAATACAATAAATACATTATATCAACACCTAGCCTCCACCATCACCACCCTACCACCGCCAGCCGCCGCTACCCCACCAATATCACCACCAAAACAACCCCGCCATCACCCCGCCAACATCACCACCAGAACCACCCCGCCAACACCACCACCACAATCATCCCGCCACCACCCCGCCAACATCCACCAAATTACAGATCTAACCAAAAACAAATCTAACCAAAAACAAATCAAAAGGCGAAGGAAGAAGAAGGAGATCGAAGGAGAGAGAAAGAAGGAGAACAAAGGAGAGAGAAAATAGTTTTTGCAAGGATTATCTTCTTCTTCGTCAGTTCTTCCGTCGTTCGTCTTCGTCAGTTCTTCGTCTTCGTCAGATCTTCTTCTTCGTCAGTTCTTCCGTCGTTTGTCTTCGTCAGTTCTTCGTCTTCGTCAAATCTTCTTCTTCATCAGTTCTTAGCTTGGTTTGTTCGTCAGTTCTTCTTCGTCAAATCTTGCGCTTCCTTCACATCTCTTCGCTTCACCTTTTTGCGTCGCGTACCTTCTTTGCTTCACCTTCTTCGCCGACGATGAAAGAGGAGAGAGGAGGGTGAAGAAAATGGGGGTGGGGAATTGATTTAGGGTTTCGAAGTGAATTGGGTGGTGATGTTGGTTTAGTCGAGGGATATGAGAGTGGTGGTGGTGTTGGTTTAGTCGAGGGAGATGAGAGTGGAGGTGAAGTGGTTGAGTGGAGGGTAAAGAGAGAGAGGACGGCGTTTTGAGTGCTCGTGGTTGTTGGTTGTGGAAGTTGGGTTGTGGTGGGTTGTGGTGGGTTGTGGGTTGTGGTTGTGGAAGAAGAGAAGAAGTTAGAAGGGTGGTGGGTGCAAGTTAGATGGGTGGAGGTTGAAATTGATTTAATTGTAGATTAGTGTAGGTAATCAAAACTAATTTTATAAAGTAAGGGTAATATTGTCTTTTCACCCTCCAAAACTTACCAAATAAGGAAAGTGTTGCATTTATTTTGAAACACCCCTAAATGGAAAGTGTTGCAATTAATATGAAACGGAGGAAGTAATAAATAATAAATAATAAATAATAAATAATAAATAATAATAATAAATAATATACTAATAAATAGTAATAATAAATAATAAATAATAATAAATAATAAACAATAATAATAAATAAATAATAAATAAATAATAAATAAATAATAAATAATAAATAATAATAAATAATAAATAATAAATAATAAATAATAAATAATAAATAATAAATAATAAATAATAAATAATAAATAATAAATAATAAATAATAAATAATAAATAATAAATAATAAATAATAAATAATAAATAATAAATAATAAATAATAAATAATAAATAATAAATAATAAATAATAAATAATAAATAATAAATAATAAATAATAAATAATAAATAATAAATAATAAATAATAAATAATAAATAATAAATAATAAATAATAAATAATAAATAATAAATAATAAATAATAAATAATAAATAATAAATAATAAATAATAAATAATAATAAATAATAATAATAAATAATAAATAACAAATAATAAATAATAAATAATAAATAATAAATAATAAATAATAATAATAATAATGAATAATAAATAATAATAATAAATAATTAATAATAATTATTATAATAAATACTAAATAATAAATAATCAATAATAATAAATAATAAATAATAAATAATAAATAATCATAAATAATAAATAATAAATAATAAATAATAAATAATAATTAATTATAATAAATGAAAAATAATAAATAAAAAATAAAAAATAAAAATTAATAAATAAAAAATAATAAATGATAATAATAATAATAATAAATAATAAATAATAAATAATAAATAATAAATAATAAATAATAAATAATAAATAATAAATAATAAATAAATAATAAATGATAAATAATAAATAATAAATAATTAATAATTAATAATAAATAATAAATAATAAATAATAAATAATAAATAATAATAATAACAATATTAATAGTAATATTGAAAAGAAAAATAATAATTACAACATTAGATAAGACTGAACTTATTTTTGCTGAACTGAACTTATTTTTACTTATTTTTGCTGAATTGAACTTATTTTTACTTATTTTTGCTGAACTGAATTTATTTTTGCTGAACTGAACTTATTTTTAATTATTTTTGCTGAAAATAAGTCCAAAAGAACAGGGCCATAGTCTCCTTCCACAAATTGATCTTCACATTTTGCCAAATTAACAGCTCGTAACGACCATGCCTTACACCTAGGAAGGAAACAAACCCCACTTTGTAGGAGGCCGGTTCAGCCTATCAAGATAAAGAATCTGCATTTCATATAATGTAACTAAATTAAGTATTTACACATCATAAATTATCATAACCCATATTAAATTTTAGTATAGCAACTCATATTATATTTTAATATAGCAACTACTAATGCCGCTTATTTTCATAAATTAACAACAAATCACTCAAAATTCACTCATTTTTCCACAGCTCATCTATTGACAAAGCTCCAATATTTAACTCTACAATTAACTTGGTTTATTAACTTACTAGTTACTACACGCATGAAATTGCTCTCCAACTCAAATTACTTGTCAATTAATAATGTATACATCCAATTCAACAAAATTAAAAACATACACTACAACTTCAATTTAATGGGTTTCATCAAATTAACGACATTTAAGGGGTTTCATATTACCGACATTTAACTACATAATTAATTTACCGAAGTTTATTTTTCAATTTAAAAACTAGAATTACCATTTAAATTTTGCTAAATATACCTGATATAAGATGTTGGATGCTGAAGAGCTTTCTAGGAAGAAGAAAGTGGATGTGACTTTGGGTTTAAAAAAAAAAAAAAGAAAAAAAGAAAGTGGAGAAAGTGTTTGAATTTACTTTTTTTGCTTTTTTTTTTTTTTTTTTTTTTTTTGCGTTTGGGGGTTTGTGACAGCTTCTAGGACAAGTACCCCTTCCTTTTTTGGCAAAATTACATAATTGCCCCTGATATGGGCAATGGTTTGCCCATATCGGATATGGGCATATCAACACTCTTCCTTACCGTCACAGTCATGAACTCATGACCGACAATTCACAAAACTTCAAAATCACAAAATCCTAACTCCACGGACAATCGACCCTCTTTCATGAAGAATCACGTCACTACCCACCCACTAGCCACCGTATATGGCGGGCACCACCAGGTATGTCTCCTCTAATCCCCAATTTCTGAATTGCTCATCTTCGTCCTCCTTTCTATCTCTCCTCCAATCCCTAATTTCTCAATCTCATATTTTCTAATTTCATTTTGTAATTTTCTTTCTCTTTCTGTGACTCGGCACCACCAGACCACCACCATCTCTTTGCGCGCACCACCTCTCCACCACCGCTCCACCACTGGTCCACCACCAACTCAATTCGAATTTGTTAATCTACTACATTGAATTTGTCGTGACTTGTGAATTGATTTCTAGTTGTTGAATTTGTGTTTTTATAAAATAAGTTGTGACAAGTTTTTGTTCAGAATTGAGTTTTTGTTGCTGAATTTAGGAT
This sequence comes from Beta lomatogona, assembly GCA_947646795.1. NCBI lineage: Eukaryota > Viridiplantae > Streptophyta > Magnoliopsida > Caryophyllales > Amaranthaceae > Beta > Beta lomatogona. The sequence goes on from CANSNZ010000112.1 coordinate 121,113, forward strand.
TATTGAATTTGTTGTGACTATAAAGCTTAGTTTTCGTTGTGAATTTGATATTTTATTACTGAATTTGTTGAATTGAGTTTGTTTTATTGAATTTGTGGTAAAGTTGCTAAATTTAGCAATCCGTGTTGCGTGGACCCGGTTCACATTAAAAATTAGTGTGGACCAGGCCTAGACACGTGCCCCCACTACAAACTAGTCACTCCCGCGTTCGAAAATCCGCTCGATTTTCTCTCTCTTCAATAAGATTCTCTCACTCTAAAATTTTAACAAAAACAGTTGTTCAAAACAAACATACACTATATCATTTTAAAACACACTATATCATGTCAAAATACACTATCATATCAAACACTATAACGATCGATTATGATAATTTTGTGTAATATACAAATAAACTACACTATAACATTTTAAAATACACTATATCATGTCAAAACACACTATATCATGCAACACTATCATGTCAAAAAACACAGCAAAACACAATCATGTCAAAATACACTATATCATTTCAAAATACACTATATCATGTCAATATACACTATAACATGCAACACTATCATGCCAAAAAACTCAGCAAAAACACTATCATTTTAAAGTACACTATATCATTTTAAAGTACACTATATCATTTCGAAATACACTATAACATGCAACACTATCATGTCAAAAAACTCAGCAAAACACTATCATTTTAAAATACACTATATCATTTCAAAATACACTATATCATGTCAATATACACTATAACATGCAACACTATCATGCCAAAAAACTCAGCAAAACACTATCATTTTAAAATACACTATATCATTTTAAAGTACACTATATCATTTCAAAATACACTATATTGTTTCAAAAATACACTATCAGGAGAGTGAAGTTATCAGAGGAGAGAGAAGTTATCAGGAGAGAGAAAAAAGGGGAAGACTGAACGCGGCACAAATGGAAAGTTGTAATCATTAAAATTCACGTGAGATGGATAAGGTGCACACTAAGTTAGTGTGCACCGGGTCCATATTAGTTTTTTTAAAATTTAGTTGCAAACAAACTTGTTGGAAGTTGCTGATTTTGGACAGATCCGTTTTGACCCGTACCCTGATCCGCTAGATCCGTCGGATTGGACCCAACGCTTGAAAATGGATCTGGATCCGGGTCTATAAGGACGCGGTACAAATCCGACCTGTTGCCATCACTTGTGAGAATAGAAGATGGAACTTGCCAAGCCGGTTTTTAGATTCTTGTGGCCCTGTTCTTATAACAAAATAGGGCCCCTACTGTAAGTATAAGCACAACCTTCAAACACATAATTTGGCCCTTTATGGTAATAGCACCACTAAATCCAATACTACAGTTTGTAATCTCAACCTTCAAAAAATAGATTTTTTTTTTTGAAAATCTCGAAATAGACGTGAAGAAACTTTGTAACTGAAATATTGAATATGAATTTAAATATATACTCACAATTATAACTAAAAAAACATGTAAATTAAAAAGTACCTGATTTTACCAAAAATCAAAAGCTTGATGATAAATATTAGGAGCTTGTATGTTGTAAAATTGCAATCGAGGTTTTTCTTTTTCTTGAGAAACAAGAATTTTTTTGGGAAGGATATTGAAGAAAGGTTGAACTTGGATTGTGTTTTATAATTGGGGGGAGATTTTAGCCGTTTGACACATATAATCAGTTGAGGAAATAATTGAATAAATTGTTCAATTGTAATCAATTCAAAGATTTTGAAGGTCTTTGCCATACATAATCCTTCCTTACTAATTAGGAGAGAGAAAAATCAATGACAACTTTGGTAATGAAGGAAACTTTGAGAGATGGAAATAAGAAGCGTGAATTAGGAAACTTTCGGGAAGAGATATCAATAATAGAAGAGAGAGAAAGGAGTATTCATTGTTACTGAGAAAAATATTAGATTTTTTTCCAGCTTGGCATAACCTCAATTTTGGGCCCTTCACTAGTGGAAAAAAACCCCATCCGATCCGATCAAAATCGGTTTTACAGATCCGGTTTTGGTCCAGATTGAATGCGCCCGCAACAGTTCTGAAAGATTAACTGATCCGGTCCTAAACCGTATCAGTTAATAACTAACAATTCGATTTTGAACGAAAACCGGATCAGTTACCCAGGTTAACTGATCCGGTTTTCGTTCAAAACCGGATCAGTTAGTCATTTGGCGCCAACTCTGGTAAGTGGTTTTCGTGATTAACTGGTCCGATTTTGTGCCATGACCGGACTAGTTAATCAGATATGGCAAACAAAAAAATCGAGCTAAATACCAAAAACACAGGAAAATCCAGGCACAAGAAATTCCAAACAAACGAATTCAGATCATAATCTTCAAAATAACGAATTCCAAACAAACGAATTCCAAACCCAAATTCCAAACAAAGGAATTCAAATCATAATCTTCAAAATAACGAATTCCAAACAAACACAAGAATGAAAAAAAAAAGGCAAGAAATTCCAACCCAAATGATAAACCAAATTCCAAAATAACGAATTCAGAGGTAAAAGTACATCATAATCTTCAGATTTTAAGATAAAAGAACTCTACATCTAATTACGAAAATAAAATGAAAAAAAATTCTAAAATTATAATATAAATTACAAGATAAAATAAAAACCCTAGATCTAATTATGATAATGGAATGAATATAAAAAATGTGAAAAAATTACAATATCTTCAATTCAGATCTAAAGACCCTAGATCTGAAAAACTTCGAAAAATTACGCTTATCTTCGATTCAGATGAAGCGGTGTTGATGAATGACGAGTGGAATCTTCGAGCGACGAACAAAGATCTTCCTCGCGACGGTGGTTGAACGGCGACGAAGACGGCGTTTTCACCTTGTGACGTGCGAGAGAGGATGAGTTAGAGAGAGAGACAGGGGAGGGAAACACGCTTCTCAAACCACTCTTGCTTTCTCGTCTATGTTAATGGCGATTGAGGAGAGAGAAGGAGTAACATAGACGAGAAAGCAAACTTTAAAATAATGAGAAAGCAATATAAGGAGGAGTAACATGGCGATTGTGGTGGTGGTTTACCGTGTCGGTGAGGAAAGGACATAGGAGAGAAGAGATGTTGTTCGTGGGGGTGAGGAAGAAGAGAGAAGAGAGGAGATATTAGAAATATAGGGTTTCAAAGGGGATGGGGTGAATGAGAAAGGGATTAGGGTTTGGGAATAAATTGGGCGGATGAGATAACCCTCAGCTGGGCCGCGTGAGAGAACAAGAGGGACGAGTGAGCTGGGCCGCGCGAGAGAACAAGAGAGACGAGTGAGCTGGGCCGCGTGATTTCTAAGGCCCAAATTTTCTTATGGATGCGGATTAACTGACCCGGTCATGTGAACCGGATCAGTTAATCAGCCCAATATTCCCTCCAAAAAATTCTCGGATTTTACGGATTCGATTTTGTGACATATAACGTTTTTTCTACTAGTGCCTACAAAATGTGGCCCTGTGCTGTAGACCTTGATGCATAGGCCAAGATCCTGCCCTGGAACATGGAGTAGAAAGCAAACAAATTGATTATTCATCCTCACTCTAATTCACGCATATATAAAAGCAATATATATAGCTAACAAATAACAACCTAAAGCTAACAAAGGGAAACATGATCACATGATCATAAAGCCACTAACAAACCCACTAAATATCCTACAAGCACTAAGTTAGACTTAGTTAAAGACTGAAACTAATATTCCCAAAATTACTGCAACTAATTTGGAATCAATAAACTAACACACCCCCTTGATTCAAACTTACACACAATTACTAGTCTTGTTACTGACTTCAATTATCCATATTGCGATGGACTTAGACTTGAACTCAACACACTTTTGATCTCAACATGAACACATAACCACAGACACTTGACATTAGAAGAGTATACTCCTTCCACATACCTACGAACACACAGACTTTTTTTGTTTTTAAACAAACTTCATGGAGCACTTCTCTTCCTAATGCACTTATCATTATAATCTTCAAATTTGTTGATGCACTTCTCATCAACCTTTAATATATGGAGCACTTCTCTCCATAATCAACCCCCTTCGATGTTGTCTTGCAAAATTGACCACATCAACTACTACAATTTCAAAAATTGTATCTGCGTTGACCACAACTTCCACCATGATCGCATTGCCAATTATCTGATTTGCTTGTGAAGATTGCCCCTTCACCTCAAATGACTTGTATCCCTCTTTTTATAGTAACCAAATTTCATATTTGTATGGGCTAAAAGAGAACTCATCCACACATCTAAGAAAAAACATTACTTGCCACGGTTAATCACACATGCTCACAATTTTTTTTTGTTGCTATAATTTTCTCTGCTAATTTTTTTAATCTCTATTTCTCTCCTTTCTTTTTCTTATTCGTCTTCATTTCTCTCTACTTTTTTTTTTGTAGTATTTAATTTGATGCAATTGAGAGAAAAAGATGAACAGTTTAGATCTCACAAGATCATTCTCATTCACATTAATCAACAAGAAAGGTTGCCTTTATATAGGCTTGAAACAAAATGAAAAATGCAAAACAATAGGAAACCACTACCTAAAATGTGGAGTTATATGGCTGACTTCCATGATTCTCTCCACTAACCTAGTGAACTCTCTTTAATACAACAAACATATTTGACTAACCTGACTAAGTAACTAACAGACATAATCAAATGACTAAAATTAAGGAAACTAATTTAATTAATACTTTGAAGCACTAACTTCATCGTACCCCCTTGCTTTAAAGTTTGTGATAATAATAAAGCACATTTGTTCAATATTGTGATGTACGTCTCAGCACCGTCAATGTTTTCTTTGTGGTTGATGCACTTCTCACCACCTTCACAATTATGTTGATGCACATTATCACGAACACCAATATCTTTGGAGCACTTTGATAAGTCAATAATAGTTGTTATTTTAGGTGCATTTCTAAGTCTCATTTAGCCTAGTTTAGAGCATTTAGGACTAACTCCTTCATCATTTTGGCTTCTTTTAGTTCTATGGTACTTCACGAGGTATTTTGTGGTGTTTGAGTTAATTTTCATGTTAATCAAGCATAAAGGATATCTTGTGACGAGTTGGGGATGCATGAGCATGGTGATAGGCTGAAGCAGGTCAACATGGGCGTGTCATATTTGACACGTCCGTGTTATTTCCTTGGATCACGAAGAAGCTCCACTGATCTCAGATTTTTAGGGCGACACGTCCGTGTCACCCTCTTCTCAGCAAATCAGTTTCAAACTGATTTTAGTTTCCTAGGGCAACACGTCCGTGTCATATGTGACACGTCCGTGTTGCTCCTTTTTTCCTAGATCAGGAACTTTTTATGTTACGACTGATATTGTAATATCAGGTTGACACACCCGTGTCATAATTGACACGTCCGTGTCGACCTGTTTTTCCGTCGATTTTATTTAAGTTGTTTTATTATTTTAGGAAACTATAAATAGCTTCTTAGTAATATTATTTGGGCACTTAGGTTTTATTTATTGAGTTTTAGAGAGTTTTTGAGAGAAAAACTCCATTGTTAACCTTGAGAGCTTCAATTTTGTTACCTTGGATTATTTTCATTGAAGTAAAAGACTAAGTTTTCTAATTCTCTCTCTTTATTTATTATCATGTTTGCCTATTTATTATTGAATTGTTTTGTTATTGTAAATATGAGTGAGTAGTTTCATAATCTAGGGTTAAGTTGAACCCTAGCAATGTTTAATGCATGAATTCTCCCCAAATCCCAATCTAATGTGATTAATTGTCCTTGCTTGATTGACAATAGTGGAAAAAACTTTATCTGTCACTTAGTAAAAGATTCGGTTTTTACGAAACCGCATCCGAAAATCATTAAAAAAATGGGAGGGAAAGCTGGGCATAAAATCTGATCTAGTCTTTTAGTGAAGCGGATCAAATTTTAGAAACCGCTCCGGTTTTCTAAAATCTAATCCGGTTCACAAGACCGGATCAGATTTTTCATTATATTTTCTAAATGAAAAACCCGCGTCTGTCTGCTTGCTCCCTTAGGTTAGAGCCTTGCTTCAATTCTCCCTCCCACGCCTCTCTTATCCCCATTCTAAACCCCTATCTCTCTCTCTCTCCTCCTTTTCTATCTCTTCTTTTACTGTGTTACTCATAATTTTGTTCGATTTTGTGGATTGAGGCGAATAAAATTCAGTAAGAGATTAAACGCAAGATTCTTGCCAACACTTATGGCTCCGCTTTTCTTCTCAAGATGGACCTCGATCGCTAATCAGACCTAATTAATGCATTTTTAGGGTTCCTGCGCCACTTATTTGCACGTCTGATTTCTCGATCTATAGCTGAAATTATCGCTACAATAGTTGAAAATTTCACCAGAAATTCTATGGCTACCACCGTCACTAAGGAGCCATTGCCACCGCAGCAACAGCAAAAGGGCCTTCTTCTGCTGCTACGCCTGAAGATGAATCTTTGAAGTGAAACACTGATTGCGTCTATTTTCTCGCTTCTCCATTGACCTGCAAAAAGGTATTTTAATTCTTTCCAGTTTTTTTTTTTATTTGAAATTTCTTCCGTTTTGTTTTCTTTGATTTGAGTAATTTTGTCTTTGTCGTTGTTTTTGGAGATTCGTTTTAGCTTTTGTGATTGTTGTAAATTGAAATTAGTTGAGGCAAACCCTAGATGATGTATATTTGTCGATCTGTTCTAAAATTTCGTGTGTTACGATGTGAATTTGTTGCTATTACTTAATTGACAACCATTGCTTGCGTCGCTTTAAAAGTTGAATTAGTCGCTTTATGTGATGCAAATTTCTGAGTTTTTTTGTGATTTTTTAAATATTTTATAGCTTGTGAATCTTAAAAGTGGAAATTTTCGTTGATATCATAGGTTAGGGAATGGTTTATCAGGAATATAATGAAAAATTTGTGAATATCTTGGTTTATTTTTCATTTATTTTGTTTGTTGTGATAGTAGATTGTGGCATTGTTGCTTGAGAATGAGGCTGATGTCAACTCGAGAAACTATTGTGGGCAGGTGGGAGATTTTTATTTTTTATTTTTTTTGAGATAATCTGGTTTTGGGTTTGGTAATTTTTGGGGGTTTTGTTGATTTTGATGTTTTTATAGATGATCACTGAATATGGTTGCTTTTGAGCTCAAAAATCTTAAATTTTGTCATTTTGTGATCCCTAAAACTGTTGTCAATTTAATTGTTGAGGCTATTGTGGTTATTAGAGTGAAGATAGAATTTGAGTGATAAGTTGATTTTTTTCATGAATTCAATTGAAGACGCCGTTGATGCAAGCGTGTAGATATGGGCACTGGGAGGTTGTGCAAACTCTTCTGCTCTTCAGATGCAATGTGAGTTTTTAACTACAGAGTATCAATTAGCATATGGAAGGATGCAATATATGTAGTTTTAAGTACATTTGTGTTTTACTTGTGTTTTTATGTTTTCTATCTAGTATCTACTCAATTTGGAGTTTTGTGATATGAAATTTTACTTCCTTGTTGCAGGTTACTAGAGCAGATTACCTCAGTGGGATAACATCTCTCCACTTTGCTGCTGTTAATGCTCATGTGAGATGCATAAGGCTGTTGTTTGCTGATTTTGTCCTGAGTGCGCCTTTGGATCTTTGATCTTGTAAACCTTGCATGGTCACAATGTTACTATGACGAACTGCTCTTCGAGATAGGCTGTTCTGGTTTACAGTAAATGACCACTATTTCTGGTTTACAGATGTTGATATTTGACCTTTTCCAATCTTTATCATACAAAATCTTACAAAATGAATTAGCAAAATTAAAACATTTATATATGGTATAGCATTTAAGAATTTTATGAATGAAACATGCTACTGCACTTATGTCACTTAAATTGTGTTTCTGAATGGCTGCAACATGTATTCTTCATGAAGTTTCAGATAGAAACTTTGTTCTACATCTTCTACAGGTGGCCTTGTCTTATATATTTCCCTTGGCTTTGTTTCTTTTTTTACATCTTGAGCTCATTACTTTTTGATGCCTTGATTTACCCTTTTCTTTCATCTTATCTAATGCAGCATGCCGAACGATGAAGCCCAGTAGTATGCAACAAATGAACTGTATACTTTTTAACCAGTTGAATTGACCTTGTGCCGAGTACGATAAGGTATCTGCTTGTTCGACCATGGTGTCGCCGTTTTCATCTCCTTTAAGGTTCATTTACAAATTCACCCTTTTAGTAGTTCCCCGCTTTTATTTCTTTGATTTTTCTGTTTTACCTTGAACTGATCCTTTTATTTCACCCATTTCAACTTATGTTAATCAACTTCAACGGCCTCATGTCGCTGCCATTTATCTCTCCTTCAACGTTCTTTTAAAGGTTTGTAGTATGCTTTATAGAGTCTCTGAGTACGTTTTTATCGAAGCACATTGCGCCTGGCTAGCAAATTTGTTTCCTCTTTGCTTGAATCTGTTTTGAGTTCTTTATGGTTTCAGGTTTGAAAATTGTGCTATTAGGGTATAGTTTGAATGCATTGATTCATGCTGAGAGCGAACTATGTCTAATGCTTTCCCCTCCTCCCTTGCAGTTAGTCTAGCTCACCACCAAAGCAAGAGAGGGATGTCGAGCTTACTGAAAGATCAAGGAGCCCTCGCCGAAGCATAAGCCGGAGGGTCCTGGTATGCTTTCTGTTGACTTTGATATGGTTTCATTTGCCTGTGCTGCTGCAGTTGAGATGTTGTTTTGTTGAGCTTACTTTGTTGTAGTTAGTGTGGCGTTGGTCTCTGAGGCTTCAATGCCCTAGCCAATGTCCTTGGAGTTTTGTGATTGTCTTCGTGATTTCTTCATTTGTCATCACTCTGACCTGAGGTTTGGTGGTTTTATTTCACTTACCACCTTTTTCGGTGAATCATGGGTGCACTTTGTGTCCTTGTTGGAGTTGGCAGTAACTTCTGTCATTTGTGAGTCAGTTAACCGATCTATTGAGTGGCTGTTTTGATTTGATTTCAAACACACTGAGCTCTCCTGTTGTCATCCAAGTTCATGGATTTGCCATCGCTGTCTGATTTGTCATTTTGCCTGTTGCTCAACAATGCTTTTGAAGCTGCTAACCCAACATCTTCTGCATATTTTTTTCTTGCATTTGGCTGCTTAATGGGATGCTTCTACAAATTCTTCAAATCTCTTGTGCTCGACAATTCTTCTGATTTGTGCTCTCTTTTTCTCAGCTCAGGTATTTTTTGTTATATGTTGCCTTCTCTTTTCTGCTTTAAGCTTCTTTCCTTAGGGCCCATAGAGCATGTTTATCTGCTGTAATAGGATGTTCTGGTTCTGCTTTTCCCGAGGAAATAGAGGGTTGCTTGCTGATGTATTTTGTGTTTCATGGATATTTGAGTTAGCCGGTGTATCTTCTTGCATTGTTTCTGCTATGTCCAAACTTCTCCCGTCTGACGTTACTATTTGCTGTGATTTTTTGTGGCATCTGCAAGTTCTTGTTGCTTTTGTTTCATGTTTCTCATTTCCGCCTCCTTTGTAATGCCTTTTGGGCTCCTACCGTCTTGGTTTAGGTGCATAATTTTATTTTGCTGTTCATTTATCTTGGACATTGCTGCTTTTGACTCTTTTACTTAAGTTTTGACTCCCTCTCTCTCTTCCTCATTCCACCTTGGTTTCTCTTTATCACGTTTTGTTTTATGACTGTTGTTTGATCTGTATGTGTCTTCTTGCATATCTATTTTGTGAGTCGCCAATACTGTTATTTTGTTTGCTCTGCACTTTGTTTTGGTTGACTTGGATTATGTTATTTTTAGCAATCTCCATCTTCAAGTAGACACTTTTGGACCTTCTTTCTGCAGTATGAATCGAAATCTATTCCCTTGATTTTTGCTGGTAGTGTGGACTTTATGTGGAAACCTTTGAGTTAATGTCCTGTGGAAGTTCTCTAGTCCTATTAACTTTGCAATAACATTGGGAAGTCTAGCTGCATTGTGTTTTGTATGTGAGGAATTTGTTTGCTGAGATGTCTGAAATTCTGGACCACAACTAGCAGTATGCCTATGAGGACCACTTTTTGGGGCATGTGTCTATCAGGTTTAGAAGTTGGATCCTGTAGGTACGGGAGAGCTGTAAGCTTTTGTTGCAAATCTGTTTGTACACTTGCTTTAGTGTTGTTGTAAGGTTTGTCGAATGAGAAAGCTGGCTCTCCACTTGCTTTTGTTTTTGCGAGCTGACGCTTGACAGTGCTGTCATCCTCACTATCTCCACTGTCATCGATGAGTTTAAGGCAGGTTCTCCTTCGTTGGCTTATTGTGTTTTCTAAGGCCTCTTGCAAGCTCACCAACATTCTGAGGGATTGTTCCGATTCCATTGCTCCTAGTCTAAGGCACCTAAGCTTTGTCATTAGGGTGCTTAGTTGAGCTACATTAATAGACTTTATAAAGGATTCTTATGCTTCAATTGAGCAACATTAATAGACTTTGTAAGGGATTCTTATGCTTCAATTGAGCATAATATACTTAATAAAATGAGTATTGATATATACTATTGATTTTGTATCGATTAATTATAAAAAAAATGAATTTTTTTTTTTTTGGTTTTTGGGGTAGTCAACTGCTCCGGTTTTGTGTCAAAACCGGAGCAGTTAACTTAATTTACTGCTCCGGTTTTGTCCCATAACTGGATCAGTAAATAATTTACTGCTCCGGTTTTCATACAAAACCGGATCAGTAAATATTTTGGATCTGGTGCGAGGCCACTCGATGCGGACCAAAACCGAATCATTAAACCCGATTTTGATCGCATCAAATGGGCTTTTTTCCACTAGTGTGAATTGTATTTATTTTCATTATCATACTAGGGATAGGTGATATTGAATTGAGTCCTTATGTCTTGTTTTCAATGGGAATTGAATCTAGATGGATTGGTTGATTCAATCAAGGGTATGAATATCTCTATGGGAATAAGTAGATAGGATTACTAGGAATTCATATTGTGATGCCTTACTTAATGTCTCTTTTCTTGCATGATTCCATGGGAATAGGTTTGATTGCTTGATTAGAGTAGCCATTGGTACTCGGGAGAGGTCTTTGGTATATTTAGGGTGCATATCTCCTTTTGGACTATTGATTGCGTTATTTGGGATGAGAACTATTCATGTATTACTCGTGCTAGTGGGGATACTTAATTCTAGATGCTTTTAATAATTGATTTTACCTCGTGTGCTATTGCTAGTTGTTATAGTTTAGTGTTAGAATTAGTTAACACCCTTTCATCGTTATTTGTCACGTGTTTAGTTAAATTGAGTCAAGATACCTAGTGTTAGGTACCGTTTGTCTCTGTGGATTCGGCCTTGACTTACCCTGCTACATAGTTAGGAGGTTTAGTTAGGATTTTCTTAGTTAGGTGCGCTACACGCCTATCAAATTTTGGCGCTGTTGCCGGGGACTAACGGTATTAGATTAGTTAACCTTGACTTATTTAGCTAAACTTGTGTTTGTTCGATCATTGTTACTCTTTTTGTTATTTGATTTTTTTCCCTTTTTCAGTCTTTTTGTTGCATGCGCACTCGTAGCAAAGGTCCAGAAGATCTAGCTACTCTTGATCTCGAGATTGAAGCTACAACAAGGAGATTAGGAGGTCAACGAAGAAGACAACAACAAGGATCAACAATGGGAGATGAAACACCACCAAAGTCTCTACGGGAATATGCTATGCCCGATTAGACCACCACCACCATTATCAGGCCAACCACCAATGCAACACACTTCGAACTTAAGCCACAATTTATTCAGTTTATTTCACAGGACTCTTATGCGGGAACACCAAAAGAGAGCCCTACTGATCATTTGGCTAGTTTTCTAGAGAAGTGTAATACCTTGAAACTAACAAATGTTTCTGATGATCTGATTTGATATTGTGCTTTTCCTTTTTCTCTCAGGGATGAAGCAAAAGAATGGTTAAAAGAAGAAGAAGTGAGGAAGATCGCCACATGGCCAGAACTGAAGAAGGCCTTTCTCTACAAATTCTTCCCTCATATGAGGACTTCAAAGTTCAGAAAGGAAATATCTGGTTTTCAACAACACGAATTGGAGTCTCTCTATGAGGCATGGCAGAGATACAAGACTTTGCAAAGACAATGCCCACACCATGGCATTCCTGAGTATCTACTGATTCAGCCATTCTATAATGGTCTGAAGCATGATGTTAGAAGTTCTATTGATGCCACATTTGGTGGTACTTTCATGGCCAAAACTCCGGAAGCTGCTAAGATATTGTTGGATGATATGGCTGCCAACAACTATTTGAATGACTGGAGTGTGTCTCGTGGAGCCCCTAAAAGGGGAGGTAAGTATGAGGTTGATGCTATTGCTACTTTGACTAACACTGTGCAACTTTTTGGCAGCTAAGGTTGACCAATTGAGTAGCGGATCAATAGCACCTGTTTGTGAGATTTGTGAAGTGCAAGGTCACTCATTGAATGAGTGTCAATACAACACCATGGGCATGATATATGAGCAAGCCAATGCCCTCCTAAACACAAACACAAGACCACAAAACAACCCATACTTAAACACATACAACCAAGGTTGGAAGAATCATCCAAATTTCTCCTACAAAAACAACCAACCTCAACCATCATACACAAACTACTCCCAACCACCTGGTTTCCAACAAAGACCACCTTTCAATTCTTCCCCTTCATCCTCTAGATCCAACCTTGAGGTTATCATGGAGAATCTGGCTTCTTCTCAAGCAAAGCAAGTTGAGTATCATGCTAAGCAAAATGAATTCTTCAGCAACTCTCTCCAACAAATCAATGCTCATAATAAGTTGATGGAGAATCAGATGACCCAACTTGCCCAACAGATTAGTCATCTCTCTAAACCTTCAGGCCAACTTCCTAGGCAAACTGAACCAAATCCTAAGGGGCATATCCATGCCATCTCATTGAGGAGCGGTAAGGAATTGCAAGAGCCTACGAAGAAGGTGACTGAGAAAAAGAAAAGTGCAGAAGAGGTTATAAGGTTGAGTGAAGAAGATCAAAGTGAGAAGGCTTTGGAAGATGAAGCTAAGGAGACTGATAATAAGGAACCACTGTCATCCATGTTGAACCATACAAGCCACCTGTTCCATTCCCTCAAAGATTGGCACAGGCAAAACTTGAGAAGAAATACGGAAAGTTCCTTGATATCTTGAAGAAGCTGCACATCAACATCCCTTTCTTGGATGCTATTTCTGAGATGCCTTCTTATGCTAAGTTTTTGAAAGACATCCTCTCTAATAAACGAATAATTGAAGAGAATGTCACTGTTTCACTAACAGCTGAGTGTAGTGCTATTTTACAGAACAAGCTTCCAGAGAAGCTAGGAGACCCAGGCAGCTATTCTATTCCAGTCAAACTTGGTGATATTGCTATCAAGAATGCTTTGTGTAATCTTGGGGCTAGTGTTAGTCTCATGCCTTTATCAATCTGCAAGAAACTCAATATGGGTGAACTAAAACCCACACGCATCTCTCTCCAACTAGCGGATAGAACAGTCAAGTTTCCACTTGGTATCCTTGAGGATGTTCCTCTTAGAGTGGGTAAATTCTTTATCCCATATGATTTTGTTGTTATGGAGATGAAAGAAGATGCACAGGTTCCCATCATTCTTGGGAGACCCTTCTTAGCCATTCCTGGAGCCATTATTGATATGAAGAAGGGTAAGATCACCTTTGAAGTAGGTGATGAGAAAATGGAGTACACTCTCACAAACTCCATGACTTCTCCTTCAATGGGAGAAACTATTTATAGAGTGGATGCTCTTGATGAGGTGATAGAAGCCAATGCTTTCAGTTTGCAACTTGATGACTCACTACAAACTGTCTTGATGGGTAGTGCTGATGAGGAGGATTGGGAAACTAATGAATACAAGAGACTTCTAGAGGAGACACGAGCCATTGAATCTGAAAAGCCTCTCAAGGAATTATTGAGCTCGAGGGAAATTATGGAGAGTACTAAGCCTCCTAAGGTAGAACTGAAACCTCTCCCCTCTACTTTGAAATATGTATTCATGGGTCCTAATGATACTTACCCTATAATTGTTAATGCTGAGCTTGATGACATTCAAATTGAAAAACTACTTGTTGTTTTGAGAAAGTATAAGAATGTTATTGGGTACATCATTGATGATATTAAGGGTATTAATCCCTCACTTTGCATGCATAAAATCATTCTTGAGGACGAACATGCTTCTTCTATAGAATCTCAACGACGACTAAATCCAAATATGATAGAAGTAGTCAAGAAAGATGTTCTTAAATTGCTTGATGCAAGTATAATCTATCCTATCTCTGATAGTAAGTGGGTTAGCCCTGTTCAAGTAGTTCCAAAGAAAGGAGGCATGACCGTTGTCCAGAATGACAAAGGTGAGCAAGTTCCCACTAGAACTGTGACAGGGTGGCGTATGTGTATTGATTATAAGAGATTGAATAAGGCCACCTGAAAGGATCATTTCCCCCTTCCTTTTATTGATCAGATGTTGGAAAGGTTGGCAAAACATTCTTTTTTCTGTTGGTTGAATGGATACTCCGGTTTCTTCCAAATTCCTATTCATCCAAGTGACCAGGAAAAGACTACTTTTACATGTCCTTATGGCACCTTTGCATGTCGAAGGATGCCATTTGGATTATGTAATGCTCCCGCCACTTTTCAACGTTGCATGATGGCAATTTTCTCAAGTCTTATTGAAAATTCAATGGAAGTATTTATGGATGACTTATCTGTCTATGGAACATCCTTTGATGTTTGCCTTGCTAATTTACAAAAAGGTGCTCCATAGATGTCAAGAAGTTAATTTGATTCTCAATTGGGAAAAGTGTCATTTCATGGTGCAACAAGGAGTTGTTTTGGGTCATGTTGTCTCTCATCGGGGCATCGAAGTCGACAAAGCTAAGATAGAGGTCATTGAGCGTTTACCACCTCCTAACTCTGTCAAAGGAGTAAGAAGCTTTCTTGGTCATGCGGGCTTCTACAGCCGTTTCATAAAAGATTTTTCAAAAATTGCTCGAACTCTAACTGAACTTTTAGGCAAATATGTCCCTTTTGTGTTTACTGATGCTTGTACTGAGGCTTTTCACAGGTTAAAAGCAGCTCTTATCTCTGCCCCTATCATTCAATCGCCCGACTGGAATCTCCCTTTTGAGATTATGTGCGATGCCAGTGACTATGCTGTGGGGGCAGTCTTGGGTCAGAGGAAAGATGGCAAGCTTCATGCCATCTACTATACAAGCAAAACTCTTAATCCGGCTCAGATGAACTATGCCACAACTGAGAAAGAATTGTTAGCAGTGGTATATGCTATGGAGAAGTTTCGATCCTATCTGGTTGGGTCGAAGGTGATAATTTACACTGATCATGCGGCACTAAAGTATCTAATGAGCAAGAAAGATGCTAAGCGCCGCTTGATTCTGTGGATCTTGTTGCTACAAGAGTTTGATTTGGAGATTCGAGACAAGAAAGGCGCTGAAAATGTTGTCGCGGATCACCTTTCTCGACTTGTCCTTGATAATGAAGGTGCTGAGAATATTCCAATTGATGATACCTTTCTTGATGAGCAACTCCTAGCTCTAGCCACTACGGAGATCCCATGGTATGCTGATATAGCCAATTATTTGGTTAGTGACACTATTCCTCATGGATACTCATCGCAGCAAAAGAAGAAATTCTTTAAGGAGGTGAGGCGTTACTTTTGGGATGATCCATTTCTTTACAAGTCTTGTGCAGATGGGGGTGATTAGAAGGTGTATTCCTAGCAATGAGGTATCTCTTATTATATCTCATTGTCATGATTTACCTTGTGGAGGCCATGCTAGTACCAATAAAACTGCAGCGAAAATTCTTCAATGTGGTTTTTATTGGCCTACTCTATTTAAGGATGTTCATCATTATGTTCATTCTTGTGATCGATGTCAAAGGACGGGTAATCTTTCCCGTCGGAATGAGATGCCTCTCAACACCATGCTTGAGGTTGAGTTATTCGATGTGTGGGGTGTGGATTTCATGGGGCCGTTCCCTTCTTCTTATGGGAACAAGTACATTTTGGTTGCTGTGGATTATGTCTCCAAATGGGTGGAGGCTCTTGCTTCCCCTACTAATGATGCTCGTGTGGTTAGTAGATTCTTCAAGAAAACTATTTTTCCTCGATTTAGCATTCCAAGCACTTTTTGGAGAAAAAAATTTGAAGCTATGCTCAAGAAATATGGTGTGCACCATAGAGTGGGTCTTTCATATCACCCACAAACTAGTGGTCAAGTGGAGATTTATAACCGCGAGATCAAAACTATCTTAGAGATGACAGTTGCGAGAACGAGGAAAGATTGGGCAGCAAAACATGATGATGCACAATGGGGTTACAGAACGGCATTCAAAACCCTTATAGGTACCACCCCCTATCGCCTTGTTTATGGGAAAGCATGTCATCTTCCTGTTGAGTTAGAGCATCGTGCATTTTGGCCTATTAAGAGCCTCAATTTCGATTCTCAAACGGCGGGTGAGAAGAGATTACTTCAACTTAATGAGCTTGATGAAATTCGGCTTGATGCTTATGAGAGTTCAAAGTTGTACAAGGAGAAAACCAAGAGATGGCATGACAAAGGTATTGTGCGAAAAGAGTTCAAGGAAGGAGATTTAGTTCTTCTTTTTAATTCTCGTATGAAGCTATTTCCTGGTAAACTCCGTTCGCGGTGGTCGGGTCCATTCAAAGTTTGTAAGGTCTTCCTTTATGGTTAAGTGGAATTATGGAACCGCCAAGATGGCACTTTCAAGGTAAATGGTCACAGATTGAAGCACTACCGAGTTGGAGATCCCATTGCTGAGAGAGTTGACATCATACTCTCTATTCCTTCATGTGATTGATAAATGAGGAGGTCGAGCTAATGACCTTAAAAACTAGCGCTTATTGGGAGGCAACCTAATTTTCTATCTTTTTCTCTTCTCTTTTCTATTTCTTTTCACTTTAGATCATTTTTATTTTATATCCTTCATAGTTTCATTTGCTAATCTTTTAGTTAACTCCCATTTTCAAAAAAAAAAAAAAAAAAAAAAAAATTTGTGATCTGCTGCTACAGGTCAACACGGACGTGTCAAAAACGACACGTCCGTGTTGCTCGCAAAAACCCAGGTCAGTAGTTGCTGATTTGAGAACAGCAGGTCAACACATCCGTGTCGTTTTCGACACGTCCGTGTCGACCTGCAGTCCGGCACTTTAAACCCGAGCTTAGGTTTTATTTCCTCTCCCCCCCCTCATAATTTTCGAGCCCCCTTTTCCTTCTCTCTCCCTATCTACACCTTCCTTCATCTTCTCCATACTCCATTGTTTTCCTCTCTCTCTCCTCACTACTCTTACCGAATTTCTCCATCAACCTTTTCTTCACATCCTTTTTCTATTGCATTGACAAATCTCCATTCTTTTTTTTTTCTTCCATCCTTCTTCAAACCCTAGAAACTGAATTGAGGAAACTTTCTATTGAGTCAATTGGAGTCCCTTTGGTCACTCAATCACCTTCACTAGCACAAATTGGAAGCAAGGAACGTGCATTGCGGGATTTACTCCCACGACATTGTTGGTAACACTATTTGTGCTATTTGCAAATTGCTTGGATATTGTGTTTCTTTTGTGCTATTTGTGATTTGCTATTTGGTGACCTTTGTGATTTACTATTGGGTGCTATTTGTGGATTGGTCCTAGATAGGTGGTGATCTTGTGAATTGGTTGTTTTTTATTGTGGTTGGTTTGTTTTTACCCTTTGCTTGCAAATTGCTTGTTTAACTATGGGTCCTAAACCTAGGAGAAACGAACCCCGAAACACTTCCACCACTAATCTTCGCAACTGCTCCCTACCACCTCCTCCACCTCCTTTGGCTCCCCCAGTTGTTGAGACTTATGGAATAACCTTTACCAACCAGGATCACATGCAAAACTATCTGCGCATCTTGCGCCGACGCCTTAGGCCTACCCGTTTCTTTGACTCGACCGCGGTAGACGCCTTAGGCCTACCCGTTTCTTTGACTCGACCGCGGTAGACGCCTTAGGTATTGAGAACGATGTCGGACAATTATTTCACTCCATGGGTTGTGATGGAAGCTTTCCTTCCAAATGATGGGCAATCAACATACCCTCACCATTAAGCAAGTCTCTGAGGCTTTTGGTTTCCCTAGAGGTGGCCAAATTGGCCCCCATCATTCCTACTCTCGCCAGTTTGATTCAGGACACTTCTGGCGCCTCCTTACATCCCAGTTCACTTATGACCCCCGGTCTTCTAAGGTCACTGGGATTATCAACCCTGCTTTTCGCTATGTTCATCGACTACTTGCTAGTACCTTGTTTGTTAGGGGGGAAAGTTCCGGGGTTGTTTCTTTGAGGGAACTCTATTTTTTATGGCATATGACTCAGGGGAATTGCCGTCTTGTACCTTATATGTGGCTCATGGACCATTTGGATGATGTAAGAAAGGGTAATAGGGAGATTGCCATTGCTATATATCTCTTGGCTATGATCTTTCTAACTTGGCAGCTGTACCTGGAGAGACGCGTCTTAATTTACGCTCTCTCCGAGCTATGCATTGGATATCCGAGCAGGATAATTTCTCTGGGTATGTTTGGTTGGTCAGTCAGCGACCCTATGCATGTCTTCCTAACCTAGAGGCCACTGTGATCTACCTCCCGGAGAACTGGATCTTCCAGCCCGACTTTGAGTGGCAACCCGTTGCTGAACCTCATGGAGATCCTATGGATGAGGATCCGGGTGCCGCCACCCCCACTAGTGCTGCTGATGTTCCATCCTCGTCCTCTTCTTCTGTGGAGCAGCAGCTAGCCTATCTGCAGATCGGTTTTAGTGACTTACGCTTAGAGGTCCAGTCTCTCAGGTCTGACGTTCAGAACCTCACTCAGTCTAACCTTGCTATTGATGGCCATCTTCAGTCTCTGCAAGGTAGCTATGATACAATGGTGTCCGAGTTCTAGGGTTTCCGTTCTGACTTTCAGAATTGGACTCGCCATGCTGGATGGCCTCCTGGTAGTTCTGGTACCTTTCCTCCTCCTCCACCTTGAGTTTTGTTTCTCCCCTCTCCTTGTCACATTGAGGACATTGTGACATGCTAGCTTAGGGGAGGTCCTCTACTCTTCATCTCTTGTACATTGTAGGCATTTTACATCTTCGGCATGCTAGATTTTGCATTTTAGGTTGCATTTAGGATTGATCTTTGATGATAATACACAATAAGCTTGATTTTATGCTCATCTCTATGTGAAGTCTAAGCATGAATTGAATAACTCTGAACCATTTTTTATCCCTTCTTGCTCATTGTGATTTGAATGGTTTGTGGTAAGACAGTTTGATTCCCCCCAAGGGAGACTTGACTATGTTTGGTAGCCAAAAATCTACCTAGTGAGGTTATTTGAGCCAAACAGACTAACATCTTTTTAGTCTCTCTTTTCATGTGTGATGCTCTTCCTTGGCTATTATTCTCTAGAACTTGCATTGATACTCCTCGAGACCGCATTGACTTGTGTATGCATTGAGTATGATTGAGGCAATTTTTGTTTTCTGAGCTACATAGCCAAATGCCACCTACATTGATTGCTCCCTTTTTGTCACCCCTTTGAGCCTAGCCTGTTTCTTTTGATTAACTACATCTTTAGCCCTTTACCTTGTCCTACCTAGGGGATTGTGAAGCAATGTTGATGAAGTTAAGTGTGACATAGGAGATATTTTGTGGTGTTTAATGTGATATAGTGTTTGTTCGGAACTCATGGTCTTTGTTGAGTTCGCCTCCTCATAGTTACTGTCTTTGTAACTCCTATTGATTTCCTCTTGTAAATGGTTTGTTGAACCCTTTATTGAAAAAAAAAAAAAAAAAAGAAAAAACAAAAGAAAGTTTGTGATTTTTGTGTTTAGTGCGCAATAAAAGGAAATTGGAGTTCATAGTTGAGGAGTTATGAATTAGCTAATGAGAAAAAGAAAATGAAGTGAAATTAAAATGTGTTTGAGGTTAGGCAATTGTTGACAAAGGTGTGTGAAAAAGCTTCACTTTCCCCTTTGAACACCACTTTTCAAGACTTTCCCACACCCATACCTTAAGCCTTCATTACAACCTATATAAAGTCCTCATGATTCTTTGCATATAACGTAGTCCCGTAGCGGTGGAGAGTGAGAAGATGTGCAAGCTTATGGTAGGCATTAGTCAATGGAATGGAGCCTTGAGCGATTATTTGACCCTTTCATACACATGAGTGTTGTGTGCACGACTAGAGTGAGGGCTATCATATATGGTCAAGGCAAGCTTGGGGGATGCAAAGTGGTAAGATTGGTTGTCAAGTCACAATTATGAGATTTAGGACTTGGATTGAATAGTTTCGTGTTTATTCCCTTCATGGTTCCATTTTAACATTGAAGTGATTTGAAAGCCTTGTTGTGTGTGTGCTTGAAAAGTTTTGTCATACTTTTCCCTATGTTTCATGTCGAATTGCTTGAGGACAAGCATTTATATAGCTTAGGGGAGTTTGATAAGTCAATAATAGTTGTTATTTTAGGTGCATTTATAAGTCTCATTTAGCCAGACTAGAGTGAGGACTAGAGTGAGGACTTCTTTTAGTTCTATGGTACTTCACGAGGTATTTTGTGGTGTTTGAGTTAATTTTCAGGTTAATCAAGCATATTGGATATCTTGTGACGAGTTGGGGATGCATGCATGGTGATAGGCTGAAGCAGGTCAACACGGGCGTGTCATATTTGACACGTCTATGTCATTTCCTTGGATCACGAAGAAACGCCACTGATCTCAGATTTTTAGGGCGACACGTCCGTGTCAATTTTGACAAGTCCGTGTCACCCTCTTCTCAGCAAATTAGTTTCAAATTGATATTAGTTTCCCAGGGCAACACGTCCGTGTTGCTCCTTTTTTCCCAGATCAGGAACTTTTTATGTTACGACTGATATTGTAATATCAGGTGGACACGTCCATGTCATAATTGACACGTCCGTGTCGACCTGTTTTTCCGTCGATTTTATTTAAGTTGTTTTATTATTTTAGGAAACTATAAATAGCTTCTTAGTAATATTATTTGGGCACTTAGGTTTTATTTATTGATTTTTAGAGACTTTTTGAGAGAAAAACTCCATTGTTAACCTTGAGAGCTTCAATTTTGTTACCTTGGATTATTTTCATTGAAGTAAAAGACTAAGTTTTCTAATTATCATGTTTGCTTATTTATTATTGAATTGTTTTGTTATTGTAATTATGAGTAAGTAGTTTCATAATCTAGGGTTAAGTTGAGCCCTAACAATGTTTAATGCATGAATTCTCCCCAAATCCAAATCTAATGTGATTAATTGTCCTTGCTTGATTGAATTGTATTTATTTTCACTATCATATACTAGGGATAGGTGATATTGAATTGAGTTCTTATGTCTTGTTTTCAATGGGAATTGAATCTAGATGGATTAATTGATTCAATCAAGGGTATGAATATCTCTATGGGAATAAGTAGATAGGATTACTAGGAATTCATATTGTGATGCCTTACTTAATGTCTCTTTTCTTGCATGATTCAATGGGAATAGGTTTCATTGCTTGATTACAGTAGCCATTGGAACTCGGGAGAGGTCTTTGGTATTTTTAGGGTGCATCTCTCCTTTTGGACTATTGATTGCGTTATTTAGGATGAGAACTATTCATGTATTACTCGTGCTAGTGGGGATACTTAATTCTAGATGCTTTTATTAATTGATTTTACCTCGTGTGCTATTGCTAGTTGTTATAGTTTAGTGTTAGAATTAGTTAACACCTTTTCATCGTTATTTGTCACGTGTTTAGTTAAATTGAGTCAAGATACCTAGTGTTTGGTATCGTTTGTCTCTGTGGATTCGACCTTGACTTACCCTGCGACATAGTTAGGAGGTTTAGTTAGGATTTATCTTTGTTAGGTGCGCGACACGCCTATCACACTTGTTTTCATAAACTCTATTCAACATAGTATTGCTCTGATACCATGTTAAATTTATAAAAGATAAGAATAAAGAAGAAATCTCACAACGAAAGAAACATATAAATAGATGCAAGTCTCAATACTTACTGCTTTGTTTACTTGCATATTAATGCGAAAAGAATACATCATTAAATAGCCAGCTTGATAAAAACTACTTGACCTAAAAACTAGCTAACATAAACTTAATAATGGGAAGTAGTGGAAACGTGCCCCACTAATAACAAAGAAAATGTCTTTGCAAATCCCACTAACTAACAAACCCTAGAATCTTAGGATTCCACTAACACAAACTAATAATTGATTAAATCCCTAAAAATAAGCCACTAATTTTGAAACGGTTTTTTCATCATATACTCCTGACAAATTTTTTTTGCACCATATACCCTTTCGACTTTTGAAATTCACCATATACCCTTACTTTTGAAAAAATACATTCACTTACCCTTAATGACTAACGGCGTTAAACTCCGTTAGTCATTAACCCCTAAACCCCCCCTCTAACCCTAATTAACTAACCTAAATCTATCCCTAACCCCTAATCTAATACCTAAAACCCTCCTTTTAAAAAAAAAACCTAAAACCCTAACCCTAACCACCCCTCCCCCACCCCTTACCCTTTCCCCCTGCACCACCACCCCAACATCCCCACTCCCCACCACCCCCATTCCCCCCTCCCCCCACCCTCTCCCCCGCCGCCCCTTCCCCTCCCCCAGGCCCAGTAACCCCCCCGCCACCCTCCCCGTAGCCCCCTCCCCTTCCCCCTCGGTCCCGCAGCCCCCTGCCACCCTCCCCGCAGCCCCCCCTTCTCTTCCCCCTCGGTCCCGCAGCCCCCTCTCCCCTCCCCCTCGGTCCCGCAGCCCCCCCTGCCACCCTCCCCCGCAACCCCCTCTCCTTTCCCCTCGGTCCGCAGCCCCCCCCTTCCCCTCCCCCCCGCAACTGTCGCACCCTCTCTCACCCCCTCCACCCATCCCATCCCCTTCCCCCGCAGTCCCATAACTGTCGCACCAGCTAAGATTTTTCACCCCGGATTTTTCGAAATTTGAAACACAATCGACGCTTGAATCGAATCCTCAAACTTCCACATCCGAATCGAACTCAAACTTCATTTCCGTGCGCCGAGGTGAACTCAAACTCTATTCGAATCGAATGCGGGGGATGGGGAAGGGAGGGGGGGGGGCTGCGGGGAGTGGTGCGACAATTGCGGGGGAGGGGGAACGGGAGGGGGGCTGTGGAACCGAGGGGGAAGGAGAGGGGGCTGCGGGGAGGGTGGAAGGGGGCTCGGGGACTAAGGGGGGAGGGGGTCATGGGAAGGGTGGCGAGAGGGACTGCGGGGAGGGGAATGGGGTGGTGGGGGAGGGGTCTTGTTGGGGTGGTGTTGCGGTGGGGGAAAAGGGTATGGGGTGGTTAGGGTTAGGGTTAGGGTTAGGGTTTTTGGTATTAGATTAGGAGTTAGGGATAGATTTAGGTAAGTTAATTAGGGTTAGAGGGGGGTTTAGGGTTAATGACTAACGGAGTTAGCCTTCCGTTAGTCATAAGGGTAAGTTGATGTATTTTTTAAAACGTCGGGGGTATATGGTGAATTTGGAAACTTGCGAGGGTATATGGTGCAAAAAAAAATTTGTCAGGGGTATATGGTGAAAAAACAGATTTGGAACACTTCCATCACAACCCCTTGTTTGAAAATTAATAACATTGATCTTGCTGATAACACAACAACCCAATCAACTAAAAACCATGGACTCCATTACTAAAAAACTTGACTAGAACATTCACGAACTCTAGACTTTCAAATATTCCAGTGTTAGGAACCCAACTTTCACAACAAACACATTATCACGACATGAATACTTTACCGCACACGAACACATTGGTTTGAACTTGAGCGTACACGAATTCACAAATTTAGAAGAGCTTGCTCTCTTCGATTTCTTCAACCTTTTGAGCAAAATTGGTTTGCTCCTTCTATTCCTCATCTCGCTGCTTATCCCAATACCTTGCTTCAACATGACCATATCTCTTGCAATAGTAGCATTGGATACTACTCTTTGACTAACGTTGATCAACACTTTGACCACCACATCCTCTTACATAACCAGAACCATGACAACGACCATCGAAGCCGCTCCTAACTTGACTGTGATCTCCACTAAAGAGCTTTTCTTGCACTTGAAAAGCCTTTTCTTCCTCATTTTCTTTCGACCTTGAAATTCTATCTTCATGGGCTAACAATGAACCCATTAACTCATCAAAACTATAAGAGGACATGTTTTTTGACTCCTCAATAGCAGCAATAACATGGTTGTAATTTTTTTGTAGGACTTCTTAAAACTTTTTGCACCACTGTTGAGTAACTAATATTTTCACCAAAAGACCTCATTTGATTAACAATACTTGACACTCTAGACAAATATTCTTGCACTGACTCTTTTTCTTTCATTTGAGAGACTCAAAATTACCATGGAGGTTTTGCAACTTGACAAATATTACCTTGCTATCACCTTTGTACTCCATTTTCAAAATTTCCCAAGCTTCCTTTATTGTCTTAGCTGTTGAAATTCGAGGAAAAATATCATCATCCATTGCTGATTAGATGATAAATAAATCTTTCGCGTTCCTTTTGCGACTTTCATGCAAATTCAGATCGAGTTTCGCATGAGCCTCAGCCGGTTCCTTGTGTCCTATCTCCTTAATATCCCACAACTCCTGGGATTGAAACATAGTTTGCATCTTGATACTCCATTGATGATACTTCTCACCCTTAAAGATTGGAATTAAGGGTTGAAAAGATGAATTGACTCCATTGGTTGCCATATTTTTGGAACTACCTCACTGTGTTTACTCTTTAACTTTTTTTTTCTTTTTATATTGAGTTTCAACTCAGCCTCACAAAAGAAACGCTCCACATTTTTTTATCAAAAGGATCGAACCTAGTGTTTGCTCTGATACCATGATGAATTTATAATATGTGATTGAGCTAATAATATGTGAGAATAGAATATGGAACTTGCAGTAGAAAGCAAGCAAATTGATTATTCATCATCACCCTAATTCACGCATATACAAAAGCAATATATATAGCTAACAAATAACAAACTAAATCTATAAAGGGGAACATGATCACATGATTATAAAGCCACTAACAACCCACTAAAAATTCTACGACCACTAAGTCAGACATAGTTTAAGACTGAAAATAATATTCCTAAAATTAGTCCAACTAATTTTGAATCAATAAACCAGCAGGCAGCAGCGCCGAAGGAGGGAAAGAGATATGCGAGGAGAGACAGACGAGTTTGGGGTTTTGCTTCTTGAATAATTGGATTATGAATCTGAGAAATCAATGTTATGGCATCCAATGAAGAAGACACGAAAGGAGAAGGATTGCTTTGGCTTCTCCAAAACCAGATATGAAGAAGGAGGAGCTGGTTTCCTCATGTACATCCACGAAGAAAAGCAGACGAGGGACGAGAGAGAAAGACCAAATGGGTTTCCTTAATATTTTGGCTTACCACACTTAATTCAAAAGACTCTATTAACTAAAATGAAAAATAAAGTAACATTATAACTTAGTATATGATTTTGATAAATATCTTTCAGATTTGATAATAAATATGTATAATTATATTTAATTAAACTCCAAATTACTTAAAAAGTATTTCGGAATATAATAGTATAAATAAGCTATCAAAAATAATGAACTTGTAATGTGCATATAAATATTATTAGCATACGTATAAATAAAATATATTATCAACACCAATAAAAGAATAGAAGATTGTTAATAATTATAATAATATTTCAACTTAAACAAAATAATAATTTTTGATATATGATTTTGCTAATAATTATAATTAATAATAAATAAGACGGTTTAAAAGTCGGGGCTATAATAGAGTTAAGCATGAATAGAACGTATTTTTTGAAGGTAAGATGAATCTCTATTGCACATGCAACACCCCGAAATTTCCGCTTCTAATTTTTCGCATTATCTTCCCTTAGATATTATTTTTCTTGAAAATTAGAATATTTTGTTCTTAAAAATATTTTGTCTTATATGTTTTACCAGTTTATAAATATTATATTTATTTCATTTATTTAATCTTGAAAATATTTTTAAAAGTTAAGTTGGGTTAGTATTGTTCTAGGAATAAAGCTAGGAGTATTCGTATAGGGATTATATTAGTTTTAAAAGTTAAGTTGGGTTAGTATTGTTCTAGGAATTTGGGTGGAAATGATTACATGTTGTATGTTTGTTTACGTGAATTTTTCATGAGTTATTTTTTAAACTTGATAACTTGTAAAATTTCCTGGTCTAGTTGGAATATTTTTGTGCGCTTCATTTACAAATTTTAGTGTTATTGCTTTAAGAAGTATGTAGAATTCATGTATTACTTGAGCTTCTTTCTAGTCATGATAATATTTTTTGGGGAAATTCCTACTGGTAGGCTCTTATTCTTAAGAATTGTCAATAGCAGATTCAACTTTTTTTTTTTTCTTCTCATTGGTAGGCCTCAATTTTCCTAATTTATCCAAATGTAGCATTAATAAGGCTTAAACGATAATTTCATGTTTAATTTTAATACTTATGTTAAGTTTTGCCTAAGCCCTACTAACCATGATTTATTTAGGTCAAAGAGTAGGTCAATATTAATCTTTATGATAAATCCTGACATATCTTGGTATACTGTATGTATACTGTTAGTAGTATGCATACTTTTCATGTGCTTTTCTAATAAACCCAGCTTGACCTTATGACTTCAAGGTCATGGGATCAAACCCCACTAGGGGCTCTTTGGGGGTGAGATTTCTCTTACCATCCCCCTCCCTCCAAGGAGTCTAACCTGGAAACCTGGTTGGTTATACCTGTGCGAGGTGCCAATTCAGTAGGGTCCTTCATCTTACCAACCTAAAAAAAAGTGCTTTTCTAATAAAGTTAAATATTTTTGTTAGTCAGTTAAAAGTCTTGATCTAAATAAATCATGGTTAGTAGGGCTTAGACAAAACTTAACAGAAGTCTTAAAACTAAACATGAAATTAAAGTTTAAGCGTAATTAATGCTACATTTGGGTAACTTAGGAAAACTGAGGCCTAGCAATGGGAAGAAAAAAAAGTTGAATCTACCATTGGGAATTCTCAAGAATATGAGCCTACCATTGGGAATTTCCCTATTTTTTGTTGTTTTCATGAAAACTATGGCTGCAAACTTATGTTTAAACATGAAAATATGGCATGGAGTATGAGTTTGTGGAAGGGGATGAAGACCAATAAGTATGGTAGCATTGTAGTTGGCAAGAGTAGGAGTTTTAGCACACAAATTTTGGGTGGCATTAGCGCTGGTACCCCCACACCGCTTCGGCGGGTGCGCTTGCACCAACACCACTTCTAGCTTGAGCCCGTTGATCGTGGCTTCTTGCGGGACTGCGGTGTACTTTGTGTTTCCTTAGCGAGCGCCCATTGATCCTAGCTTCAATGGTATCTAACCTTAGTTGTGATCGTGTGGTATTGATGGTGAGGAGTTTGTGAAGTGAAGTGAGGACAAACAAACTAGGCCTAGTCCCTAATATAGGACCAGCCTACAACATCCATTCGGATGATGGTAGAGAAAGCAGAGTTAGAAGACGAAAACCAATACAAAAGAGAAGGAACATCATGACCCTTGTGCGCCATAAAATCGCCGCTTGATTGGCCTCCCGACAACAATGGTTGATAGAATAAGAGTGAAAATCTTGCAGATCTTCAATCGAATCCCTCATCAAAGAATGAATTTCCCATGGGATCTTCCAACATTGCCTAAAAGAGTCAATAACTGCCAAATTATCCCCTTCAATGACGAGGGATCTAATATTGAGGAAACGGGCCGCCTTATTACCTTCACGCAGACCCCACACTTCAGCTTTGAGGATAGAGCAAAGCGGAGACAGAGCCATAGCACCCGCAAGGCATAGGGTACCTTCATGATTTTTAATTGCAAAACCAAAAGAGGCTCGCCCATTTGGAACCATCAAAATTAAGATTAAAAGACCCTGAAGGAGGGGGGGGGACCAAGCAACTGATTTGGGCATTTTCGGAGCACCCCTACTTCCCAACTGCTGAACTTGACAAAACTCGTCTGAGCCACCTTCCAGTCTTGAACAAATTTAACAATTGTTTGGGCTACAGAAATAATACTAGGCACTTCTGTAACACCTCAAAATTTCACTTCGAATTTTTCGCGTTTATTTCATAGTGTTTAATTAACTTCGTTACCGTTTCATTGTTTTAATCAATAAAATTATCATCTTGATTTGAAAATTCGTAAAAATTATATTTTTATTTCATAAACATGTTGGATTTATTTTCCTAAGGTTTAAATAATTTTTGTGAAATTTATTTTCAATATTCAGATTTTATTTGAATTTAAAATCGGTTTTGGAGAAAAATTAGGAAATCGGTAAAAATAATTTTAATTAATTAATTTACAAATTTTAAAACTCATTTCAAATTTATTAAAATCAGTTTGTCATAGTTTTAACTCATTTTCGGATTTTCTAAGGCATTTATAAGCTTATTTGACTATTTGACTAACTTTAAGGTTTTAATCTTTAAAATTATTAAACTTGGTCCAAAAGTCTTGAAATTTTTATGGGAAGTAAATTCTGATGTTGGAGGAAGTTTCCAAGCATTTTCACCCCATTGCCAACCCAATAACTCTATTTTCCAACTACCTTGACTTCTTGACATTTTTTTTTTCTTATTTACTTAAAGTTTTGGAGCAAATAATTTTTACCCAAGCAATTTTCATTCCAAAACTGAAGTGTAAGCTTCTCCCTTACTTTCTATGTCATTTCCGTACTCTATAAAAATTTTGAGTAATTTTTGAGCTCTAGAAAATTATTTATACCATTTTCAAGTTGTTTTTAATTAAATTCCTAATTTCTTCTATTAATTTTTACTTCAAATTCTAACACCTAATTCTTCCTTGAACTTTTTTAGAAGGTGATACATTTAGTTTAGAGTTTGTGGAAGAGGAAGTATCTTAGCTTGTGTTCTCTTATCATCTCCATTCTAAATTCCAGTGAAATTAAGGTAACTAGCTTTAATCCTAGTTTAGTTTTGATTAATAAGTTAATTATAGTTAATTAATATATATTATAGTATAAATATTTATAATAATATTTGAAATGGATTATTTGAATTTATGTGAATTATATATGAATTTTCGGATTTAT
This sequence comes from Beta lomatogona, assembly GCA_947646795.1. Lineage (NCBI taxonomy): Eukaryota > Viridiplantae > Streptophyta > Magnoliopsida > Caryophyllales > Amaranthaceae > Beta > Beta lomatogona. The sequence goes on from CANSNZ010000112.1 coordinate 150,321, forward strand.
GTGAATTTAATTGTTAATTATGATTTTCGATTTACATATGTGTATTTAAGTGTATAATATATATTTACTGATTTTATATGTATAAATCTTGATAAAATGATATATTTAGTATGTTTATGAACTCATACATGTCATTAAATTATTGGTGTGATTTAATTTGAATTTTAGAAACTTATTTTGTTAATTGTGTAATTATATCCGATAGTATTTAGTGTTTTAGAATATGTTTAAATTTCAAAATTTATTTTTATACTCACGAAAATTATTTAAGATATTTCATTATATATTTAAATTCTCATTTTATGGTCGTGATTAACCTACTTGAATTATTGTATGAATTTGTCAAATTATTATTTTTTTGATTAGTAACTTGTTTAATTCAAAAATCTATTAATTTAAAATTTATCTTTTTGAAACAAAATGAACTTTTAAAAGTTTATAAATATTAAGGTATTTCGTGACTAATATGACTAATATTAATTTTGGATTATTATTAATTTATTTAAGTGATTTAAATTCGAAATTGTTGTATAATGAAAACCTAATTACCGAAACTAGTTATGTATTTTCAGAATAATTACAACAACTTTTATGTTAATTTGACAAGTTTGTGTATTTTGGATTAAATTATTGATTAAGTTGATATTAAGTTGAATTGGGTGATTCCAGCAACTTTTATGTTAATTTGACAAGTTTGTGTATTTTGGATTAAATTATTGATTAAGTTGATATTAAGTTGGATTGGGTGATTCCATCAACTTTTATGTCAATTTGACAAGTTGAGTATTTTTTGTTTAAAATATTGTTTAAGTTGATATTAAGTTGAATTGGGTGATTCCAACAACTTTTATGTTAATTTGACAAGTTTGTGTATTTTGGATTAAAATATTGTTTATGTTGATATTAAGTTGAATTGGGTGATTCCATCAACTTGTATGTCAATTTGACAAGTGTATGTATTTTTTATGAAAATATTATTTGAGTTGATATTAAGTTGAACTGGGTGATTCCATCAATTTTTATGTCGATTTGACAAGTTTTTGTAATGATTATAAACCTTTAATTTTTATACTAAATAAAATGATTTGAGATTGTTCTAAAGATGTTGTTAAAAATCTTATGTTACTACTACTTTGATTATGTTATGATCTTAATTTTGAATTAGTTTTACCTTGTCTTGTGATGGGTACAAAGTCTTTGTTGAGATGATTTTTACTTTGTAATGTGTTGGGTACAAAGTGTTGTATTGAGATGATTTTTACTTTGCACCGAGCTGGGTGCAAAGAGATGTTTTGAGATGATGTTTACTATTGTACTTGAGCTGGGTACATAGAGATATTTTTGAAATGATATTTTATTGAGTCATTACCTTTGTACTAAGTGGGTACATTGGTTTGTTTTGTTGAGGAAGAGAAATCCTATGGGGCCGAGTTGGGTCCCTTGGTATGAACTGTCACTCTTGTCTTGAGCCGGGTACATAGAGTTAACTTACGTGCTGAGCCGGGTACGTAAGTCCGCTTTGATATTAGTCGTCGTCCGGTGTTAGGTTGTACCGAGCCGGGTACGACGCACCGAGCCGGGTGCGTTGAAACTAGCACTGGGAGTTATGGCCATTTCTTAGACATAGGATATCGTATCTTGAGCTGGGTGTGCGTGTCCTAATACTTCTATCATGTAGGAACCGTGGGTGATTGTATCTCGAGCTGGGTGTACATCTATCCACTTGCGTTCAGTTCTTCCCTCGATGCTGATTGTTGTGATGTTGTGTTTGAATGATTATTTGGGAGAGGTATTTGGATTTGGAAATTGAGTCTATTTTGATATAAATGCTTATTTTGAGCATATTATTATTTTTACGAAGAATTATGATTATTGGCGATGTTGTGGATGTTTATGATACTTTGTGGTTACTATAATCGATGTTGATTACTGTAATTAGCTTATTTGATCTTGTTTAACCTGGGAGGACTGCTAGTTGCTCCCCACTGACTGTGGACTCCTATATATATATTTTGCAGGTGAAGAAAGCTAATGATTCGGGTGGTTAACGGGCTAGAGTGAGAGATAGGAATTATAATCTTTTGTTATCATGCTCTACTTTATGACATTCGAAATTTCGTCATTTTGATAACCTGAGTTGTAAGAGGTTTATAACCTCACTTTGGATGATATTTGGAGAATTAACCTTTAGTTATGATAATCAGACGACCTTTTATTATGGTTAGAAAGTAATACTCCGATAGACAATATTTCCGCTACTGTCTAATGTTCATTAAATTAAGCATATTTTAGAAATTATCATTTAAATTATCGGAGATGTTACAGTTGGTATCAGAGCAAAACGTTCCAAAAACTCTCTCTAGAGTTGCTACAAGTTCCACGTGAAATTTGTAGTTTTGAAACCTAGGTTTTTGCTTAGCTTAGGCTTCAAGACGAGTGCTTTAGAGTGAGTTACTTGGGTAGGAAGAAAGCCAATATGGCCTTCGGAAATATTTCTCTCAAATTTATATGACTTATGTGCTATGTGTTTACTTGTGTGCTAAATATGTGTTTGGTGGTAATTATTTAACAACCCACCAAGGGTTCATTTGTCATTTTGTCGGATGACGTCCTGATTTAACAATGAGAGGGCTCGCAAGCAAGCTCGAAAAGAAGCTGCTAGGATCCGTCGTCGTGCCTTAGAAAATGCACTTATCTCGTTGGCAAGCTCGAGTGGCACCCATCGTATTCCTACGCCAGCAAACAGTCAATCAGTGTTCGACAGGTTTGACCGTCATCGTCCACCTCATTATCACAGGATTGCAGACCCAGTTGCTCTAGAGAACTGGCTAAGGGAGATCGAGAAGTTGTTCGATGCAACAGCATGTCCGGAGACCGAGAAGGTGTCTATAGGTCCCTATGAGATCCTTAAAAGGATCGGGGAAGTAGCCTACCGATTGGCCTTACCGCCTAATATGTCAAAGGTTCATGACGTATTCCATGTGTCGCAATTGCGGAAGTATCGTAGTGATCCTTCCCATGTAATCCCCATTGAGTCAATCATTGTTGATCGGGACTTGACTTATGAAGAGCGACCTATACGTATTCTTGATCGTCAGAACCGAGTCTTGAGAAGAAAGATGGTCCCGTTGGTAAAAATGCTTTGGAGAAATCAATAGTTCGAAGAGGCCACTTGGGAGACTGAAGAATCGATGAAGCAAAAATATCCCGAGTTGTTTACCTCAGGTGCTTAGCCTTGTTTCTAAGTTTTGAGGACGAAACTTTCTTAAGGGGGAGTGATTGTAACACCTCAAAATTTCACTTCGAATTTTTCGCGTTTATTTCATAGTGTTTAATTAACTTCGTTACCGTTTCATTGTTTTAATCAATAAAATTATCATCTTGATTTGAAAATTCGTAAAAATTATATTTTTATTTCATAAACATGTTGGATTTATTTTCCTAAGGTTTAAATAATTTTTGTGAAATTTATTTTCAATATTCAGATTTTATTTGAATTTAAAATCGGTTTTGGAGAAAAATTAGGAAATCGGTAAAAATAATTTTAATTAATTAATTTATAAATTTTAAAACTCATTTCAAATTTATTAAAATCAGTTTGTCATAGTTTTAACTCATTTTCGGATTTTCTAAGGCATTTATAAGCTTATTTGACTATTTGACTAACTTTAAGGTTTTAATCTTTAAAATTATTAAACTTGGTCCAAAAGTCTTGAAATTTTTATGGGAAGTAAATTCTGATGTTGGAGGAAGTTTCCAAGCATTTTCACCCCATTGCCAACCCAATAACTCTATTTTCCAACTACCTTGACTTCTTGACATTTTTTTTTTCTTATTTACTTAAAGTTTTGGAGCAAATAATTTTTACCCAAGCAATTTTCATTCCAAAACTGAAGAGTAAGCTTCTCCCTTACTTTCTATGTCATTTCCGTACTCTATAAAAATTTTGAGTAATTTTTGAGCTTTAGAAAATTATTTATACCATTTTCAAGTTGTTTTTAATTAAATTCCTAATTTCTTCTATTACTTTTTACTTCAAATTCTAACACCTAATTCTTCCTTGAACTTTTTTAGAAGGTGATACATTTAGTTTAGAGCTTGTGGAAGAGGAAGTATCTTAGCTTGTGTTCTCTTATCATCTCCATTCTAAATTCCAATGAAATTAAGGTAACTAGCTTTAATCCTAGTTTAGTTTTGATTAATAAGTTAATTATAGTTAATTAATATATATTATAGTATAAATATTTATAATAATATTTGAAATGGATTATTTGAATTTATGTGAATTATATATGAATTTTCGGATTTATGTGAATTTAATTGTTAATTATGATTTTCGATTTACATATGTGTATTTAAGTGTATAATATATATTTACTGATTTTATATGTATAAATCTTGATAAAATGATATATTTAGTATGTTTATGAACTCATACATGTCATTAAATTATTGGTGTGATTTAATTTGAATTTTAGAAACTTATTTTGTTAATTGTGTAATTATATCCGATAGTATTTAGTGTTTTAGAATATGTTTAAATTTCAAAATTTATTTTTATACTTACGAAAATTATTTAAGATATTTCATTATATATTTAAATCCTCATTTTATGGTCGTGATTAACCTACTTGAATTATTGTATGAATTTGTCAAATTATTATTTTTTTGATTAGTAACTTGTTTAATTCAAAAATCTATTAATTTAAAATTTATCTTTTTGAAACAAAATGAACTTTTAAAAGTTTATAAATATTAAGGTATTTCGTGACTAATATGACTAATATTAATTTTGGATTATTATTAATTTATTTAAGTGATTTAAATTCGAAATTATTGTATAATGAAAACCTAATTACCGAAACTAGTTATGTATTTTCAGAATAATTACAACAACTTTTATGTTAATTTGACAAGTTTGTGTATTTTGGATTAAATTATTGATTAAGTTGATATTAAGTTGAATTGGGTGATTCCAGCAACTTTTATGTTAATTTGACAAGTTTGTGTATTTTGGATTAAATTATTGATTAAGTTGATATTAAGTTGGATTGGGTGATTCCATCAACTTTTATGTCAATTTGACAAGTTGAGTATTTTTTGTTTAAAATATTGTTTAAGTTGATATTAAGTTGAATTGGGTGATTCCAACAACTTTTATGTTAATTTGACAAGTTTGTGTATTTTGGATTAAAATATTGTTTATGTTGATATTAAGTTGAATTGGGTGATTCCATCAACTTGTATGTCAATTTGACAAGTGTATGTATTTTTTATGAAAATATTATTTGAGTTGATATTAAGTTGAACTGGGTGATTCCATCAATTTTTATGTCGATTTGACAAGTTTTTGTAATGATTATAAACCTTTAATTTTTATACTAAATAAAATGATTTGAGATTGTTCTAAAGATGTTGTTAAAAATCTTATGTTACTACTACTTTGATTATGTTATGATCTTAATTTTGAATTAGTTTTACCTTGTACTGTGATGGGTACAAAGTGCTGTTGAGATGATTTTTACTTTGTAATGTGTTGGGTACAAAGTGTTGTATTGAGATGATTTTTACTTTGCACTGAGCTGGGTGCAAAGAGATGTTTTGAGATGATGTTTACTATTGTACTGAGCTGGGTACATAGAGATATTTTTGAAATGATATTTTATTGAGTCATTACCTTTGTACTAAGCTGGGTACATTGGTTTGTTTTGTTGAGGAAGAGAAATCCTATGGGGCTGAGCTGGGTCCCTTGGTATGAACTGTCACTCTTGTGCTGAGCTGGGTACATAGAGTTAACTTACGTGCTGAGCTGGGTACGTAAGTCCGCTTTGATATTAGTCGTCGTCCAGTGTTAGGTTGTACTGAGCTGGGTACGACGCACTGAGCTGGGTGCGTTGAAACTAGCACTGGGAGTTATGGCCATTTCTTAGACATAGGATATCGTATGCCGAATTTGGGTGTGCGTGTCCTAATACTTCTATCATGTAGGAACCGTGGGTGATTGTATGCTGAGCTGGGTGTACATCTATCCACTTGCGTTCAGTTCTCCCCTCGATGCTGATTGTTGTGATGTTGTGTTTGAATGATTATTTGGGAGAGGTATTTGGATTTGGAAATTGAGTCTATTTTGATATAAATGCTTATTTTGAGCATATTATTATTTTTACGAAGAATTATGATTATTGGCGATGTTGTGGATGTTTATGATACTTTGTGGTTACTATAATCGATGTTGATTACTGTAATTAGCTTATTTGATCTTGTTTAACCTGGGAGGACTGCTAGTTGCTCCCCACTGACTGTGGACTCCTATATATATATTTTGCAGGTGAAGAAAGCTAATGATTCGGGTGGTTAACGGGCTAGAGTGAGAGATAGGAATTATAATCTTTTGTTATCATGCTCTACTTTATGACATTCGAAATTTCGTCATTTTGATAACCTGAGTTGTAAGAGGTTTATAACCTCACTTTGGATGATATTTGGAGAATTAACCTTTAGTTATGATAATCAGACGACCTTTTATTATGGTTAGAAAGTAATACTCCGATAGACAATATTTCCGCTACTGTCTAATGTTCATTAAATTAAGCATATTTTAGAAATTATCATTTAAATTATCGGAGATGTTACAACTTCTGCCTGAAAAATAACCTTATTTCTGTGAAATCAAATCAACCACCAAGGAATACAAAATAACTTACAACTATCATGTTGACTATCTTATGCTACTATTGTTAAATGCTTTCTTTTGTTTTACTTCGTATAATTGAATCATGATATGGGTGATTACGCAAGGCAAGCATGGATTTTGGTGGGCATGATTTTTGTTTTGAATTTATACTTTTAGCTATATAGGCTACGTCGGTCTATGTTAGAATGTAAGTTGGTGGTTGTGCTGATTAAGTTATAAGCATACTATCTTAATTCTTAATTATGGTTATTCTCTTATTACAAGTTGAGGAGTTAAATTATAATTATTTCTATTATGGGTTTTTCTATTATATACCCCTGTGTTTTTTTTTAAATTCTATACTGTACCCCTAATGTTTTTTAATTCTACACAATACCCCTGTGTTTTTTAAGTTTTCTACATAGTACCCCTAGTGTGTATTAATGAAAACGGACTTTAAACATTTTTGAACTCCCACCCAAACCTCCCCTTCCCCTCCACACCAACCCCCGCCCGCCCCCCCATCCACCGCCGCAGCCTCCCAACCCCCCCCCCGCCGGCCCGGACCCCCTCCCCCTCTCCTCCACCGCAGCCCCCCCCCCTCCCCCCCGCCCTTGCCCCCCCCCACCCTCCCCCTTCGATTTCCCGCAACCCCCAACCCCATCCCCTTCGATTTCCTGCAGCCCCCACCCCTCTCCCTTTCGATTCCCCGCAGCCCCCACCCCCCTCCCCTTCGATTTCCCGCATGCCCCCCACCCCCTCCCCTTTGATTTCCCGCAGCCCCTACCCCCTCCCCTTCGATTTCCCGTTGCCCCCCACCCCCTCCCCTTCGATTTCCCGCAACCCCCACCCCTCCCCTTCGAATTCCGGCAGCCCCTACCCCCTCCCCTTCGATTTCCCGTTGCCCCCACCCCCTCCCCTTCGATTTCCAGCAGCCCCCCACCCCCTCCCCTTCGATTTCCCGCAGCCCCTACCCCCTCCCCTTCGATTCCCCGTTGTCCCCACCCCCTCCCCTTCGATTTCCCGTTGCCCCCACCCCTCTTCTTCGATTTCACGTTTCCCCCACCCCTCCCCTTCGATTTCCCGCAGCCCCCACGATTGAATCTGGGTTGAATTTTATAAAAAACATTGGTGGTTGCGGCGATATGGTGGCTACGGGTGTGGATGACTAGGCTGGCGGCGGTCATGGTGGTTGCGGGGGTGGAGGGCAGGGGGTGGGGGCTGGGCTGGGGGGCTGGCAGGGGGAGGGTTGAGAGAGAAGCCCATAAATACAAAGAGATAACGGTAAACGTTACGTTCATTTAACGTAGGGGTACTATGTAGAAAACTTAAAAAACACAGGGGTACAATGTAGAATAAAAAAACATTAGGGATACATTATAGAATTTTAAAAAACACAGGGGTATATCATTGAAAAACCCTTCTATTATTTTCTAGTTTCTTGATGAGTTAAATTATATTTTTTTTGAAGAAGATATTGTTAGCATTCTGATTATTGTTTTTGAAAAACTATGAAGTTTTAGAATTGATGGGTTGAGTCCATAAAATTATTGCAGTTTGGAATTGATGGATTAAGGCCCTAAATTCTTACAGTTTGATGTAAAATCTTGAAGGACATTTTGCAAATGATGAAATTATATTATTTTTATTTATTTTTGTTTAAGGAGGGTGACTAGTGAGGCAACATGGTCTCCAAGGAATGAACAACCACTATGTATTGAGCAGGGTACATAGTTTATACTTACGTACTGAGTAGGGTATGTATGTCCGTTTTGGTTATTAATTGTCGTCTGAGAGGTCGAGAAGTACTGAGTAGGGTACTATCTCGCATCAGGGTGTGGCCATACTATACATAGGCGAGCAGGGTCCTAATACTATAACCAAATAGGAACAGTTGGTTGCAATCCACTAACGTTCAATTCCTCCTCAAATATGTTAAGAAGATTCTTTTGGAAATGTTACCATTATCTATTTATTCTGTAGTAATTAGCATGTTGTATTTTTCTTGTTGTACTTGTTTATCTTTTTTTTATTTGATTATTTGAAGTGTATTTTTGAGATGTTCTGCATGACTTAATTATTAAAACTTTTATAACTCTAATATGGATCCTAATTGTGCTCGGAGAGTTGTTAGTTACTCTCCACTGATTGTGGATGTTTGTTGATATGTTTTGCAGGTTATTATGAAGAGTAGATTTTTGTTATGGGCTGTGAGAGACTTTGATTAGACTTTTGGCATTTCATTTTTACTTATCGTTTATTTATATTTAGTGGGATTTTGAGGTTATTTTGCCTCCTTATTAATATTTTGGAATTCAAGTGTCGTTATTTATTTAGCTTAATTAAACCTTTAGAGTGACGACATTTTCGTCGAGACGATATTTTTGCTATCGTCATGTCTTTAATAAAAAAATTATTTTGTTAAAAATACGCCGGTTTTCAAGAAATAGGAAGGAAAAAGAAAGAAAAAATGTTTATCATACTGTTGTTAAAAATCCATCACCTTTTAAATAAGGAAAAATGGATCAGAATACCCCCAACTTTGGGCGGTCCGCTTTTGATACCCCCAACTTTGGATTATTTTTAAATACCCCCAACTTTGGGGGTGGTCCGCCAAAAATGCACCATTTACCTGTTATGACCGGTTGAACAGGTAAACCAAAACCCCCCACCCCCTCTGCTCATCTTTCTCTCTCCTCTCCTCATCCCCCCACCCCCAACCCCCCACTGCCACCTTTTTCACCACCATTTCTCTCTCCTCCCTACCACCTTCGTCACCACCTTCACTCCCACCAACAACCACCTTTGATTTCTCACCATCCCACCCGGCTCACTCATCTCCCTAAACCCTAAACCTAAGCTTCTCCGGCGAAATCGCACTCTTCGAACCTCCAACAAACTCCAAGGGGTGAGGTGAGGGGAGGGGGTGGTGGGCTGCGGGATTCGAAGGGGGTAGGGGGATGCGGGATACGAAGCTGTGGGGGGGGCCGCGGATTCGAAGGGGGGGGGGGAGGGGCGGGGATACGGGATTCAAAGGGGTGGGGGGGAGGGGTTGCGGGATTCGAAGGGGGGGGGGAGGGGTGGGGGATGCGGGATTCGAGCCGTGAGGGGAGGGGGCGTGTGGGATTCGAAGGGGTCGGGGAGGGGAGGGGGATACGGGATTCGAAGGGGGGGGGGAGGGGGTTGCGGGATGCGAGGGGGTGGGGGGAGGGGTGGGGGAGGGGAGGCTGGGCCGGTGGTGGTGGGGAGGGTTGTGGGGGAGGGGAGGCCTTGCGGGGGATGAGGAGGGGGCTGCGGGGAAGGGGTTCGAAGGTGGTGGGTGGGCGTTGGGTGGGGAGGAGGGGCAAAGGTGGTGGGCTGGGGTTGGGGGGAGGGGTTCAAAGGTGGTGGTTGGGGTGGGCATGGGGTGTGGGGCTGGTGGGAGGTCGTGGTAGTGGTGGGCTGGTGGGAGGTCGTGGTAGTGGTGGGCTGGTGGCTAGGTGGTGGTTGTAATGGAGGAAGAAGAAGTAGAGGATGAAAAAAAAAAAATTACCTAACTACCCGGTTACAAGTCATATGGGGGCATTTTTGGCGGACGACTCCCAAAGTTGGGGGTATTTAAAAATAATCCAAAGTTGGGGGTATCAAAAGCGGACCGCCCAAAGTTGGGGGTATTCTGATCCATTTTTCCTTTAAATAATGATACTTAAATTTGTACTCGACAATAAGATTTTCGGATCAGATACCTGATCTAATAACCATATAAGTTGGTGTACCCTACTTTTGTGATCGAATACTGGACTGGGTATTCAAATATTCAGTTCGGTTCGTATCTTTCATAAAAGGTACACCAGGTTAGAGAGTTCTTCTTCATTTTGACAATGATCTTACCTTGCAAGGTCGGCGTAATTATAGTTGGGCCGCTAGTCTCATTACTCGACGGTCTCTTACTGGTTGGTTAGTTTTTCTGGATAAGTCTCTAATTTCCTTGAAAACTAAGAAACAACCTACTGTTTCACGCTCTTCTGCAGAAGCGGAATATAGGTCCCTGGCTGCAGTTACTTTTGAGCTTAATTAGTTCAAGGGTTTATTACTAGTGGTGGCAAAATGGATTCGTATCTCGTACCTGACACGAAACCCGAATTGCACCTGAAAATAACAACCCGAAACGGAATCGAACAACCAAACCTGAATATGACCCGCACTTGGCAAAATCCGAGTCGAACCAATCCGACCCGAAAATCATGACCCGAACCCGAGCCGAAAACAGTAATGCAATTTTTTTTCACGAATATTAAAAAAATAAACTTTAACTTTCTTGCCAATGAAGTTCAACAACCAAATAGAAATAAATAAAGAAACATAAAAGCTTCTAAATTAGAGCAAAGTCTAAATATCACATGAGAGTGTGACACCATTATTCAAAAATATTAAGGTAGTTAATAGAACAAATGTTACTCCAAAACTATGTAACTAATACAAGCACTAGAAATATAAACGGAAAACAAAAGTCTTGATCATGAATCTTCAATAAAACCCATGAGAGTATAAATGAGAATATTTGTGGTTAAAATTCTAGACTTATTCCATATTTGCTACTGGACCTATTCCAATTACTTGACTTACTCCAGCCACTGGTTTGTTTTGGAAGAAATTGGAACTATTCAAGGTTCTTGACTTACTTTATACTGGTTAGTATGTGTTTTATTAATTTGCTATGGAAACAAAGCCGACCTTATCTGAATTGACCGACCTGAACCAAACCGACCCGATGTTGTCTCGAGTCATCAAACTCGTATCCGTCTTGAACCGAATTCTCATGGACATGAGACAGACCCGAACCCGAATGGACTTGACCAAACCCAAAAGCAAAGTTGACCCCCAACCCGTATGAGCCGACCCATATGAGCCGACCCATATGACCCGTTTTTCACCTCAATTTGTTACAAAGTTTAGAGGTGCATTCGGTAAGGCTATTCGTCTCTTTTATGATAGTAAATATATTTTTCATATTGTCAAAAAACCAGTTTTTCATTAGAGGTGATCATGGACCGTGCCGAGCTTTGGCCAAAAAAGGTGGCCTGTTTTGGGCCAAAGCAGCGGGCCGACATTCCCGCTAATTAGGGCCGGGCCAGGCGGGTAATTATTTTCAGGTCGGGCCAAAATTTAGCCTAATTTTCCACATTTAAGTTGCCCATGGCCCAATTTTTTTGCCCAAAAATTAGGTCGGGCCCGAACCATGGACCGAAAAATCGTGCCCAAAACGCGCCCAATTTCGGGCCGGGCCTAGTTAGGCCCATGTTGATCACCTCTATTTTTTCATGAATGCAAAAACATATTGAGGTTGATTGTCATTTCGTTCGTGATGCTATTAAAGGTGGCTTGATTTTGCCTTCCTTGTCCCTACTACTTCTCAATTGGCAGACATGTTGATTAAAGCTCTTGGCAAGCGTCAATTTCAGTTTCTTCTTAGCAAGTTGCGCAGCTCCAACCCTCATGCTCCAACTTGAGCGGGCGTGTTAGGATATTTTTGTATCCTTAAGTGATATTTGGCAATATAGGATTATTTTCTAAAATATGTATTTAGTTGATATAGGACTCTTGTCCTTGTATGCTATATATCGAGTAATTTAATGAGAAGAGGAAGTCAATTGAAAGCCCTAATTAAGTTCCTATGATAATCATAGTATATCAATGAAACACAGGACACAAAACTTTTTACTTTAAATATAGTGCAAATATCTATGGGTTATAAGTATAACCTGTATACAATATAAACAGATGCAGCTTTTGTTGCAGAAGCAGTGATAGTTAACTATGAGTCATGCAGAAGTTATAGCATTATTGTAACTGTGTATAGAAAGCGAGAGAGAAAAATACGAGAGACTGATCATCAAGTTCATTGTTTTTTGTTAGCAAAAAAGGAAAACAGGTTACTGTTAAGGTGAAACCCCAAAAACAGAAAATTATTCAGTGGTCCCTTCCTCAGCTTTTCTGCAAAAAGCACTTGAAGATCAAAGCAAAGCACGACTACTACTATTGCTGCTGCTATCATTTGTCCTTCTTCACTCGTCTTTACTCTGTGTTACTATCATGGTCCTGAACAAATTCTTTTCCGTGAGCATAAGTCTCACTTTGATATATAATTATATATATTTATATACGAAGTGCATGTGAAGTAATTTGTCGCTGTAAGAAGTTCGAGCTAATTATGCATGAAGACTTGATAATAATGCATGCACAGCCATCTCATTCACCGACAAACTAAATTATGATGCAGTCATTGTTGGAGATTTAGAGTATAAGGTTAGTTTAATTCATGATATGTTTATTTATGTTGCTCGGATACGGTGTCGTAACTTAAATAACATATATAATAACATGCTATATATGTGAGCCTTGCTTAGTATTCATCATGCGAAGTAGCAATAGGACATCAATGGCATCACATCCCTCGCGAGCAGCTATGTGGTAGCCAACCAGCAGCACGCTGGCTTGGTGGGACGCAGGGAACTGGTCGCGACTCGCGACCAGTGTCGCACCTCACGACCTGCTGGGTTCTACCCAGCTCGCGACTCGCGACGAGGCTTTTGTCTTGTTTGTTCATTGTGTTATTTCGCGTAGTTTGACGGTTTGTCGATGTATCGTTTTGGATTTTCTGAAACAGTATAGCATTGTTATATATATGAGGCTCTCTCATATGATGAAGGGGTTGGAAAAACTACTTCTCTCTCTTGCATACAAATTCTAAAAAACAAAAATCAGAAATTCTTCATCTCTACAAAATCTCACAAACTCATTTTTCATTGAATAGTGTTCATAGTAAGCGTGACCACTATTGTTTCTTCTTTGTATCTCGAAGGTGAATTCCGTGAACCCGTGCTTTACGATTAGGGTCGGAATATTACTTTTGGGAAAGTGATCCACGCCTAGAAGATTGTTATCTTGTGACCCTTGTTAATTTGTATTTTATCTAACAATCCAAAAGTAATATCGATTGCAAGATGACTTCAATTCGTGAAATGTCTGCAAATTTTCACAAACTTGATAAGTTCGAAGGTGTTGGATTTAGAAGATGGCAGAAGAAGATGCATTTCCTTCTCACTTCGTTAAGTGTGGCGTATGTTTTGAGCACTCCCAAACCCGAGGAAGTGGAGAATGAAACTGTTGAAGAAATTCGGAGGAGGAGCAAATGGGAGAATGATGACTATATATGTCGTGGCCACATCCTTAACGGTATGTCCGATGCTTTGTTTGATATTTATCAATTTGTTGAATCTGCTAAGATTCTTTGGGAAGAACTAGAAAGTAAATACATGGCCGAAGATGCTTCTAGTAAGAAATTTCTTGTTAGTAATTTCAATGCATTTAAAATGGTAGACTCTAGGTCGGTAATGGAGCAATTCCATGAAATTCAAAGAATCTTAGGGAGTTTTAAGCAACACAACATTGTGATGGATGAAACCTTTGTTGTTTCCTCTATAATTGATAAATTACCACCCGGTTGGAAGGATGTTAAGAATTCCCTTAAGCATAAGAAAGACGATATGAATGTTGAACAATTGGGTGCTCATCTTCGGATTGAAGAGGGCATTCGGGTCCAAGATGGACAAAAGGATGTCAATCCTAATTCTTCCACCGTTAACATGGTGGAGGATGGTAAATCAAAGGAGTCTTCTAATCCTAAGAAGAGGGCTAACAATTTCACCAAAGGCAACTATGGCAAGAAGCTAAGTTTGGTGGAGGTGCTCAACGAGGTTGTTGGGAATGTGGAAAGCCCGGTCATTTCAAGAAGGATTGCACCATTTGGAAGAAGAAGATGAACAAAAAGAATGGTGGGAATGGCGAGTCTAGCCAAACCCATACCAAGCAAGGTATGTGTACACAAGTTTCACTTAATTCAAATCTGAATTTTGTGTGTATGATTTCGAAATCTTTTGTGTACGGGATGATTGTTCATGGTGGATCGATTCGGGAGCATCAAGACATGTATGCAAGGAGCGGTCTCTACTCAAGACTTTTAAGGAGGTTGAGAATGGAGAAGTTCTTTACATGGGCAATGATTCTACAGCTAAAGTTCTAGGTGTAGGACAAGTAGAATTAGTGTTTAGTTCCGGAAATCCTCTTATTTTAAGAGATGTATTGTATGCTCCGAACTTAGGAGAAATTTAGTCTCTGGTGCTACCTTGAATCGGTTAGGTTTTAAAATGGTGTTTGAAGCTGATAAATCTATATTGTCTAAGGGTGGTACATTTGTAGGACTTGGTTATCTTTGTAATAGTATGTTCAAACTAAGTATTTTGAATGCTTTGAAAGATACTTGCTTTGTTGTTAATGACAATTCTTCTCTATGGCATAATAGGCTTGGTCATGTTAACTATAAAAAGTTGTATTCCATGTCTAAGCATGATTTGATTCCCTCTTTTGATCCAAGTATAGAGAAGTGTAGAACATGCATGTTAACAAAGATAACTAGAAATTCTTTTCCAAACAATGTGGAAAAAGATACTTCATTGCTTGATTTGGTGCATAGTGATTTATGTGATTTTCATAGCACTCCTTCCTTAGGGAACAAGAAATACATGATAACTTTTATTGATGATTATTCTCAGTTTTGTTATGTATACTTGTTATTTACTAAGGATGAAGCCCTTGATAAGTTTAAGTTCTATAAAACTGAAGTTGAATTGCAACTAAGTGACAAAGTTAAACGGTTTAGAACCGATAGGGGTGGTGAATTCTATGACCCGAGTTATTTTCAATCTATTGGCATTATACATGAAACTACAGCGGCTTATACACCACAACAAAATGGTATAGCCGAAAGAAATAATAGAACTTTGCAAGAAATGGTAAATTCTATGTTATCCTATTCGGGTTTAAGTGATGGTTTTTGGGGTGAAGCTATGTTAACAGCTTGTCATATTTTAAACCGAGTTCCAATGAAAAAGAACGAGGTTACCCCATATGAACTTTGGAATAAAAGAAAACCAAACTTGAGTTATCTCAAAGTTTGGGGATGTCGGGCAATTGTAAAAGTGCCGGAACCCAAACGTAAAAAGTTGGGTGAAAGGGGAGTTGAGTGCATGTTTATAGGGTATGCTCTTCATAGCAAATCCTATAGGTTCTACGTTATAGAACAAAATGACTTTTGGTCAATTCACACGATTGTGGAGTCAAGAGATGCAATTTTTGACGAAACTCGATATTCATCAATTCCTAGACCAAAGGATATTACTCCCAATACCAATATTCAAGCAATTGATCAAATTAACATTGATCAAGGAATTGGTCTTGATCAAACCAACATTGATCAAGAAGTTGATGAACAAACTCTTGATGAGAATGTTGCATCAACATCATCACAACCTAGGAGAAGTAAAAGGGCGAGAAAAGAGAAATCTTTCGGCCCGGATTTTCATGTATATTTGGTTGAAGGATCAAGGAGTTCTATAGTGACTAAGTTTCCATATATATTTAATGTGGAAGAGGATCCTTTAACGTTTAATGAGGCTATGAGGTCTCAAGATGCCGCCTTTTGGAAAGAGGCAATTGATGATGAGATGGATTCCATCATGGGAAATAACACTTGGGTTTTAGCTGATTTACCTCCTAAGTGTAAACCAATTGGGTGTAAATGGATTTTCAAAAAGAAAATGAAAGTAGATGGAACTATTGATAAGTTCAAAGCCCGTTTAGTGGCTCAAGGTTTCTCACAAAAACCGGATATTGATTATTTCGATACATATGCACCCGTTGCTAGAATCTCCACTATAAGGTTATTAATAGCTCTTGCGGCTATTCATAAGCTTGTGATCCATCAAATGGATGTCAAGACGGCGTTCTTGAACGGAGAACTAGAGGAAGAGGTTTACATGTGACAACCGGAAGGGTTTGTCGTGAAAGGTCAAGAGCATAAAGTATGCAAGTTGATTAGATCTTTGTATGGGCTAAAACAAGCACCTAAGCAATGGCATCAAAAGTTTGATGAGGTTGTGTTGTCTAATGGTTTCAAATTGAATAATTCAGACAAGTGTGTTTATAGCAAATTTGATGACAACGGTAATGGTGTCATGATTTGTCTATATGTAGATGACATGTTGATATTTGGAACGGATTTGTCACAAGTTGAGTGGACAAAATCTTTTCTATCTTCACAATTCTCCATGAAAGATTTGGGGGAGGCGGATGTCATCTTAGGTATAAGAATTAAGAGAGACAATGGAAAATTGATCTTGTCACAATCTCATTATATCGAGAAAGTGCTCAAGAAGTTTAATGTTAGTGATTGCTCTCTTGTTTCAACTCCTATGGACCAAAGTGAAAAATTATTGCCAAATGATGGCAATGCCGTGTCTCAACTTGAGTATGCGAGGGTTATAGGTTGTTTGATGTATGCTATGACGAGTACTAGGCCTGATATCGCATTTGCAGTAGGGAAATTAAGTAGGTATACTAGTAATCCTAGTATGGAACATTGGCAAGCTATTCGTCGAGTGTTAAAGTACTTGAGGAAAACCATGGACTATAGTTTGTCCTATAGTGGATATCCTTCAGTTTTAGAAGGGTATTCGGATACAAGTTGGATCTCTAATAGAGAAGATCATTCCTCCACGAGTGGATGGACATTCCTCCTTGGGGGAGGTGCGATATCTTGGGCTTCCAAGAAACAAACTTGCATTGCAGATTCTTCAATGACATCGGAGTTTATAGCTCTGTCATCGGCAAGCAAAGAAGCCGAGTGGTTAAGGAATCTCATGTTTGAGATACCTTTGTTGCCAAAACCAATATCACCTATTGCTATACATTGTGATAGTGATGCAGCATTGGCAAGAGCTTATAGTTAAGTGTATAATGGTAAGTCAAGACACATTGGTGTGAGACATAGTTATGTCCAAGGACTTATCAAAGATAGTCCTATCACTGTTTACTATGTGAGGACTACGTATAATCTAGCGGATTGTTTCACTAAGGCGCTAGCTAGAGATACGGTAAAGAGGATGGCAATCGGTTTAGGATTGGTGCCTTTTGGAAATCACGAGTAAGGGAATCTTAACTTAACACCCAATAAGACGTTGGGTCTTGAGTTCAATAAGATTAATTTCCTTATTTGTTGGTTGAAAGAACTTGTATAATCATCCAAGGTAAAGTTATTTAAATCTGTGATGATTTAAGAGGTTGTTTAATCTTAATAGGTCTCTTGACATTGTGCTTTGTCACAGGAGCATGCTTTTCTAAGAGATCTACCTATGTAAGTGCGAAGTTTGGCCGCTTCAAGGAGCTAGTGAGGCATAGCTTTGATGCACTTATGAATTGATATGGACACATGGCTAATTAGTGTCAAGTATATATTGAAAAATGAGTAGTTAATATTGTGTGTGTAATATCTTCAAGTTTTCATTATGTGTTGCTAATGGTTCAATCGTTTATCGACACCATTTGGATATGAGTGCTTGGAATGTGTATTATACTAAGTGGAAGTTCAAGTCTTTGTACACTTTCATTTATGCATGAGTTTGTTTTGTTATGATGATGTTTTGTGCAATAACTATTTTGTATACTCTAAATGGGGGAGGATTGTTGGAGATTTAGAGTATAAGGTTAGTTTAATTCATGATATGTTTATTTAAGTTGCTCGGATACGGTGTCGTAACTTAAATAACATATATAATAACATGCTATATATGTGAGCCTTGCTTAGTATTCATCATGCGAAGTAGCAATAGGACATCAATGGCATCGCATCCCTCGCGAGCAGCTATGTGGTAGCCAACCAGCAGCACGCTGGCTTGGTGGGAGGCAGGGAACTGGTCGCGACTCGCGACCAGTGTCGCACCTCGCGACCTGCTGGGTTCTGCCCAGCTCGCGACGAGGCTTCTGTCTTGTTTGTTCTTTTTGTTATTTCGCGTAGTTTGACGGTTTGTCGATGTATCGTTTTGGATTTTCTGAAACAGTATAGCATTGTTATATATATGAGGCTCTCTCATATGATGAAGGGGTTGGAAAAACTA
This sequence comes from Beta lomatogona, assembly GCA_947646795.1. NCBI lineage: Eukaryota > Viridiplantae > Streptophyta > Magnoliopsida > Caryophyllales > Amaranthaceae > Beta > Beta lomatogona. The sequence continues at coordinate 168,984 of CANSNZ010000112.1, forward strand.
CTTCTCTCTCTTGCATACAAATTCTAAAGATAAAAAATCAGAAATTCTTCATCTCTACAAAATCTCACAAACTCATTTTTCATTGAATAGTGTTCATAGTAAGCGTGACCACTATTGTTTCTTCTTTGTATCTCGAAGGTGAATTTTGTGAACCCGTGCTTTACGATTAGGGTCGGAATATTACTTTTGGGAAAGTGATCCACGCCTAGAAGATTGTTATCTTGTGACCCTTGTTAATTTGTATTTTATCTAACAGTCATGACTGATTGACTGATGCAGTAGTTTTCACTGATAAAGCTACTTCATATTCGAACTTTTTTTCCAAAAGATTAAATGTTGCGCAGGGGTCGTTTAAATTGGGGACTGTATGAATAATTGTACATTTATATGTCATACTTGAATTATGATCACTTTTAATCTTTTTTTTGGTGACATAAGAGGAATAGAAACGTTTACAAGGTAGTAAATCTAGAATAAGTAACAACACACTTTTGAACTAGCTCATGTGCTTTAGAAACTTGTTCACTAATAACTTTTAACATAGCACACCATTGGAGAGAAGCAACAATGTCTTTGATTTGTCGAAGAGTCCAATGGAGATGAAGAGGAGAAGTGTTGATATTTTGAAGAGCGAGCACAAAGTTGCTGGAGTCTGTGCAGAGAAGTATATTTGATAGATCCCTCCTTGAAGCCCATTGAAGGCATCAAAGACATGCCATAGCTTCTGACTGAAGCTAGCGCTAAGGAGGCCAAACCATAATCACCCCCTTGCACACTAATGTTGATCTCATCATGCAAAACCCAAGCAATATCCATAGCCTTTGTAGCTTTTTTCCATGCTCCATATAGCAAATGTAATAATCTGCGGTTGAGTGGTATGATGTTGCCTTCCCAGATTTACCATGAGAAATCCAGGAGGTGGACCAAGGTGTGTTTCTGGAGGATGAAGAAAACCTAGTTGTTCAAGACCTAACCACTCATCAAACAGATGTTGTTGCTGTTGCATGCTTTGATTTTGCCCTTGGATGCTAGCATGTGATGGAGGAACATTCCTAAACACCCTCTCATTGCGGTGTAACCATAAGCTCCATAAAATCATACTGAAACTCTTAGTATGAATACTATTTTGACCATCTTCACTATAACAGAGTAGGATATAATTGATGATCCATTCTTGACAAAGGTATGGAATCATGTTGAATGATGTTAATGTACATTAGAATCACTTAACCAAGTAGATACCCAAGTAGTCTCCCGACCAAACACATCCAGAGATTTTTCATGCGTTGTTTCCAATAGAGATACCCAATTTTCATGTGAGGAGTGTAATCATGTATAGCTTGAATGTATTATTGTCTTGTATTATCATTAGCAACTTGTTGACCAAGGTTAGTGAGACTTGTACAAATGGATTTCCAATCTATACTTCTAAACTTTTTGTTCTCAATACACCACTTTTGTAACTCATCTCTCAAACAATTGAGCTTGCGAGAAATTGAAAACATTTGTGAACCTGGGAAGTTTCTTGTCCAACAAGAAATTATAACTTTTTGCACTTTAGGGATACCTAGACACCAGTTTTCTACTTGATAGGGTCTTTTGTGTTTATTGGGGATATTTTGTGTATTATAAATAACGGCAGCATGGTCGGAGCATAAGATTGGTTCATGTTAAACAAACTAATACGGGTATAAATTCAACCAACCTTGAGTAACATAATCCCTATCAAGTCCCTTTAATATTGTATTTGAACCAAGTTGTTTATTTGTCCATGTAAATCGAGAGCCATAGAAAGGGACTGGAAAAAGGTTAGTGTGAAATCTCCAATTAATGAAAGATTCCCACCCTCTAATTATCGAAGAGCCTCCTAATTTATCTTCATAGTTCTCTATTTGATTAAAGTCACCAATTGAAAGACAATTTGGACAATGTTGAAGACACTAGGAAAGAGCCATCCACACTTGAGGTCTAGCCTCTACTCTTGTTTCACCATAGACAAAATAAATGTCCCATGATTAGCCATCTAGTTCAACAACATTACAGATAATAAACCTACTAGTTTGAACAACAACCGAAACTTGAAAATTCTTTCAACCTAGATTTAGCAACCCACCCCTATAACCAATTGCATCCACCCCACATACAAAATTTTGATGCAAAGTATTACAACTAACCATAGCATGCCTTACACTAGTTTTAGTCTCCGATAAAAACATAAACATAGGTGAGTGGCAACATATTAACCAAAATATATATGGATATGCAAGAGAGTTGTTGTTCCGGTTATAGAACGGTTTACGGTCTTGGGAAGAGTCCGTCAAATATTGGAGTTGGCGTCCACTGATGAATAACTGCACAAGAAGCAAACGTAAACTACCCTCGTGGGGGATGCGAGGAAACCCCCTCCGATGCTCAAGTCAGCACGTGCCCAAATAGGATTTAGAGAGAGAGAGATAAGAATTATGAGTGTGAGAGAATGTACCTGTAGAATTGTACTAGTGGGGTATTTATAGAAGTATTATTCCTCTAACAGGGTGCGTAATCCTTTTACACGTGTATGGTTGTGGTGCGCCTAATAGAAGGGAAGATTCCTCTATTTTGTCTTGTTAGGTGACCGGCAACGCTGTCAGACCACTTTAGTGAACTGACTTGTTAGAGCTGTAGGCGACGTTTACACCTTCGCGTCCTTCATAGTGTTCGCGGACCCTTCAGGGATGTCCGCTAACTTACTTGGGTGATACCCATACAACTAGCCCCCCAGCATCATTTGGGGTCTTGACCGCTAAAGATGTTGTCGGTGGACGCGAACCAGTGTTGTCGTGTTCAATTTTTCGGAGAAGTTGATTCGTTGGGTGCTACGTGTCGTTGCAGGGAGTTGAAATTTTTTGAAAAGTTAATGATTACTTTTTCGAAAATCCCGCCCATTACTTTATTAGGGTTTAACTGCGCTTTGACACTTGGTAGAAATCTGGAAGGAAGTTGAGACCTTTTTTAATCTCAGCTGTTCGCTCACCACATATATATATGGGAACAGTTGTCTTTTATCTGGATCTTTTACCATATTCTCAAACTTTCCTTTCTTCTTCTCTAATTTTTTTATGAAAAACCTCCATAGCCGAAGCTTGTCTTGCTCAAAAATCACCCCTTTTGCACTCAAATTACTCCAAAAAGTTGCTAGAAATCTATCTCTTCACTTTCCGGTTCTGGTGCACTAACAATTTCGTCTTTTCTTGACGAATTTTTTCTGGGTCTTAGGGTTGTAGAGCTTCTTCTTCGCCGGCGTTTTTCTAGATCAAGCTTGGAGCTTTTCTACTTTTTCTTGCCTTCGAAAGCTTTGTTCGCTCATTTCCGGCGACCATTCAATATTTCTCACTTTTTCTGGCGACTTTTCGTTTCCAGGTATTTCCTCAATTCGTCTCCACTTTTCCTTAAGTTTATTTGCGTTTTCATCATGTCGGACCAGTCTGATAACCAGAAGACCCCTAGTGATGTATTTATGACAGAGAGTGAACCTTCTTCCCCCCTGGCCGATAACAATCCTTCTTCAGATTCTAGCCCTGTGGGGAGGACTAGGTTGTTAGTGGACATACCTCTCACGACTGAGAGAGAGAAAGAACTCAGATCCAAGTTATTAACGACCCCTCTACTCCTGAGGAACATAACTTGACTAGGAGATACCTATCCGCTAGGGAGAGCGGTGACAGGCAGACGCTTAGGGAACTTGTACATCAAATTCTTGCTAGACGGTCCGTTAGGCATCCTCCATTCGATGCTGTTCCCAGCCTTGACGTAACCCCCCTTAAAGAGCATGCATGTTAAATAGTATGGCGGATGCTGGGTTTGAAGTGACTGCTGGCTTTTATGACTGTTTACACGAATCTGTAGCCCCTACTCATCATCCTATCATTGATTTAGGTGACGATAGCGATTCAATTGCGCCCATCATGGCCAATCGAGAGTCCGTTTACCAACGTCGATCTGTTCCTGCCAGCCCTGTCACTCGCGTTACTGAGGACGCGAACGATACTATGGATGTTAACATTGGCACCAGCGTGCCTTTGTCGGAGCGTGTGATTGGGGAGAGTTCCCATGCTGCTGAGAGGAGGGTTGACAACTCCAATGAAATGGAGGATGAGGAAATTGTTGAGGAAGCAGTTGCTGTCGGTTCGGGATTCGACACCCTTTGGCTGCTTAAGGAGTTTAGCGCCAGTCCTCTTAGCGTAAAGATCGATGAGCTTTGGCGTCAGGACGCCATCAGCCTTGGGTACCCTAGGGTTGCTCGGGATTTGTATCAGTTCCCTGAGGGCTATCGGCTAGTGGTTCCGCCAGAGGGGGCCATTGTGACTGAATGTCCTCCCGGCCATGTGGCCGTTTATACTCACCATTTCGAGTTTGGGCTTTACTTCCCCCTGGATTCTTTGTTGATGAAGATCTTAAACGCCTTCAATGTATGCTTAGCCCAAATAACTCCTTTAGCGGTCCGCAATTTGATTGCGTACATCTGGACTGTTCGTTTTTTGGACTTCCCACAAACATTAAACCTATTCCGGCATCTTCATTGGCTAAAAAAGAATGGGTCTTCTCGGCAAGCAAGCTGGTGATCATTAACTACTGCCGACGAAAATGACCGTTCAGCCTAAGGTTACCGGTTTGAAGGGTTAGCAGGATGCCATCTTTTGGTTACAAGTGCCTGAGGAATTCCCTGCATGCCGCCACTTCACTGAACCCCGTCCTCACATGGAGCATTTACCCCAGGTTCCATTAATCGGGGAAGAACTAACGACCTTCGGTTATTTTGATACCAAAGATTATATAATTACTTATGAGGACGGGAGGGAGGTGAAGGTTAAGGAGCCCAAGTATTGGCTTCCTCACACCAAGTATATTCTCGGGAACCATCCCTTGTCGGCCATGCTACTTTGCCACACCCATGAGAATGGTAAGCGTTATTATCGGATTGGCCCGTCTGATGAAGCATCATTTTTTTTTTAACTGTTTTCTTGCAATTTGCAGGCTTTGATTATCTTGATCTTGACGAGAATCTTCAGCCGCTAACGAACTTGCAGCCTGCTCCCGCCGAAGAATACGAAACAATGCACGGCAACACCAACGGCCGCCGAGGGGGAAACCGTAACGGCCCCCAGAATATCCGCCGTGGTCGCGGTAGTGTGAATGTGGGTAGCACTCCTGACTGGGGTTCCTCTACTGAGGTTGTCGGCTCTGGCGGCCTTCCCACTCCTGCTGCCCCAATCAGGTCTTCTACCTCTCGGACTGTTGTTAGGGGTAACGAAACTAGGAGGCGGGCCCGCGAACCCAGTGAGGCAGATGCATCCGCCAGCAAGAGACAGGCCTTGACGGATCCTGCTACTTCTGCCCCCACCAATGAAATCATTCAGGTGGTGGATTTAAACATCAATGCTCCTTCTGAGAGCCATGAGGAGCGGGTTGAGGTCGCGACCACAGGTCATGGCCATCAGAGCGGCGCTACTTGGCTCTCGTGCTCTTATTCCACCATCCGCCAGAAGATCCGGGAGATGATCACATCTCAAAGTTTTCTATCAAACTTATCTTCCGGCCTTTTTTCTCGGTTTGGTGAGTGGATCGAGAAGAAAAAAGTGATGATAAGCGACTCTGTGGCGGCCTCCTTTGCCCGTCGGCCTATCGTCCCAGGCAAAGTTTATCATCATGAGTGGGACGTTAGGGAAGATGAATCAATGTATGCCGACATCCCTAAAAACAGTGGCATCCTTGCCTACGGGATTTTGAAGGGCATGCAGCTACCCCTAGACAGGCCAGCAGGGTCCTTAATGACTCTTGCTGCTAGGCTGGCTCACGACCAGCTTGTGGTACGTTTCCATACTTTACTTATTTATGCCCTTTGTTTCTGCATTTCTTTTTACACTCTTCTTTTCTCTTTGCAGGCCAACAATGCTGCTATGGAGCTGATTGAGCAGTATGTTGAGTACCAGAAGCTGGCGGATAGCTATCAGCAGTCGCTTGAGGTCTGCCAGGATCTGCTGAAGAAGGCCGAGGAGGAATTGGCCGCTAAGGCTGCGGCTCAAAAGCCCTTAGAAAATGAGCTGGTAACTCTGAGGACGAGAGCTGCCCTTCTGGAGGAAACTAAAGCCAACGTTGAGACGCTGACCAAAGCTCTTGTGCTAGGTCTGTCATATGACCGTTAACGCACTCAGCCTGTTATATGGCTTTGACTTGTGTTAGGTCTGTCATATGACCGTTAACGCACTTAGCCTGTTATATCGCTTTGATTTGTGCTAGGTCTGTTATATGACCGTTAACACACCTTAGCCTGTTATATGGATTTCTAACGTTCATGCCTGTTATATGACCGTTAGTATTTAATTTGTTGACCTGTTATATGGACTGTCAATACATATGAAAATAACAAAGCGAGTGATGAAACACTAGCAGAAGTTTGTATTACTTATGTAATAGTAAAAGGTGGCTCTTGGCCTATTATATTCTTTAAATCAAACATAATATTTCTTCAAGACGCTAGCATTCCAACAATCTTTGAGTTCCTTGTCATCCATGCCCTTTAAAATGAAAGAGCCTGGAGCAAGCTTTTTAGCAATGATGTAGGGACCTTCCCAGTTAGTGGTCAGCTTTGCTTCAGTATGCGCCTTGCCAGTGGCCGCTGTTCTGCGTAGGACTAGGTCGCCAACATCTAACGGCCTTTCTAAGACCTTCCTGTTGTAAGCCTTACTGATTCTATCCTTGTATGCAGCCGCTTTTAATTCAGCCATGAGCCTAGTTTCTGGTAGGAAGTCTAGACTTTCCCTGAGTGCCTGATCATTCTTCTCAAGGTCTTGTTGTTTGATCCGATAAGAGGGAAAACCCACCTCTACATGCAACACTGCTTCTGCACCAAAGGCCAGCTTAAAAGGGCTTTCCTTAAACTCATCTAGCTTTTTCTTCAAGCCATTCAAAATTTGTTTAGTCGCGGCTTCTACTTGTCCATTACTCTGAGGGTGGCAGACAGCTGAGTAGGCAAACTTTACTCGAAAATCCGTCAAGAAAGCTTGTATGGGGCGGCAATCAAATTGGACGCCGTAGTACAAAACGATAGCCATAGGAATCCTAAACCTTGTCATAATATTTTGCCAGATGAATTTCTTGACTTGATTTGCTTTAATTTTTACTGTCGGTTCTGCCTCTATCCATTTTGTGAAATAATGACTTCCCATTATTAGGAACCTCTTACCTCCGGTCGCTGTGGTGAACGGTCGCAGGATATCCATCCTCCACTGAGCGAACGGAATCGAACACAAGATGGGCTGCAAATCGTTGGCGGGCCTGTTGATGACGGGAGCATATCTCTGGCACTTGTCACATTTCTTGACATAGCTTTGAGCATCCGCCAGCATGCTTGGACAATAAAACCTTGCTCTCAGCGCTTTTAAAGCTAAAGCTTTGCCGCCAATGTGATTACCACAAACACCTTCATGTATTTCTTCGAGAATCTTTGCTGATTCCCATGCAGTTGCACATTTCAGCAGAGGCAGACTGAATGACTTCTTGTATAGCTCATCTTGGTATATGATATACCAGTTCGCTTGCCGTTTCAGTTTTTTGGCGGACATGGGGTCATTAGGAAGCATCCCTGTCAGTTTGTATGCCACCAACTCGCTGAACCATTCCCCTTGCTGATTTATGCTGTTGATGGTCAAAATCTTTTCTGTGATGCTTTTCTCCTTCAAGATATCTACCGTGACGGTCCTCTCAATACTGAATGAGTCAGAGCTAGCTAACTTAGACAATGCGTCCGCCTTTGTATTCTCAGCTCTAGGTATTGCTTGAATTTCAAAGTGATTCAATTGAGCAATCATCTCCTTGGCTTTTTCCACATACTTCTGCATGTTAGCTTTTCTGACTTCGACTTCTCCTTTTAACTGCCCACTAACCAGCTGCGAGTATGTTTTTAAGAACACATTTTTTGCACCTGCCGCCAAGCACATTTTGAGGCCGACAATTGCTGCTTAATACTCTGCTTCGTTATTTGACGCTGAGAATGCAAACTTGATGGCGTATTCATAGGTGTTCCCTTCTGATCTTGTCACAACAATTCCAACTCCAGATCTGCTAACGGCAGAAGAACCGTCAACCTCTAGCAACCAAGATTCTTTTTCCTTTACCTCTTCTTCCTCATATGATGCTTCCACAATAAAATCTGCTAGGGCATGTGCCTTGATGGCGGTCCTGGGCTTGTATTGAATGTCGTACTCTGATAATTTAACGGTCCACTTCAACAAACGACCGGAGCTATCCATCTTCTGCAAAGCTTTTTCCAACAGCTGATTTGTCAAAACTTGAATAGGATGACAATCAAAGTATGGCCTGAGTTTCCTGGCGGCAATTATCACAGCTAATGCCATCTTCTCCACCAGCTGGTAACGGCTCTCCGGACCGTTGAGGATGTGGCTGATAAAGTATATGGGCTGCTGCCTCTTCTCTTTCTCCACCAACAACACGGCCGCGACCGTTTTGGACGAGGCCGAGATCTACAACTGCAATGTGTCCCCTGTCTCAGGCCTTGTTATGGTGGGCAAGCTTTTCAAATATTCTTTGACTGCCAGGAATGCTTTACTTTGCTCCTCTCCCCACTCGAATTTCTTATTTCCCCTTAGCAGCTCAACGAAGGGCAGAGCTTTGTCTGCTGATTTTGAAATGAATCGAGTGTCGGCCGCCATCCTTCCCGTCAGCCTCTGGATATCTTTAACACTCTTTGGCTCCGGTAAATCTATGATGGCTCAAACTTTATTTGGATTCGCGACAATCCCTCTCTTGCTTACCATGAAGCCCAAAAACTTCCCTGCTCTTACTCCAAAGACACATTTCTTTGGGTTGAGTTTCATCTTGTACTTTCTTAAAGTGCTGAAAGTCTATTCCAGGTCGTTTAAGTGTTCGTAGTCAGTTTTGCTTTTGACGATGAAGTCGTCAACATATACCTCTATATTCCTCCCCATCTGATCCGCGAATACCTTATCGACCAATTTTTGGTATGTTGCTCCTGCATTGCGGAGCCCAAACGGCATTGCCTTGTAGTTGTACACACCACAATCCGTGATGAACGCTGCCTTTTTCCTGTTGGCCTCCAGTAAGATGATGTGGTGATAGCCCGAGAATGCATCCATGAAGCTCAACAGTGCATGACCGCTAGTGGAGTCCACCAGCTGGTCTATCCTTGGAAGTGGATAGCAATATTTTGGGTAGGCTCTATTTAGATCTGTGAAACCTACGCACATCCTCCATTGACCGATAGCCTTTTTCACCATGACTACATTGGCCAACCACTCAGGATAATCACAAGGTTCAATGAAATAAGCCGCCAATAGATTATCCACTTCATATTTGATGGCTTTATTTTTCTCAACTGAAAAGTTCCGCTTCTTCTGCTTGACAGGACGGACTGCACTGTTGACGTTCAGACGATGTACCATCACGGTCGGGTCTATTCCCGGCATCTCATCCGCTGAGAACGCAAAGACGTCAGCGTTTTCTCGGAGGAGAGTCACCAGGTTGACTCTGACCTTTGGGTCCATGTCAGTCCCGACAGCGACCATCCTTGCCGGATCATCAGCTGGCATTTCTTGCTTTGTTTGCCCATCAGTTTTGGGTCATGGAGTATCATCAGGCCTAGACTCCAAATCTTCCATGGGTATTTCCATCAATACTTCATCTATGTTCTCCGAATCTGTTTCATTGTACTTGGGATGTACATTACATGAAGCCACATCCCCTTCCGATCTGCTCCTCGAAAGAACCCGATTTCGCACTCGCTTGCAAGACCAAGTTGCTACTCAATTCAGTACTAACCAATGTTGTTGCATGTGTGAAGGAAATTGCGGAGAATTTGGAGGGTCATTCTCACGAGACTACGCCTCAGTGGAGGAGGAAGAATTGTGTTGTTGAAGGGGGTGAAGTGAGAATTCGAAAAGTGGCAAAATGGGGGCACTCTTGCATGTTGACTGCAGTTATCAATAAACCTACGCAGACGAAGCCTATCTTGACTTAATGGGCCTGCATGTGGAGTGATACTTGGTGGTGCCTCCTGAAAAGGCCGCAGAGGAGTGGGAGCAACAACTGAGCTAGTGTGCGTGCTACTATTTCTGATAGAAAAACGCTGATCTTGGTTCACAACCACAACTAGAAGACCATAATTTTGTTCCGGAGAAAACCCAGATGATAATTGACCACGTAGATGTCGTATGACTTTCAATTAATGAAATTTATCTTTCCCCTACAAAAATATGATATTAGAGAAGGTAGACTATTAAACACCTAAAAAAAGGGTAGACGATTAAGAAAAAGTATCAAATTCATTAATTTAAAATCAAACAAGATATGCAATAGAAGTAAAAACTAACACATTTATTAACTCCTTTTTTTTTACTTCCAATGTTTTGACTTTTACACTTGTCGACATACAATTGTTTGACCATTAATATATCGAATTATATATTTGTAAAAATTATAAAAAGTTGAAATCTTGAAATTATATATCGAGATAAATCCCACAACACCTTACATGCTAAAATTTGCATTGTATATTATTCACATATCTTCGGTCAAATTAAGTGCATGAATAGTGCCAAAAGTTAAAAAGCTGCAACTAATGAGAAAAAATAGAGGAAGTTCATAGCAAATTGGGTAAAAAATTCTATTATAACAAAACCATGATCCTTCTTGAGATATGATACTTTTACAAACGTTCTTTCATATTGATGTGCTTTTCACAAGGCCGGGGGTCTCTCAATCTATTATACTTTTCTAGTAGATCTTGATTGTATATGACTAGAACTGAGATATATTGTGATACTCCACGAATACCCATCGATAAAACTTTTTCGAGCAGAAAACGAAAACCACAATAACAAAGTTCCAAATTCTTATATGGATAGAGGTGAAACCCAATTTGTTGGTAAAATTCTCCAATAAAACAGAGAATGAAGTTTAATTCTTAACATGACCTAACAAAATAGTATTACAAAGTAAAAGTGCGCTTATCAGTTATCATCGCGGCTCAAAGGTTGGTATACATAACTCCTACATTAAAAAAAAAAATTAGGATTTTTATTCAAAAAAAAAAACTAGGATTTAAGACAAATAGCGAAAATAATGAAGGACGGAGGGGGCCATCAAAAAAAGAAATGAAGGACGGAGGCATTAAAATCTCCGTATTTTTCTCTCTTCTCTCTCCTCTCCCATAAAACCCTAATTCTCAACATAGGGGCTACCGTCACCCTTTTGGGTGGTTAGTTTTTATGTTAATGTTTCTAATAAACTTCAGTCTCTCTCTCATGGAAAGTTTTTCTACCCATTTATTGGGTTATATCTACCAATATATTGGGTTTTATCTCTCTTCATGTGAGAGTTTGGAGACTTTCTTTTTTGGTTTTTGTAATTAATTTTTAGTTTAAAAAAAATGGTAGATTTTAATTGAGTGAGAATGAATGGGATCATAAAAGGTAGATTATTTTACATTATGAGTAATCATATATATTTTCTTTTTGGGCCCCTTTTCAGAAACCTGTGGTAAGATGAATTTCCTCTGGGCTGCCCTCGTACAGGGCCACTCACCCAGAGGCCCAACAAGCTACAAAGCCCCCTCCCCCCAACAATATTGAAATTTTGCTTCCACCAAGATTTGAACCTTGGTCTCCCATGTGGGAGATAGGAAGTCATACCATTGGACCCAATGGTCCTTGGTACGAGTAATCATATATATACATGATGATAATTTCATATTTCCTAACAACTTTAATTTATATACTTAATCTGTTTTAAAATACTTGCTACGCTTTCCTAAAATAGAACTATCACAATAATTGCTACATACCATAAGTAGATTTTGTTTTGTAAATTTTCTAAAATATCCTTAAAAAGTTGGTTATTTAGCAAGTACTTTGAAGCGAAGGAAGTAACAAGTGATAGCCCACTGGTGTTGACATCAAATCACCTCCGATTCTAGAAGTCATGGGATCGAGCCTCACCCCTTACAAGAGAGATATCCATATTCCTCTTCCCAGTGGCGGATCCAGGGGGCCTACCCAGACCATGCCCCCCATAACTTTTTTTAATAGGTAAGAAGAAATCCTCCTGGATGTGCTTGCACAGGGCCTCCACCCAAAGTCCCAAATAACTGGAAGTTCGTTTAAGTACTAAATGTTTGCATGTAGTATAATAACCTACGTAGCTCAGCTAGTTTTCCCTTTGGAATACTCTACATGCCTAGGCGGTTCGAATCCATTTGCCACATAATAGTTCTATTCTTCACTCTTCAGCGTGCTAGTCTTGTTACTTGTCATTCCTTCATCATTCACTATTATCTATTTACTTTTTAAAATACTTCATTGTTTTATTTTGAATCAGATAAGTTTAAATTACTATAGTAGGTAACACTTTTCAACCATGCACATTTGTTTTTCTTAGGGAAATTATGCACTTCACATACATGTTATTATTGCAAGTCTTATATCTTCTTATATTGGTTGATGTTTAATATAATCATATTTTGTATATGTTGGTTGCATACATTTTATAAAAGAGATACATATCATCCATAAAGATATTTTAGGTTTTTCCGCTTAGGGAACCTAACTCTTATTCATATAATAAAATGTATCATGAGCTTTACATTTTTTTCCCGCTAAGGTGGATTTGACCTCCTATCTCTACGTCCCTCAATCTCAAGCGGGGACTACAAAATTTGACAAAATGCCCATTGAGAACCAATTAGAGGTGCACAACTTTACTTCTTAGAATGATAGCATTTATTTGTTTGAAAATTACAAATTAATTTATTGATTTAAAGAATATTACATTGGTTGCAAGAAATTAAGATTTTCTAAGTCTAATAGTAATTAATGCATTTTTGGTTCACAACATGAAGTATATACTTGGCCCACCCAATAATTATATACTAGATCCGCCATTGCATCTTCCCCTATTTGCAAGGGATTTCAACTTACCTTAATAAAAAAATTAAATTAATAATTTAACTTTTAATAATTATATATGTAACCAAATTTATGCATTTCCAGCAACATTCTTTATTAATCGGTAACCTATATTACTCTAGCAAATGAGATGATCATGTATACGTATATAAGAATTTGTATATTAAAATATGTAATTTAATATGAGATGGAAATTATAACTAATGTCTTTCAAAACCCAAAAAATTCGGACAATATAACATGTATGATTCTTAAATTTTTCTATGAAAACATTGTATATCCTACTTGCCTATATATATATATATGATCTTGAGTCCTTATTTTGGGGGGGTAATATAAAGATATTTTTTGTGTATTATAATAGGCCCCAATCAATTCCTGTAATTGGCCATTTACCTTGTTTTTTAGCCTTCTTTTTTTTGTCCCCGAGGTTAAATTTTTCTTTCTCTTTCTCACTTTCTCTTTATGCTAGAGCACATAAAATTTGTTGTCCCTCACGGTGATACCACATAGACACAAATAGTAAGTGTACTTTAATTTCTGCGATTCTATGTTATCTATGTGGGTTTGTCTGCGGTGACTGAATTTCTCTTGACCACTTTCAGTAGCTTATAATGTTAAAGGCTGTGCTTTCTCTCTTTTCTCTTGCTCTTCTTCTTCTTCAATTTGTATAATGTATAGTCTGTAGATGTGTACCATATGTACATACAAAGACATGCATGTCATTTATTGCAAGAACTGAAAAGCTCACACTCTCATATAAATTATAATCGAACTGCCACTTCAAATAAACATTGAATAAAGGCTGCTCACTTATCACTATCTGTTGGCTCCACTAGCTCTATTTGTCTTCTTTTTCCTATCTTTTGGCAAAAGGAATAGTAGCTTTCTTTCCCTTCAACTTCAGGCTCGGGCTTGCCATATTACTTCATTTTTATATATATGCATAAGTTTGCTACGCATTACACTTGCATGTTGCAATCATCTTGGGAGCCAAAATGTACTTGTAACGGAGTTGTTCTTTTTATAGACTGATGTAAACTGTCATATGATGATGACGGATCTAGCTTGGGTGTGATTGACCTAAGGGAATTAAATAATTGCTCGGGTGTACTAGATGGAGAATATGTGGAATTCTTGGAGTTGCATAGAGGAAAACCCTTGGGGCCATGGAAGATGGATGACGTTTAATTCTCTCCGTTTCTAGTCAAATTCTGTAAACTTAAACTTTGCATTAACCATTATAAAATCAAAAATGTGAATTTGTTATATTCATCTTAGCATGAACATTCAAATCATCAATTTTTTATAATTTTATTAATACATGATCAAATGATATACATTTCAAACATGATTCATGAAAACCTTGCAAACAACAACAACAACAATTATACTAAAAATCATCTATACGAAATTGATGATATATAGATTGCCAATCTAGCTAATTATTGTTATATACACATACTAGTGTCATTTTGAAGGATAAAATAATGAGAAATACTTTATGTTTGATATAAAGGAAAAATGGAAACTAATAATCCCACCTTTGCCACTTCTGCTGAAAACAATCCCACCTCTTCGAAATCTGGAAACAATCCCACCTTTGACCCCCATCTTCTCAAAACAAGCCTTTTTACCTCCAACCTGTTTAACAGGTTATATTTTTTATTTTTTTTATTTTTTGTCCTTTAATCTCTCTATTCCCACCTTACATCCTTATTTCATGGCAGCCCCTCCATCACCACCATGGGCACCACCTCTTCACCACCCCTAAATCAACCACCACCCCTATGTTGGAACATTTATAGGGTAATGGGTTTTATTAGCTCATATGGTTATATACTAGAAGAGGAGGAGGTCTAGTATGTTAAGATTAGAATGCGCAAAATCACCTGGATGAATCAAGCAAGTCAGTAGGCTGGTCGCGGGTCGCGACCAGGAGACCATCGCGGATCGCGACATCTGTCGCGGGTCGCGACCAGGAGACCGTCGCGGATCGTGACATATGTCGCGGGTCGCGACCAGTGCCTTTTCGCGACTCGCGACGTGCAGTCTGACTTGGGCGTGAAATTTTGCGTGGACGGTTTATAACCGTTGCATTGCATACGTTATCCGTTTAATGATGATTTAGTATTCTTAATCAGGGGATTAAAGGGAGATGAATGCTGTAACAGCTCTAATCAAGAGGGGATTTGATATTTGACCCTTGTCATTCATATGAGAAGGGAGTAGAAATCAGTTTTTGAGATTCAAAGAGATTGGCTTTGCTTGAGAGAAAACTTGCTACTTTCTCTCGAGTGTTCTTCACAAACTTCAAACACAAAGTTCTTGTTGATTCACTTAGAAGATCATCTAGTGAATTGTTTTCTCCATTGTATCTCATTAGTTATTTTGTGTTAACCCGGTGATCCTAGAGGGGCGAAATTAAACTAATAGGAAAGAGTAGTTTCCGTGCCTTGGAGTGGTATATCCGGTTCCCTTGTTTGATCACACATCTAACAATCTATTAGTTTAATTTCCTTTTCTTTCTTTTCGGATATGGCTCAATCACTCAAGGACAAGACTATGAACTTCCAAAAGTTGGACAAGTTTGAGGGGGTGGGTTATCGAAGATGGCAAAAGAAGATGCACTTCTTGTTGACAACTTTGAATGTGGTGTATGTTCTATCAACACCCATGCCACCATTCCCGAAAGATGGAGAGGAAGAGTCCGTGGAGACTACAAGGAAGAGGACAAAGTGGGAGAATGATGACTACATTTGCCGGGGTCACATCCTCAACTCTCTTACCGACCCTTTGTTCGACCTTTATCAAAATATGGAGAGTGCAAAGGAACTTTGGGATACTCTTGAGGCCAAGTATATTTCGAAAGATGCTTCAAGTAAGAAATTTCTTGTTAGTAATTTTAATTCATGTAAAATGACTAATGATCGGCCTATTATAGAGCAATTTCATGAAGTTCATCATATTTTGAACCAAATTAGATCACATGGTGTGGTGATGGATAAGGCTATTGTCGTAGCCTCAATCATTGATAAATTACCACATTCTTGGAAAGAAACTAAGCATTCCTCGAAACATAGGAAGGAAGATATTTCCATGGAGCAATTAGGAACTCATCTTCGTATTGAAGAGGGTATCCGGGCTCAAGATGGGGTTAAGGATACTACTCCTAGTATTCCTAAGTCTATCGTGAATATGGTAGAGGTTGGTGGGTATAGTGGGACCAAGAAATCCAACAATAACAACTTTAAAACCAACTTTGCAAACACGAAGAGGAAGACCCTCACTTGTTGGGTATGCAATGGACCTCATCTCAAGAGGGATTGTCCTTCTAAGAAGAAGAAGACAAAGAATGGACAACCTAGTGTTGTTCAAAACCTAGGTAAAGTTGCACATGAAAATGTAATTGAAGAAATGAATTTTGTGGCTATGATTTCTGAAATTATGTTTGTGCAGGTTGATGATTCTTGGTGGATAGATTCGGGGGCCTCTAGACATGTGTGCAACAATAAGCACTTCTTCAAGTCTTTGGAAGAATTGGATGATGGTCCAATCTTTTATATGGGGAATGATTCTACGGTAAAGGCCAAGGGCATAGGCCAAGTAGAATTGTTGTTAACCTCGGGAAAGACTTTAACTCTCCGGGATGTTGTTTATGTACCGGAAGTTAGGAAGAATCTTGTGTCGGGGGGTCTTTTGAATAAATTTGGTTTTAAAGTTGTATTTGAATCGGATAAGTTTATTGTTTCCAAGGGTGGTATTTTTGTTGGACAAGGATTTTATTGTAATGAAATGTTTAAATTTAGTATTAATAATGAAATTGATACTAGTTCTATTTACATGCTTGATGTTTCTTCTCTATGGCACAATCGTTTATGTCATGTAAACTATCGTAAATTATATGACATGTCTAAGCTAGGTTTAATACCTTCTTTTGATTTAAAGTTAGAGAAGTGTAAGACATGCATGCTAAATAAGATTACAAAAAATCCTTATCCTAGTGTGACTAGACAAACGGTATTGCTTGAATTGGTGCATAGTGACTTGTGTGACTTTCATAGTTCACCTTCTTTGGGAAATAAAAAATATATTGTGACTTTTATTGATGATTATTCAAGGTTTTGTTACATATATTTATTATTTACTAAAGATGAAGCACTAGAAAAGTTTAAGATTTTTAAGACCGAAGTGGAACTTCAACTTAATGAAAAAGTTAAAAGACTTCGGACGGATAGGGGTGGTGAATACTATAATCCTAGCTATTTTAGTTCCATTGGTGTAATTCATGAAACAACTGCTCCATACTCACCTCAAAGTAATGGTATAGCGGAAAGGAAAAATAGGGTTCTAAAAGAAATGGTTAACACCATGCTTTCTAATTCGGGTCTAAATGACGGTTTTTGGGGTGATGCAATTTTAACTGCATGTTATATATTAAATCGAGTTCCTAATAAAAGGAATAAGACTACCCCTTATGAACTTTGGTGTAACAAAAAGCCTAATCTCAATTACCTTAAGGTATGGGGTTGTAGGGCAATTGTCAAGGAAAACTTTAGGTGAAAAAGGAATTGATTGCATATTTATAGGCTATGCGGTACATAGCAAAGCCTATAGGTTTTATGTCATTGAGCCAGATGATGTTGTCTCTATCCATTCTGTGATAGAGTCAAGGGATGCAATATTTGATGAGACTAGATTCTCATCGATTCCAAGACCAAAGGACATGATACCTAGTACTAGTTCCAATGTTGTGGATGACATTAATAATGATCATGATACTACAACACCGGGAATTAGGAAAAGTAAAAGAATTAGAAAGAGAAATATTTTGGACCGGATTTTCAACTATATTTAGTTGAAGGGTCAAGGGAGTCGATTGTGACTTAAATTTCATATTGTTACAATATGGAGGAGGATCCTAGGTCCTTTGATGAGGCTATGAAGTCTCATGATTCTGCTTTTTGGAAAGAGGCAGTGAATGATGAAATGGATTCAATAATGGGCAATCATACCGGATATAGCTTTTGCTATTGGTAAACTCATTAGGTATACTAGTAATCCTAGTATGTTGCATTGGCAAGCATTGAGAAGAGTGTTAAGGTATTTGAATAAAACCTTGGATTATGTCATAACTTACAAAGGATAACCTTCTATTCTAGAAGGTTACTCGGATGCTAGTTGGATTTCCAACAAGGAAGATTATTCATCCGCAAGTGGATGGGTGTTTCTTCTTGGAGGAGGTGCTATTCATGGGCATCCAAGGAGCAAACATGTATAACGGATTCCACTATGGCATCGGAATTCATTGCATTGGCATCTTGTTGCCAAGAAGCAGAATGGCTAAGGAATGTGTTGAGTGAGGTTGACTTGTGGGTCAAACCTATGTCACCTCTTGCTATTCATTGTGATAGAGCATCAACCATAGCTAAAGCTTATAGTGAAGTCTACAATGGCAAGTCAAGGCACATTGGAGTTAGACATAGCTATGTGCGTGAAATGATAAGGAATAGTTGTATAACTATTAATTTTGTTCGGTCTAGTTTGAACTTGGCGGATACGTTTACTAAACCGTTGTCAAGGGAACTAGTGAACAAAATGAACAAAAGGATGGGTCTTAAGCCTATTGATCAATCGTTAGTTAAGGAAAACTCAATTTGATGTCTAATACAACGTTACATCTCAAATTCAATAAGGATAGTACTTTTCTTAAAGGTTGGAAGCACTTGTGTTAGTTACATCCCGAGGTTAGTGCTTGTTACTACAAAGATAAGAGGTTGAATTAAGTTTCTTAATAAGTCTTTGATAAGTGCTCAATTGTAGGAGCATGTGAGTAAAGATTTACCTATATAAGCTAGAGGTTTGGCCGCTTCAACAAGTCTAAGGCTTCACTTGGAACGCTTATGAATGGATATGGACACCAAGGCGTCATAGGTGTCGGAGGTTAAGAGCTATGTTTATGCTTATGTGTATTAGTATCTTCAATGATTTGTGGTGGTTATATGATTCAAAGCTTTGTATATCATTATGATCGAAATTGTTGTAAAGTTACTTTTACTAAGTGGAGATTCAATCGTAAGATATTTCCATGATGCATGAGCATGCTTTGTTTGTGATTTATAGCAAGTTGAAAACTTTTCAACATTACCCTATAAATGGGAGGAGAATTGTTGGAACATTTATAGGGTAATGGGTTTTATTAGCTCATATGGTTATATACTAGAAGAGGAGGAGGTCTAGTGTGTTAAGATTAGAATGCGCAAAATCACGTGGATGAATCAAGCAAGTCAGTATGCTGGTCGCGGGTCGCGACCAGGAGACTGTCGCGGGTCGCAAACAGTGCCTTTTCGCGACTCGCGATCTGTATCGCGACTCGCGACGTGTAGTCTGACTTGGGCGTGAAATTTTGCGTGGACGGTTTATAACCGTTGTATTGCATACGTTATCCGTTTAATGATGATTAAGTATTCTTAATCAGGGGATTAAAGAGAGATGAATGATGTAACAGCTCTAATCAAGAGGGGATTTGATATTTGACCCTTGTCATTCATGTGAGAAGGGAGTAGAAATCAGTTTTTGAGATTCAAAGAGACTGGCTTTGCTTGAGAGAAAACTTGCTACTTTCTCTCGAGTGTTCTTCACAATCACAAAGTTCTTGTTGATTCACTTAGAAGATCATCTAGTGAATTGTTTTCTCCATTGTATCTCATTAGTTATTTCGTGTTAACCCGGTGATCCTAGAGGGCGAAATTAAACTAATAGGAAAGCGTAGTTTCCGTGCCTTGGTGTGGTATATCTGGTTCCCTTGTTTGATCACACATCTAACACCCTACCCCCTCACCCGACCATACCCCATCCCCTCTCTTGACCACCCCCACCCTTAAACCGACCTCCAACCAATGAAAACATGACCACCTCCACCCCCTCTCACTTTACCACCGCTGAAGAGGAAACCCACCCCACCAACACTAAATCAGAAACCCATTTTAATTCCCCCTGTTTCTCGTGTCTTCCTCTCAGAACCCGAACTCCCTCCAAACCCTTTCTCTTTCTTCGATCTCCCTTTCCTTCCGTGAAAAACCCAAAACCCCTTTCTCATTCCTCCCCGCAGCTCTTTCTCCTCCTTCTCTTCCTCTTGCCGTCGCTGCTACTCGAACCAGTCCATCATTTTATTTTTCTTCCTTTCTGCTCGCCGGAGATTCCTTGCGCCGCTCGCGCATCCTTGGTGTTGCTGCAGTTGTTTGTCGGACTGCAGCATCATTTATCTCTCTCCTCTTGGCGGTGTTACCGCCGCTATTCTTATTTGCGCCGCCGCGCTGCTTCTACCGTGAACCGCATGGCATCGCTGCTGTTGTTGGTGTGCTGCCGCTGCTTGTCTGCGACGCGGTGTCACTGGAGGTTGCTCCGGCAGGGTAGGGGGTTGCTCCGGCAGGGGAGGAGGTTGCTCCGGCAAGGAGGGGGGTGTTGTTGGTTTGGTATGGGATCAGGGAGGGGCTGGGTTCAATGGGTTGTTAATTTTTTTAATTTTTTTTTAAAAAAAAAAGCAATTAGAAATTGACATGTGGTGTGGGTGGGGGAGGATTACCTGTTAAAAGGGGGTTAACTTGTTTTTTCCGGTTACTAAATGAAAAAGGCCTGTTTTAAGAAGATGGGGGGTCAAAGGTGATATTGTTTTCAGTAGAAGTGGCAAAGGTGGGATTATTAGTTTCCATTTTTTCTAATATAAAAGAAAACTATCCAAATATTGTATACATGTTATACAATCAATCCAAAGCTAAATCTAATAGTTTTATAGCTCATCTCCCACTTCAGTGATTTTGCATATGCATGAATCATAATATCTATATTGGCATTATTGATAGCATGATGCGCTAATCCTATTCATTCTATAAGAAATAGCAACTGTAAGATCCTTAACAACAATCAATATATAAATTAGTTGGAATAGAAATTACACAAATTAGTAATTAGGAAACAAGGCGCGATATAACAATTTATTGATCTTGGTCACTGTTGCTGTTAGAAGACTGTACAATATGAAGATGCTTTGTAATCTCAGGAATAGATGGCACATATTCAAGTGATCGAGTCAAATAAAATCAGTAAAACCTTTCAAATTCAAATTGTTGCTTCAACGTCTTCATTACTTCTCCCATGGCTGCAAAAACTCATCCAGAATGATTCTACCACCCATATAATTACTCTTTCTTTGTTTATTCTAGTTTTACACACGACTATGTACTCTTTGAAGCAAGCTTTTATGTGCATCAACGTTCAACTTAGATGCATCTGCGTAGGAAACATTCTAGTATATATGTTTAGGATTTTTAGATATTTTCATTCTTAATTATTAGAGCGACATTTTATTATTCTCACAATACTTGTTAGATAAAAACATTTTTTCTCTTATGCGAAACACAAAACCCTCAGCAGCGAAACAAATCCTAGGCAACCTAAGGCAACCCTAAGGGGGCTTGACAGCCGCCTGAGCAGCCTCAACGCGCCTCACGGTGGCCGTCGAGTCCACTTCCCATCTCCCGTTTCCATTTCTTTTTTCGTGGTTTGGTTTAGGTCCGGCAGCTAAGCCAATGAGGAGTACTAGGCAGATTTACAGGGGGTAAGGTGGGTACAGTTGTACCCCCATTCTTAAAAAAAATAATTAAGAAAATAAAAGCCTAGGGAAAAATAAGAAGAAAAAATAAGCACAGGTCAGGGGGTATAGGGGGTCTCACACATCCCTCTCTTTTTCTCTCTCTTCTCTGTCTTTCTCTCACCTCTGTGACTGTCATTCATTAACATTATTTTTGTTGCTCTCTTATTCTCTTTCCTCTTTATTTCCCTTTCCTTTTTTCTTTTCTGATTAAAGATATATGCCGGAGGATCTCACATTGCCAACTTACCGGTTTCTCTCACCGTCTCATGTTGCCAGTTGCTAGGAGGTCGCCAGACTATTGGACGCTGGGCTGTCGGACGCTAGTCTGTCGTCTGCCGGAACGAAAGTTTGTCAATTCGAGATATTTTTTCCCCCGAAAAAATTATACTTCTCTTAATTTAATGGCTTCTCCATTTTTTGGAATGGGTGTTGGAGTATGATTAGAAGTTAGTGAAATTAAAAATGGATGTGAATTGAAATTAGAATTTGTGGAAGTGAAATTAGATGTACATTTGTGAAATCTGTAAATTGAGATTTCTTGAAATATCTTAGTGAGCTTTCTAATATGCTTGTTGAAACCGAGAAGCATACTATATATAAGCTAGTCTACTTGCTTTTAAGCGTAGTATTGATTCGTCCCGTGGCAACCGCAAGCGTGTAAAGAATATTTTCTTCGATGACTATCATGAAAAGAAAATTGCGAAATAGTATGGGGATTAATTTTTGAATGATTGTTTAGTCACTTATATTGGGTTTTTTTGCAAGTTAGTGATAATAATGTAAATAACCGCTTCCAATCTATGAAAGGTCATCAAATGCATTTGTAATTTTTATTTATTTTCGTCGCTTTGAATTAGTTGTAATTTGAATCATGAATTGAAATTAACACTATATTTTGAGTTCAATTTTTAATCGTAAATTATCTCTAGCATTGCACTTTGTTTTATTTGATTTTATCTTATCCGTACCCCCATCCCGTAATTCCTAGATACGCCACTGAGGAGTAGTCCTTGTGGGACACATGTGTGGTGTTTGTGGTGTCGGTGTACCGTAGCTGCGTCGCCGACTAATGAAATCCACTGTACCTCCACCGCCGATGAAGGTGTGGCAGCGGCAGCACCACAAGCAAAGGAACAAGTATCTCTCGCCCAAACAAAATCAAATCCACACTACCTCCACTGCCGGACCACGGGATCGGAGGCGCTTCTCCGGTGAGTCAGTGGGGGATTTCGTGGGTGTTCTAGCTCTATTGAAATCAATGGAGTTTTCTAGATCTAAAGGGTATTGAGGTTGTAATTCCCTTCCGTGTTTGCATTTTCTATGTAGGCGTTGTTTTCGATATGAGTAGTGTAGACACATAATCGTGTCTCCATTTAAGGATCCAATGATGAATCATACCGCGGCATTAGTTGGCGGGACCCAACGGAAGAGCAATCTAAAGAACCAATCCACAATGTGTTTCGAAATGATATTCTAAAGCCCAATTAATTGTTCATGATGATTAATTGTATTTTAAGCCCATAAAATATTTTAAATCCATTTTTAAAAGCCCAATCAAATATTTATTATCTTAATAAATATTTCTCATAATCATTTTCATTATCTTTAATCAAAAATCAGATTTTTAACCCATAAAATTCCATCTCCGGAATTTTAGGGATAGAAAAGTATCTTTGAAAGACGCGCAAAGGAATATACTTGAATATTCCTGAATATGTGCCGGACGCGGGGGCTGCGCTCAGCGCGCCACGTGTGTCCAGCACATTGGCCATATCGCGTCAGGCGTGCCAATGAGCGCTTGACACGTAGATTTTGTGACTCACACAGAGTCCTGCGTCAGACGCAAGTCTTGTGTGAGACGCAACTTTCTTTTTTATCTTTTCAAAACGCGTTTTCACATTCCTAAACCTGATTCGGCTGGCTGCGACAGGTACACCAATGTGCGCCTGACGCGTTGCAGTGCGCCTGCCACGTAGGCTTGTGCCAGGCGCAAGGCTTGCGTGCAGCGCACGTCCTCTTTTTCCTATAAATACTCCGTGATTTCCCCGAATCAAGGACGACTTTTTCA
The DNA here is from genome assembly GCA_947646795.1 of Beta lomatogona. Classification (NCBI taxonomy): domain Eukaryota; kingdom Viridiplantae; phylum Streptophyta; class Magnoliopsida; order Caryophyllales; family Amaranthaceae; genus Beta; species Beta lomatogona. The sequence goes on from CANSNZ010000112.1 coordinate 192,682, forward strand.
TATCATTATCAACGCACACAAAATTCTCTCGAATACTCCGAAACATACTTCGAACATTCAATACTCAAATACTTTCAATCAATTCTTCATACTGCGTTCTTGGTTCCACGATTGCTCCGCCTAAAGATCGTTGCACTCCTCAATCTATGCCGCATAGGTATAATACCTGAGGATCCTTGAATCAATTATTTTTATATTGAAGTTACTTACTATTTCTTACATGATGTAGATCTTTAATATAAAATCGATCTGCTGTATATTCTAATCCCTTTCTTTCTTTTTCATTATTTTTCATTACTATTATACTTGCCTGATCATTGTTATGCATGCTATTATGATTGTCCTTCTTTAATGCTTTTATCACCCCACAAGTTATTTTTGCTAATCAAAGACCTAAATAAATGTTCTAACATTAATCAGATTAATTTGGACAACCGGTGAGGTTCCCTTAAATTGATTGCATAATAACTTATCACTAAAATTAGTCTTTTACGTGTTTCCTAAACCAATTTAGACTAAATATTTTTAGGGTGTATAAAAATATTATATGATTATTCTTTGGCATAAAATCTGTAATGAATCGAAATTTAGTAGAGGCCAACTTTGGGCGAATGTGGTTCATTATGACTATATTTGTACCCTCATCCTCGAACTGAATCTTTGGTTCATTTTGACCATCTATGGAGTCATGACGGGGAAATCTACATTGGATAATTTGTCCCTATGATTTTCCTATATCCAATTAGGTTTATGATTCTTCCTAAAAAGAATTGTTGGTGACTTCTTTCAAAACAATTTTCAATAAAACCTTAACAGTGGGGTAGTCAAATCTAATACGCGATCACACTGCGTAGGCGAAATAAAAACACGCCTACAATTTGGCGACTCCACTGGGGAGGATTTTAAAAAAATTAACTTTTTAAATGAGTGGGTAAAACTTGAAAAATATGATTCATTCTTATTTTTATGCCTTTGAATAATATGCCGTTTTGCATATGCATGGCTGTTGTTCAGCCACCATAAGGACAATCTACCTTGCCTCATTAGCACATGTTCTATGTGTGAGGTCACCACCGGGGGGTTTGCGCTTTGTCCTTCCAAAAAGCTTCTTGAGCGATAGTGTTGGATCTTAGTCACAAGCAAACCTACCCAACCATGGCATTGTTCTGTTGTTCCTGACTTGAGACTGGAGTACGTCTTACACGTGGCCACCTCTTTAAGCAGGGGTACGAAGCGTGGGATCAATCTCTTAGTCATGGACCTTTTCAGCCTTAACTAAACCTGACCGATAGTTGAATGTAGAACTGGACTTTGGGTTGAGAACACTTGCATCCATGTTACCTGACATTTATGTGATTGCAATTTTTGCCTGCTAATATGCTTTACGCCCGAAATTATTGCAAATCGCGTCTAAACAAATCGTCGTTCTCGCCCGAACCTTCGTCAATTTATCAATAAGCGTGCCACCGAGCATTGCGCCAAACACATTAAGTTGCGCCTGGCGCAACGCTCCCGCGCCAGACGCATGACTGTGCGCTGCGCGCAGCAATGCTGGGCGGCATGCTTTTCCTTGATTTATTCGTCGCGGTGGTCGATGCTATGTTCGGTCCTAGGGTCATTGTAGAGTTAGAGTTGTCATGCATGTCTACCTCTTCCCATCTTCATCCCTGCTATCCCTGTCATTTCTAACTTACCATATTCATCAATTTCCAAAATTTATATTTTTCAAAATCAATCCTACACCCCCTTCTATTCTACTCTTTTTCAAAAAATATTTACTAAACATCATCATACCACGACATTTCAGAAAAAATATATATTTTTCAAAATAAATCCATCATCTTTTCCTAACAAAAGATAAAATAAGGGGTTCCTTTCAAAAATAAATTTCGAAAATTCTAAGCCTATTCCAAATACCTTCGCCAATCCAATCCAATTCAATCCAATTCATTTGCATTCATTCTAGGCCCATATGTACTAGAATCTATTTGGCATTCATTCAGGCCCATGTGCATTTCAAATCCATACATTCACTAACATTGAGTCGATCTTAGGCCCATATAAGTCGAGTTCATCTTAAAATCTAGGCCCATCTGCATCTTTATGTGAAGTCCGGCCCAAGTCTATCCCTAATCAATTCCAATCTAAGTCTAAGTCTCGTCCAATCCAAATCTTAGGTCCATTTAGGCCCAATTCATATCCTAGGTCTAGTTTGCATCTCCATGTAGACCCTAGTCAGTCTTAGGACTATAAAAATCCAGTCTTATGACTATAAAAGTTCATCCCTTAAAACCTAGCCTCCTTGCTCACCCGTAAGTTCAAGGTCTAGCATTCCATAAATCCATAGGCAATTTTTGAGTCTAGCCTGCTTAGTTTAATGTAAGTTCCGAAGTCTAGTTGTCTAGCGTGCTTGCTCACCCGTAAGTTCAAAGTTTAGTTACCTAGCCTGCTTGCCTTAAGTTAAGAGTTTGGCCTTCCGAGTTGTCTAGCTTGCTTGCTCACCCGTAAGTTCAAAGTCTAGCATCCCATAAATCCATAGGCAATTTTTGAGTCTAGCCCGCTTAGTCTAATGTAAGTTCCGAAGTCTAGTTGTCTAGCCTCCTTGCTCACCAGTAAGTTCAAAGTCTAGGTGCCTAGCCTGCTTGCCTTAAGTTAAGAGTCTAGTCTCCCTTATTGTCAAACCTTCCTTAACGTCTAGCCTGCTTACTCACCCGTAAGTTCAAAGTCTAGTCTCCCCTAAACCCAATCGAAGAGTCCAGTCTGCTTGCACAGTCCAGTCTAGTCCATGTCTGCATTTGCATATAGTTAGGCCCATGTCTCCATCATGGTCAAGTCTACACTAGTCCAAACCATAACCATTTCCATTTCCATTTCAAAATCGTTTTCCATTTTTATTTTCATTCCCCGTTTCCATTTCCACTTCTCATTTCTCATCTCCATTTCTCATCTCCATTTCTCATTCCGAAAGCATCATTTCTAAAAATTTACGAGGTCCATTCGATTTCTGTTCAGGACAGGTCGTGAGATTATAACTTGGGAATGTCCGTCAGAGAGGCAACAAGGTCGACCCACTCCTACACTCGTCAAACGCATCCTCACATTTTCAGACGAATCCTCCGACTCTTCTGAATCATCATCTAAAATGGGGGACATTAATGAACAGCTCAGTGCCATTATGGCCCAACTTCAACTGATGAACTCACGTCTTGAGGACCAAAACAAAGAGATTAAGGTGCTGAGGGAGAAGCTTACTGAGGAAGACGAGCAAGGCGACACTCCACCAACTAACACAAAACTGAGAGTTGAAAAACTCGAGCAATTAATCCAGTCAATTCCTGCACTCGAGAGTCAGGCTCATGGCCATGACATCATTGATCCTGAACTAAGGGAAAAACTCCATAAAAAGGTAACATTGAGTGACCTCCCAATATTCAAGGGGATCGAAGACCCAGATGACCACTTGAGAGCGTTTCCATCTCTATGGCTCTCAAGGGCATGAGCAAGGACCTGTTTGCTTATGTTTTTCCTTTAACCTTGGATGCACATCCATCCAAGTGGTTCAGGTCACTAAATAAGGCCAAGCTGAATGACTGGGACTACATTAGAGAGGAGTTTCATAAGCAATACATCTACAATACTCAGCTTCCCGTTGGCCTTCGTGAGTTGGAGTTAACTAAACAAAACTCCAACGAAGACTTCGTCACCTTCCATAACAGATGGAAGGATAAAGCTGCACACATTATCAATAGACCATCTCAGGAGGATCATGTCCGAATGGTGATCTGTAACCTGCAGCCGAAGTATGGGGATCATATCAAGTTCCAACCTATAGAGTCTTTCACAAAGCTCTATAAAGTAGGCCTGTTGATTGAGGAGGAGATACAGGCTAACAAGAACAAGGCTCCCAACAACAACAACAACTCTTTCAAGAAGAGTAACAACGGCCCTTCAAGCTCCAAAAGCAATGAGGTCAATGCCATAGCTACTGAAAAGAGAGGCTATCAAAAGCCTCAAAGAACATTCGCACCTTTAGGCATGTCCTTAGAGGAAGCCTTCACTATACTTCACGTAAGGGGAGCACTTCAGCCTATTGGCCCTACTCCAGATCCTGCTCCCGAGAATAGATCCATGAGGTGGGATCCTAATGCTTACTGCATGTACCACCAAGGGAATGGACACCCAACATCTGCGTGCTGGACCTTAAAGAATCACCTGCAGGATATGGTTGAAGACGGTAGATTGCCAATTCCACATGCAGCAAAAGTCAGCAATAGCAGCAATCCCTTGGGCAGCACCTAAACAACGTCGGGGCTTAGTCATTTAACGCTAGTTTTCTAGGTTGAGTTGGAGAGTCCCTCTCCCTAGCTCCTTCATTTCCTTTCCCGTTGAGTCTATGTCCTTTAGGACTATAATGTTTATCAGCCTTGTTTCATTCTATATCAAATAATAAAATAATTGCATTTTCTTTTCATTTTCATTGGCCTTCCATCTTTTTATTTATGCTTCTAATTCAATGATGAAACTCGAATCACCTAATGAACGTGACTAACAATAACAAGAAGAGATCTGAAATAAAAAAGAGAAGAATAAAAAAAGAGGACATACTTTGGATCAGGAGTTGTTCCCCTCTCCCTTCCATTACCCTTCATAAGCCATCCTCATACAACTAAGGAAAACCAAAAATCCTTTAAACCATCATCTCCAAAAACCAAACAATACTTTCAACATCAAAGCTTCACAGATATCCTTCAAGCCTTCCAATGCCCTCAACCAATAACTTGTGCGCAAGCCTTACTACACAAATAATGTCAATGCCAGGCAAATAAAAAAACAAAAAAAGTGAAAAAAAATTCAAAGTGCGAAAAAAAGCAAAAGAAAACGCACAAAAAGAAGGATTTAAAAAGAAAAAGCCAAAGGCAAAGAAATAAAAAGTCAAGCTAGGGGGCTTGCACACAAGTTCTACCCCTCAATCAAATCCTTCAACCCATTAAAACTTAACCCATACAATCCAAATCCAAGATCCTCCATTAGCCCAACCAATTCAACCTTCATCTAAACCTCAAGCCTTAAACCTTTCAACCTTTCAACCTTTCATCAATCCTAACTCCTTTTTCAAGGTATGTCCAAGTCCGCTAGGCTGAAAACCCGAAAGGGCGGCCTAGGCAAAAATTAGGGCACAAAAAAAATACTTATATATAAAAAAAAGAGAAATCAAATCGAGAACTACGAATGGTCTGATTCCGCAAGGATACATAGGAATCCTCATCTCGAGGTCCGACCGCTTCAACAAAATAAAATTAGTCATGGTCTAATGATTTGACTTTCTAGAATTTAGGAGCATATTCTTTCTAGATCCCGACATAGACTCGAGTCTGCACCTAGCCTCGTTAAAGCCTTTACCTACCCATATCTATTTGAGTCATAAAATTAAACCCTTTTTATTTTTCAGTCCAAGCTCTCCTTGTCCCTGAAGGACTCTCCGGTAATTCCATGATTTATGGCGATACTTGACTTTGCCTATATCAACTTCCTAAAGAAGAATCCCCAGTACAATCCCCGGTGACAACTTTCAACATTTCAATATCAAATCAATTATGTTTCAATATCAGTTCAAGTATATTTCAATCAAGGCTCATAATGCCTAATTCAAGGCAAGCTCACCCAAAGTGGGGGCTTCCTATGTGTGGTGGTTCCTCCAATTCAAATCAACCTCCCGAAGGGTTGTAATCTGCGGACCTCATTTATGGACCCCGATTATTTGCTAAAAAACGATTTTTGAAAATCATTCTATCTATTTCTAATCAGTCAATCATTCTATCATGCTATCCATCTTCTAGCCTTGCAAAAACTTGACCTTGCATTACAGCCTTCCAAAAACCCTGACCTTGCATTGCATTTCATACATTCTAGTCTTGCATAGCCCTGACCTTGCATAACGTGTCATCCCTTAGCTTTGCATAACCTTAATCCTTGCATTGCGTCCCATGCATCCTTAGAGAGTCTAAGTTTGCATTATTGCATCACTATGTGCTTATGTGAGTTGTTTGCACCTATCTGCTAACATCTTTCCCTACCGGTAATCAGATTGCTTGTAGTTATTGTCCTGCCTACTAACTTTGTTTTGCAGAGACCATTGTATATAGATTAGTTCTAAACTGCAGAGCGTTTAGAATCGTTCTCCGTCCCGACACCGTATACTTTGACTTTCGGTTTCCTGAACCTCAGTTAAAGTAGGGGCTTCTGTAGACACATAATCGTGTGTCACATTTAAGGGTCCAATGATGAAACATATCGCGGCATTAGTTGGCGCGACCCAACGGAAGAGCAATCTCAAGAACCAATCCAAAATGTGTTTCGAAATGATATTCTAAACCCCAATTAATTGTTCATGAAAATTAATTGTATTTTAAGCCCATAAAATGTTTTAAATCCATTTTTAAAAGCCCGATCAAATATTTATTATTTTAATAAATATTTTTCATAATCATTTTCATTATCTTTAATCAAAATCATATTTTTAACCCGTAAAATTCCATCTCCGGAATTTTAGGGATAGAAAAGTATCTTTGAAAGACGCGCAAAGGAATATGCTCGAATATTCCCGAATATGCACCGGACGTGGGGGCTGTGCTCAGCGCGCCACGTTCGTCTAGCACATTGGCTATATTGCGCCAGGCTTGCCAATGAGCGCCTGACACTTAGATTTTGTGACTCACACAGAGTCTTGCGTCAGACGCAAGTCTTGTGTGAGACGCAACTTTCTTTTTTATCTTTTCAAAACGCGTTTACATGTGCCTAAACCTGATTGGTCTGGCTGCTTTAGGCACACCAATGTGCGCCTGATGCGTGGCAGTGCACCTGCCACGTAGGCTTGCGCCAGGCGCGAGGCTTGCGTGCAGCGCACGTCCTCTTTTTCCTATAAATACTCCGTGATTTTCCCGAATCAAGGACGGCTTTTTCAGATCATTATCTACGCACACAAAATTCTCTCGAATACTCCGAAACATACTTCGAACATTCAATACTCAAATACTTTCAATCAATTCTTCATACTGCGTTCTTGGTTCCACGATTGCTCCGCCTAAAGATCTTTGCGCTCCTCAATCTAAGCCGCATAGGTATAATACTTGAGGATCCTTGAATCAATTATTTTTATATTGAAGTTACTTACTATTTCTTACATGATGTAGATCTTTAATATAAAATCGCTCTGCTGTATATTCTGATCCCTTTCTTTCTTTTTCATTATTTTTCATTACTATTATACTTGCCTGATCATTATATGCATGCTATTATGATTGTCCTGCTTTAATGCTTTTATCACCCCACATGTTATTTTTGCTAATCAAAGACCTAAATAAATGTTCTAACATTAATCAGATTAATTTGGACAACCTGTTAGGTTCCCTTAAATTGATTGCATAATAACTTATCACTAAAATTAGTCTTTTACGTGTTTCCTAAACCAATTTAAGCTAAATATTTTTAGTTTGTATAAAAATATTATATGATTATTCTTTGGCATAAAATCTGTAATGAATAGATATTTAGTAGAGGCCAACTTTGGGCGAATGTGGTTCATTATGACTATATTCGTACCCTCACCCTCGAACTGAATCTTTGGTTCATTTGGACCATCTATGGAGTCAAGACGGGGAAATCTACATTGGATAATTTGTCCCTATGAATTTCCTATATCCAATTAGGTTTATGATTCTTCCTAAAAAGAATTGTTGGCGACTTCTTTCAAAACAATTTTCAATAAAACCTTAACAGTGGGGTAGTCAAATCTAATACGCGCTCACACCGCGTAGGCGAAATAAAAACACGCCTACAAGTAGGTTGTTTTCCTTTCAAATATGCATGGTAATTCTGCAAATAACTAGATGAAAAAAAAAGTTGTTCATCTCGCGTTGTTCACGTTGTGATTGGTGGTTGTTTATGGCAATCGAAAGTTAATTGTCGCTTGGGTAAAGGATGGTGGTTCAATTCTGCAAACATAGAATCTAAGGTTTCGTGGAGTCTTTGATGAAGAACAAGTTGCTTCCAAAAAACTGTAATTTTTTCTATTCGGTATAGTCGATTTCCCGCATTATCTAGGAGTATATCTTTCAAAGTAACTAGGGTAGGCTACCTTGATTTTGAGCTTCATGAATTTTCAAAATTGAGGGTGAGTAGAGAAAAGGATTCTAAGGTGAGGAATCAAAATGATCATAACTTAGGACTTAGAAAAAGGAAGTTGAAAGTAGGGAACCAAAGGTTAGGAATCCACCGGTTGTTTTCTCCAAAGAATGTGAGCAGGGCCGAGGAGAGGAAAGGTTTTCATGGTTTGGACGTTTGTTCTCCGATTTCTCAACTCGGAGGTGTATTGGAGAGCTAGTAGTACTTCTCTTTTTAGATTGGCATTGGTCTCAAAGACCTCTGCCTTTGAAAAATCACATCTAAAGACATCACCCTAGAAAACCTTTCAGTGTGTCCATCAAATGTCGTTCTCATACCAAAAGGAGGATCCTGAAATACTCTCTCAAGAGAGTCACGAGTCACCAAGGAACGTGACTTTTCAAAGAATCATGAGCCACTCCAAGTGACAAAAGATCGTTGGGATTGCTCATGTGGTGAGATGCAAATCTCGCCCTTGGTTGTTTGTTATCCAAATTGTGAATGAAATTCGCTCCTCCCACCACTTCCAGCAGGTCAGATATATACCTTTATTGCAGGTTGCCTTTTTCCAAGAAGCTACAATGGCTCCTCAGTTCTTGTTGCTGCGGTCCAGCTATTATCAACCACATCCAGTAGAGTTATGATTCAATTACCGAACAACGCAAGCCTCTATATTATCGAGCAGAATCTCAATCGTGTTATTTGTTGTTTTAACTTAGTATCGTTTGTAAGAGCAAGTAAAGCTCAATGTAGTGTTCTTATGTTTTTGTTGTTTAGTCCTAGTTTATATCCCGATTTTTAATTAATGCAAATTTTCTCAATATTAAAGGAAAAAACAATACTTGTTAGGTAAGAGTGTAAAAAATATATTTCTTAGGAAAGGGGCAAAATTCCATGCTTAACGTTATCCTTCCTAGGATAGCCTGAAATTCGGTAAGAGATTACAAACACCTAGAGAGTTTGGGATTTAATTCACAATCTAATATAAGTATCATTCTATTGGGTTTGTGCGATTACTAAGGATTAGTACTTACGGCATGTTTGGTTAGTGGTACTAAATTGTCGTAATGGTAATGCTTTTTAGTGTAAGTTTGTGAAGACATTCCAATGTTAACATTCATGGTGATGAAACTTGATGTCAAAACATGTGTTTTCCTTCATAAATTTCCATTACCACCCAATACCACCTTCCCAAGTGGTAATGGATGGTAATGAAATTTTAGGAAGAAAATAGGTGTTTTGGTATAAACTAGCATTACCATGGATGTCGACATGGGAATGCATTCACAACTTTGCACTAGAAGCTATTACCATTACCACCATTTAGTACCACTAACCAAACTGGTCGTTAGTGTTTTAGTGGTGTTTCACCTACTTATATTTTGTTTGAGAGAAACCTACTTGTTAAGAGGAGTCTGAATCCTCTAGAGTATTAATAAAATTCTACAAGGTATAGAGTTGTATCGGAACCATATATTTTAAAATCAACGTCTCATATTGGTGAGAAGGGAAAAATAAGGTGGTGGATTTTGATGAGTAAAAATAGGGGGGTTTTGGAAAGATAATATATGAGCCATTGATTTTTTATTCAATGGTTGATATTGCTCAAACTCTACCTTATAAAGTGTTTAGAACTCTAGAGGATCAAAACACATAATAAGAGAGGGAATGCGGTTAATTTATTATTGTCTTACCATTTCACACCTTATATTTCTTCATATTTTTTTCCTTGTTTATGATTTTGCCAATCCTTACACTCTAAAAATTAGTGCCTTGAAATAAAGAGCAATGATACGAGGATGAGCAAGGATCCTCTTGGTGTATGAAATCATACATAAACTATTACTTCAGGTGTTCTTGTTCTATTGCAACATAAATCTCTTTTAGTACGTAGTTTCATATTTATTGCAACAACATTTCCTCTTTTGGTAACAAAAGCTACCTAATTGGACTAGACCCTTATTATGTCTATCTAACTCCATCATTGATTACCTAACCACCCATCACATGGGTTTTTCTTTACCAAACTCCACTACCTTTATAATTTTCTTAATTAGTATGTCTAAATCATATGTAGCAATAGAAAAAGAACAAAATAACAAATGAAGTACTAATTTAATAAAAACATAATTCTTAGTCTCTTCACTTTGCAAATTTATTTAGACAACAATCGTTCCATGTATTAAAGCTTATGAAAGCTAATTTACTTCCTTTTTTATGAAAGCTTATGAAAGCTAATTTACTTCCTTTTTTATGAAAGCTTATGAAAGCTAATTTAGAGTACTTAAATTTCTCACTATGCAAACCATTTACAACCTAATTCCTTCCACCATTGTTGTATGCTCATAAAACAACTTTGCCTAGTTAGACATCAAGAAGACAAGAACTACCACATACGAGGGGGGGGGGGACAAATTTAAAGAGATGGACTCATAAAAAAAAGGATGGATTAATAAGTTAAATTAAGTAAAGAAGTGAGGGCGTGCAAACTCAATCATTAATATCATGTTAAATATCCACCTCTTACTCACTAAGAAGAGAGAACATAACATGACCCTATAATGAACTTTAACTATCATATGCATAAATCATAAATGCAATAAATACAAGAGAGCCGCATATTACCAATAATAAGATGGTCATCTAAGCGCTAGGTGTGCATGAGAAAGAGTGATCACAATTAAAAAAAATGGAGACATCCAATCTAATCTAATGAGCTAGCTTAAAAAAAACTATACTACTATCAATTCTAAAAAAAATTAAAAACCCAACGTGCTCACCAGTCACCACAACAAACAATTAAACCCAGTAATTTCATGATCTTTTGCATCACCCTCTTCTCCCTCTAACCTCTTCATCACCACCTTCTTCTTCCTCAACCTGTTCATCACACAATTCAAAATGCTTATGCGGTGCGTGCCCTTCCCCAAACGACCTCACATGGTCTTTCAACGACCTCTTATGCTTAAAATCTGACCCACAAATACAAAACCACAACTTGCCGCAGTTCTTCTCATGTGTCCGCCAGTCGCCGCGCACAGCAAATGCCTTGCCACACTTGCGGCAGTCAAAACACTTGTCACCGTGCTTCCTCTTGTAGTGAGTTTGTAGGGTGCGGAAGTCCTTAAGTGGCTTGGCTTTAGGGTGGTCTACGTTGTTCTTGCAACCCTTGGCGCAACAATAACATGGCAACCTTAGCATATTGTTGTTTTTTAAAGTGGTGTTTGTCATTGATGATGTTGTCTCATAAGATGAAGTGGTATTTCTTGTGCTTCCTCTTAGGGATTCTGGTCCCCCCCTATACTGCGATCCATGTCCCCACATGTGCATCTGTTCATGTCACACAACACCAAATTTGAAATTTATATAATCATTTTGTTTTAAATAAAATAACAAAATTTTATGATTAATAACAAAGATGATACGTGTAGGAGTATGTATCGAATAGTAAAGTGTAGTTTAATTAATGGACTTACCCCCGATTGGGGATATATAGATCTATGTTAAGGGTATAAAACGTTCTTCAATTTTCGGAGAAACTATTACAGGGATCGGAGTAACCTTTCCTGAAGGGGTAGCATATGAGTAATCCTTACTACCCATACAGATTAAAAATAATGTACAATCGCATGTATAACCCCCAATAAACACCAAATTACCGCAATTATTCATGCAAACATCTTGCCTCACGACCAATGACCATCGGTCTATTAGCTCGGGATTGTTGATAACATCCATATGAGAGGAACTCAAGGCCAAGATCGATGTGCCAAGGGTAGTGGAACAACAAGCAAAGGTGTAGGAAAAGGTAGGGAATGGTGGAGAAGGAGATAGTTACTTTAGGGTTCAAACTCAAATCGGGGCACTTTGGTGTCTTACCTAGAGTAATCATATTACCTAAAGTCCCCACTAACTGCGATCCAAAAAAGGCAAATTATTACATGCAAGTGGTATATTTTTGAACCAAATTGACAAATTAGGTAGCGAATTTTGTTCCTGTTCCCAAATTTGTACCAAGAATTCGTAACACTGGTCTTACCCTTAATTTCCCCACATTTCCAAAAGAGGCCATGGCCTCTCCTGTTAAGCTAAGTTAGATTAACCTCTACAAGACTACAACCAGTGTAGTGTAGTACTTAATAATGGTGTATACATTGACTGCCGGAAAAAATAAAGAGTACATATATCTAGATTGTGGCTATACTAGCAAAAGATGAATTTTGAGCTTTGTTAATAGAAAACTAAGTTTTCTTTGCAATATAGAAGTATTTCTATTTTCTAAACAATGTTTCTTAGTTTAACCAGCTAAAACTTTGTTAGTGAACTTTTTTTTTTTTTTTTTTGACGGGTTTGTTATAGATCTCTTCATGAAGTGAAAATATATATCGTTTTGATTAAATAATTATGTTAGAAAACTATGTTGTCTTCACTTAAAAACAGTAGCACTGAATTAGATGGAAAAGCTAAGCCGGCAAAAAGGAAGAAAAAGGTTTAATTTGCTGATGCCATTCATGAAGCATATGCAACCTTATGAAAGAAAGTGTTAACAATCATATAAGGAGATATTTAACATATATTTGCAATTTAGTTGAATTTATTTTTCATCTGTGCAGATAAACAATTGTTTTCTAAAAAAGACGAACATAGAAAAAGATCATGAACCTGCATGTTATTGTAGCGGTTGAAGGTTTTATTGCAGACAGAGCAAGAAAACTGGGTAGGTCCAACAAGAATTTGGGCGGGTGTAGGTATCCAATATTGGCCTTCAACTAGACCATTATCATATGCATTCGAATTTTTCATGTCTGCTTTTCCAGTTATTACAGTTGGATAATCGCTCTCACTAGGAGAACTAACACTAAGAGCTATTGTTACTGATCCCTTCATAATGTCTTCACTAGTACTACTCCCATCAACATAATCAAACTTTCGCCGTTGCTGCTTCAATGTTGCAGAAGTCGTCGTCCTCGTCGAGGAAGCCGACCATAGAAACATAGAATTTGAAGTAGTTTTGCTGGTTTTTCTTAGGGTTTTTGGGTTAGTTTGGCCTGGTGGAGAAAGAGAGAGAGAAACATTGCAGTAGTCTTTACCTTCATGTTCTTGGTCCTTGGGTTTTACCCATGAACTTTGCATTTTTTCCCAGGCGAAAATTAAAGGAGAGTTTAGTTTATTGGAGATTGTAGAGACTAGAGAGTGTGAAGCAGCTTTATACAATGTATTGAAGTGAAGTGCTAGTTCGTTTTTGTATAAGAGTGACAGAGCACTACAGTGTGCTTTATATGATGTACTCTTATAATAAGACTTTGAGCCTTTTCAGTTCTAGCAGTGAAACCCTCCTCAGTCCTCCCCCCTATTATTGTACTTCATATACTTAGAGAAATGAGGAGCTTGTCTCAACCTTGTAAGTTGTAATACTAGGAGGGTATGCAGGACACCATAATTGAAAGTGAAAATTAGTATTGTAAAAGCATAATTTTGTATTACCTGAGTACCAATTCAACCCTTTCAAATTTAAACAACAAGATAATCGGTGCCACGAGCTTAACTCACTAGGTCATAGATGACTATATTAACTTGTCTCCCTTCTAAATGTACATTCCACATTTCCACTTTTAGCGAGAATTACAACTTTGCATCTGCTACATACATTTTTTATACAATACAAGGCTAGGAAATGAATATTAACAAAAGGATAAAGAAATTAAGAAAGACATGGAAGAATGAGCATGTATACCCAAAATATATCAATAAATATGTACAATAGATCATTCAAGCCATCAAAAGTCATTAAACTGGGTATGAGAAGGCTTTGATTTGTCGTCAAGCATAGTTAAGTTGTCCTCGTCAGAAGAAATATGGTCACTGCAACATAATATAAATTACTAACATTTAACTCGCTGTTGTTATAAGATCATATGAATTAAAAGAATTCCACTTACAATTAAACGTTAACTATCAAGCATACCCATATATTTACAGTTGTAATTTTTCCAAATTCTTGCTTGATTACTCAACAATTAGATTTCTCCATATAAATTTGTATCTGTTTCAAAATTCCACCAATATAATAAAATAATCTCTCCACATTAAAGAAGTGAATCAGTTAAAATCGGTCCCCCTCCTTGGTCGTATTTTGGGAGGACATTTGAGTGTTAACTAAAAAACGCTTATAAATTAATTGTTTAAAAAATAGCTGTTATTTGATACTCTAATGGTTATGAAAAAATATAAAATGTACTATTTAGGGTCCGTTCTGTTCAACTTATTTTAATTTATATAAGATATTATATGATAAGATAAGATAAGATCAGATAAGATAAAATATGATGTTAGACACACACAATAAACTATCTTATACCATAAGAAAAGATCAGATAAGATAAGAAAAAATAAGTTGAATCAAACGGACCCTTAATAGTGGTTCCTGAAACAACTAATTTACTCCCAAACATGCCCCAAAACACTGAAAAGCAAAAGAAAAGCTAAAACTTTAACCTGTTTGAACCTAAGGCATGAATTGTCCGAGTCTACATGAATAAGCGTAATGACGGTTGAACTTGTTCATCATTGCTAGAAGCAGAAGTGAAGGCAGCTGAGTCGGAATTGGCTTCGTGATCGGCAATCTTGGCAAGAACATCCTAAAGTTGGGCCTTATAGTAGGCAATCTGCACCGCCAATAACTCAATGATACGAGGACAGCCACCAACAGGATCTTGCGCACGGGCATTAGCATAGTAGATAAGAGAGGTCATTGCATCGTGGCGAGCTTCGGGAGGGACAGTATCTAAAATTTTGACGATATTGTTAACGCAGAAAAGCTTGTGCGCGTTAAAAAATTGTTGGGGTTGGTCTGCTGGGAAGTAAGGTGCAAGAATGCAGCCTGGAAGGCATCTTCGCCTTTGGTGCCTACATGCTGCGCACGCAATTCTTTTAGTGGTAGACGTAGTAGTTGAGTTATATAGAATCGGCAGAAGACGTCGGTGATTAGGGAGATATTAGCGGCGGATAGGGGCAATGCTGAGCACGTGCTACATAGGCAGCACAGGGCTCTATAAAATTTAGGGCCTCCAAGTACTGTTAATATATTAATAGATTTTAACTCATTGCATAAAAACATTTCCCATAGTTGGTGTATGACTCATATATTATATATGCATAGTTTTTATTATAGAAGTATGATGATATTAAATCAGATGTTAAATTGATCGAAATATCATTCCTAATTATCAAATTATGGTTTTAATTCCTTTAAATGACTCCTAATTTAATTAACCAAGCAAAAAATTTTAATAGTCCTGAATTAAAACGAAAGGTTGATGACACTTCTAATACTTGAATAATTCAAAAGAAAAGTCATAGGGAGAATATAACTCCCATTGAGGGTATTGACAAAACTTGGTAACACATGGCTATTCATCTTATAAGCTCTTGCATTGATGCAAATAAATTAAAGTCAATGGAGTCCAAAACTAAAAAGACAGTTTATTCAAATAGTGCCTTTGATTTTACCTTGCTGAGGTTAATCTCTCAATATTTTCTATTATATAATACAGAATTTTAAGTTTTAAACATGTTTGTACTTTTAATGTACGATAAAGGAGCTAATATTATCTTCATTGAATAGGGCCTCTTTGATAATTAAACCGCCCGTTGGCAGCGTAATAAGGGGATATTTAATGGTGATGTATGATTTTTGTAGTGTGTTGGAAGAAATGAAGTGATAGTACTTAGATAACTAACTAATGATCCTCTTCAAATGAAATAAAAAGAAGAGGAAAACTTAAGTAATGTTTAGTGATTTTAGTGTAATTGATTAGAAAATATGGAAGTGGTTGAGTAGGAAACTCGACAGGATTGATTGCTCTTTTATATTCTTTCCTAAGAAGAATGGTTTGGTGACTTATAATTCTTTTAAGATTTGGTTTCTTGAATCTTTAAGTTTTAGAAGTATTTACAGTTGTAATTTGTTGTTCTTGGAAAATATTTCTTGATTATTGTTGGGTCGTTGCTATCACCAATGATGATATTCTCAAGCTCACTACAAAAAATGGCATTGATTTTTTGAATTTTTTGTTCTTTGTTTTTTCTCTTTTTAGTTGCTAACCGGTGTCTAATTCTTGAGTTTCTTTCTAACTTTCCTTTTCTTTAGTTTATTTTTTTTTTCTTCATGGTTGGGTGCTTGCCCCTCTTTCTTCGCCAAAATAAAAATAAAAATAAGCAATGATAATATTATCAAGCTCATTACAAAGAACAAATTTTGCATAGAAACTACAAATTTAAGGAAAATACTCATCGAGTATGGTTTTCTTCATATTTTTTTATAATTTGATGACGCCCATCTTATACCATCCTGTACTACTGCCAGTAACACAAAAACCATCTAATCCCGAACATATCAATTATTGGATGGGCAAGACAAACTTATTTTTGGTGGTATCATTTGAATGCTGGATCCTCACGTTCAGTGTGGCAGAGCCATGTTTTCTAAATTTGGGGGTCTATTTACTTTCAAGTCGGGTTATTTAGTGCCATTACTTTCGAGTGAGAACGGGTCTCGGGTCAGGTATTTCACATCGGGTCAACGGGTACGGATCTATTTTGCAGGCTATAGTTAGGTCTAAAGGGTGCCATTATGGTCTTAAAGGATGAGTAGCTTCGTTAAACTCCAAGGGAGCCTTTATGGTTTTAAGGATAACTAGTTTCGCTAGGTTCAAAGGGTGTCATTATGGTCTTAAAAGGTGAATAGCTTCACTAAACTCAGGATTTGCCCATGTGGTCTTTAAGAAGTGCTAGCTTCGCCAGACTTAGAGGTTTAGAGTTTTAGAATTTGGACATCGTCCTATATAGGTTTGGAATTGGACTTGACTAGACTTAGGATATGAGTTGGGCCTTAATATATAAACCTAACTTTGGAATTAGTCCTATATTGGTTTGAAGTTAGACTTGGAGATGCACATGGGCTTGACATTGGAAATGGACTAGCATTGGACTTAGATTGGAATGGACTAAGATTAGACTTAGATTGGGCTCGACATAAACTAAGGTTCACATAAAGATGCAAATGGGCCAAGATTCTGACATGGGCTAGACTTATATGGGCCTGAGATGGACTCTAACACTAGTGAGCCCAATATGAATGTATGGACTCAAATTTAGATGGGTCTAGGATGAATGCAAATGGACTCTAAAGCACATGGGCCTTAAATGAATGCATATGGATTGGAATTGGATTGATGGTATTAGATTGGAGATATTTGGTTGGTTGGATTGGATTGGATGAAGGTGTTTGGACTAGGCTTAGAATTTTTGAAATTCATTTTTGAAGGGGACCCCTTTATTTTTATCTTTCATTAGCAAAAGATGATGGATTAATCAAAAATTGATTAAATTTTTGAGAAAGACTTTTTTTTGTACATGAGGATGATGATTAGTAAATGTTTTCCAAAAGATAGAATAGAAGAGGGTGTAGGATGATAGATTTTGAAATAGATATATTTTTGAAAAGAGATGGAATATGATAGGGTAGGACTGATAGGGACGATTAGTTGGATATAAGGGATAAAATGGGAGGATGTAAACATGCCAACATGACAATTGTAACTCTACCATTATCACTTTTCTAGATGCACTTTTTAGGATAGGCTCGACCTTTGATGATATGTATGAAAGGATTGATTTTCATGTTTGAATTAGGTGAGTTTTGTTTGAAAAAGATGTCCTTAAAGTGATCATAAACGATAATGCACATATAGATTGAAATCCGGCAAATAAATCGACGAAACCATAAAATCGTGCGGTGTTATTGCACAGATAAAAGTTGTGTGCCACGCAATCTGCTTGCGCCACACGCAGTCTTGTGCTTCAAACGCAAGCTGCTTGCGTGAGACGCAAGATACTTGCGCTTGGCGCATTGCTCTGGCGATGCGGTTTTTCGTTTTCGACGATGTATTGGTCGTTTTTCGATGATTTTAGCCTAATTCGAGGGGAAAGCATGTTAAACATAGCAAACAGGCAATCAATAATGTCATATAGGCAAGAATAGTATGCAGTTCCAACCTAAAGCCAAGATTTATGTTTAATGCTATGGTCAAGCTTTGGTTAAGGCTGAAAAGAGTC
Source organism: Beta lomatogona (assembly GCA_947646795.1). Taxonomy (NCBI): domain Eukaryota; kingdom Viridiplantae; phylum Streptophyta; class Magnoliopsida; order Caryophyllales; family Amaranthaceae; genus Beta; species Beta lomatogona. Next base: position 210,958 of record CANSNZ010000112.1, read on the forward strand.
CATGAGTAGTACTAAGAGATTCATCCCACGCTTCATACCTTTGCTTAAAAAGGTGGCCACTAGTAAGACACACTCCAGCTCTCAAGTCAGGAACAAGAGAACAATGCCATGGTTTGGTAGGTGTGATTATTACTAAGATCTAACACTATATATCGCTCTGGAAGCTTTCGGAAGGACACAACAAGAACCCCCCGGGGTAGCCTCACGCATAGAACATGCGCTAATGAGGCAAGGAAGATTGTCATTATGGTGGCTTAAACAATAGTCATGCATATGCAAAACTGTAATGTTATTCAAAGGCATAAAACACGTATGAATCGTATTTTTCGATTTTCACCCACTCATTTAAAAAAATGATTTTTTAAAAATCCTCCCCTGTGAAGTTGCCAAAGTATATGCGTGTTTTATTCGCCTACGCGGTGTGAGCGCGTATTTGACTACATCATTATAAAGGTTTTATTGAAAAATGTTTTCAAGTCGATAACAAGTCTTTAAAGGAAGACTCATAAACCAAATTGGATATTGGAAAACCGTATGGATAACTTAGGGACTTATCCAATGTAAGTTTCCCCGTCATAACTCCATTAATGGTCAATGAACCATAGATTGAGTTCGAGGGTGAGGGTACGATAATACGGTCACGAACCACTTTCGCACATTGCTGGCCTCTACTTTACTCGATTCATATCTATATTTATGCAAATAAACAACCACAAAATATTTTAATGCAATCTAAATATTAATTTATGTTGGTTCATTAAACAAACAAAAGACTAATTTTTGGTGACATGTTAATAACGCAATCAAATTACTGGGATCCTAATAAGTTGTCTAATTATCTTTAGGCATTAGAACAGTTCTTTAGGTATTTGATTAGTAATAATAATCATGTGAGGTGATGAACGCATTAAAACATAGAATCATGCATATGCATAATAAAGAAAATAAATAAAAAGAGAAGATTTAGGGAAGAATGTACAAGAAAGCGTTAATTCCTCCAAAGATCTATGTTGCGACAAGTAAATTGTTAGTAAAAAATAATTTAATTGGAACTGACCCTCAGGAATTATACCTTTGTCGCCTGCGTCTTATGCAACGATGTTCAGGATGAGCAATCTTGAAGCTTGAAATAGGAAAACCGAAGGTATTAATGTGTTTGATTGTGTTTAAATGTGTTTGAATGTGAGTTTGAGTATGGGAGAGTATGTGTAAAAGTCGTAGGAAAGCATTGTGAAAAGTCATTCGAAGAAACGAGGTATTTATAGGTAAAGGAAACCGAAAACTAATCGAAAAGATAAAATAAAATTGTGCTCCTGGCGCACAGCCTGTGCGCCAGACACATAACCTCTGCGCCACGTGCAGTTGCTTTCTGGCCCCTTTTTTATTGTTTTGAGTTTCTTTTTCGTCCTTTGATAAAAAAATTATCTTTAGGAATAAAAATCTGATTTTGAATATAATAATTATCAAGAATAATTAATATTTAAATATTAAAAATGCAATTGATTATCAAAAATAATATTAACTAGGCCTTTAAAATTGGGCTTGGATTTAAGTAATAGACTTTATATTTTTTAAATGCTTTTGGGCTTACCTTGTTCGATTGCTCTTTCTTTGGACCGGACCAATTAGGACGACAGTATTCATCATTGGGTACTCAATGGGGAGACACGATTTTGTATCTACAATAAGTGTACACTTGTAGAAAAAACCCTAACGGATCCGGTCAAATCGGGCTTTAGTGATATTGTTTTGATCTGAATCAGTCAAAGGCGGAGCTGTTGAGGGAACCTAACTGATCCGGTTCAAAACTGGATCAGTTAAGTTCTAACTGATCCGGTTGAGCTGCAAAACCGGACCAATTATTAATTTCAACTGATCCGGTTTTGTAGTTGAACCGGACCAGTTAACCTCAAGGTCATTTAAAAAAAAGGCCACAAATACTTTGCAGAGGAGAGTGCAATGTTTGTGGGCAAAATACAAGAACAAATAATTGAAATACGTAAATACATACGTATATTACCGCAACAAAATATACGAAATACATACATAAATAATCAAAACACATACTTACGTACGTACTTACGTAGATACATACCACATCAACTGATCAAAATACATACATAATATAATTCACAAAATAATCAAAATTAATATCTATAAATTACAATAAAATTCAACAATTCTATCTAAAATTCACAACGAAATAAAAATCTAAACCACATAAATTAAAAAAAAATACAAAAATCAATTGTATCTAACCTCAACGGATCAAGCAAAACTTACAAAAATTATAGAAATAAAGACACAACCTAAACATGCGAAATTAATCGAAAATAAAATATCGAAAATACATAAATAAAGATATAATCTAAAATACGCGAGATATCACTCCTTTATCCTCAAACTCTCTAGATCTGGAACTTTTTCTTCGTGGCTATGGGCAGCGAGGGAAATTCGTGTTGTTGTCGTTGGAATGGCGAAAAGGAAGGAGGGAAATTCAATGGTGATGTCGTGTTGCTGTCGTCAGTGTTGTCGTTGGAGAAAGTGGAAGGGAGGAGGGAGGAAGAACTTCGTTGGTGCTGTGGTTGGAATGGCTAGGAGGGAGGAGGTAGGAGGGAAGACGGCGAAGGCAAGAGGGAGGACGTAAGAAAGGGGGTTAGGCAAGTTTAGGATTAGATTGAAAATGAGAGATGTTGAGAGAGAGAGAGAGGAGGGAGGACGCTTATCTTTAGTAAAGATACGCTGGGCCAAGGGGGCAAAGTTTGGGCCTTAAAAACATTTTGGGTCATCAAAACTGATACAATTTGAGGAGAACCAGATCAGTTAATAAAAACTGATATGGTTCTCCTCCAAACCGGATCAGTTTAGTGACCAAAAAATTGCGCCAAAAAAAATTGAACTTACTGATCCGGTTTTGGGAGAATTGGATCAGTTTTCTTGTGTTATTTAAGGTTTTTCCACTAGTGGTAAGGAGTATTATCGGAATAGTAAACATAGAAAAAATTATAATCAATGTTCGTTTAAAATTGATCAAAACCACGAGCTAACGTGGACTAACACACCCCCAACCTAAGGGATGTCCTAACCCGCTAACTACATAAGCTCGTGTCGAGCCCAAACCATCAGTGTGCCCCTTTACATGGATTTAGCGGATTGATTGCGTTGAACTTTCCATTTAGATAACAAGATGTTTACTTGTGGACTAACTTTTGTGGATAGAGGTGTATATATTTGTGAATGACTTACATGCCAATGCTCAAACAAATGGAACTTCATCCTCAAACATGTGTTTTCCTTCACACATTTTTATTACCACTCTCATCTCTAAAGTGGTAGTAGATACTAATTATATAAAATAAAGAGGGATTATTTGAGTATGAACAAGCTCCCATAGATAAAGTAAGAAGAAGCATCACTATGGACATTAGAATGATCCTTTGTTCACAATTTAACCTATAAACTCATTACCATTATCACATCATTTATTATTAACTACCATAACTTGCCCTAGGAGCATCTTTAATAGTTGATGAGGAGGATTTGCTTGCAATTTCAAGAACTCTAAAGCAATTTTCAAATCTCAACTGGATAACTTCCCTTGGCCAATTGCCACAATAGATGGAATGCTCCTAGCTCATAGATGTGCATAAGATTAGTACTATTCATTAGAGGAAAAAAGGCCAAGCTAAGGGCAGCGGTTAAAAGTGGCCTAAAGCCTGTGTTTTTTTACCGTAGCCCTTGGCATATGGGAAGGGTTGCGGTTTTTTACCGCATCCCGTTTTTTTTAAAAAAATTCCCTACCAGCAGCTCCCACCCCTGCCAACATCTCCCCTGCCCAGCCTCCCCTACCACCCCGTGGCTCGTTTATGGTAGCTAGATCCGTGTTGTGCTCTTGTTGTGCTTAGTGTGTGTAAAACACTATAATGCATATCACAAGTTTTTAAATGCAATTATCTTGATTATATATTAATAATGTGAAAAGTGTACATTGATAGGCCGTCGTCGAGCCTAACAAAGATAAACCTAACTCGGTCTCTCTAACTAAATAGAAAGGGCAAGCAAGGGTCGAATCCACAGAGAGACAAGATTAAACACCAATAAGCTAATGTATAATAAGCTAGGCTAAGACAATGGTGATTGAAATTTGGGTTTTTTATACTATGTAGGAACTAACTAAAGAGAACTAAATCAAGCAAAGAACAAAGGTTTACGATAAAATTAGAGGGACTAGGATATGGGATTCACCACTCAAATTAATCATGAACTTCAACAAACAAGAAGGGGGATAACAATAGCAATGGATAAAAAGGGGTCATCTCTTAAATCCCTAATTACTCTTTCAAGCTAAAAAGGGCTACTTAAGTTGAGAATTAAGGTCTATTTTCATGCACCAAAACTCCAACTCAAGAACATGAATGACAAGATGACAAATTAAACCCCTTAGTTAAAAACCCCTATTTTCATGCAAGTCTAGCTAAGTGAACATATGGGGAGTCAACTCTTCAATTTCATCTTTCAATCCTTCATTGAAGTGACTAACATTTAAGTTTCAAAGGAGGCCAACCACAAAAACTACCAATAGGAACCCCAATAGTTCATTTAAATCCAACAACCAAGTTAGTCCCCCAAAAAGAGTGCAAAGTTCATAACTTTAACGAGGGTTTCACCTCATACCCTAGAAAAGGGACTACTCACTAGTCATGGGATCCACAACACAAAATAAATGATTCAATGTCATAAATGAGAGGTAAATACTAGAGATTTCAAGTCAAAACTAATATCAAAGCATAAACAACAAGTATTGAAAACTAATGGCAAAGTAAGAGAGAGAAGAGATAAAAGTGAGATAAAGAATTATACTAGAAATTTTAAATCTTCATGAGAATCCAAATATTCAAACTTCAAATTCCAAAATATTCCTTGCCAAAGCTTCAATCTTTCCTAGATTAGAGAGTAAAATAATATTAAGGCCCAAATAAAGTGGCTAGGTTTTTCGTTCCCCCTTCAAAACGGCAACAAATAGGGTATTTATACCCCTTACATTTTCGCAAGAAAAGCTGAAAATTGCAAGAAAATTAGAACAGCGCGCCCGCGCTATACAATCTGGAGAGCCCGCGCAGTGTAAATTCCAGCCAGCGCTGGGTGCAGGGGAAATGCACGGCGCGCGCGCCCGCGCTATAGTGTCTGGAGCGCCCGCGCTGTGCAATTTTTTCAGCTTCTAAACTTTCTGCCTCGGTGAGAAAATGAGCGGAGAGCCCGCGCTAGAAACAATGGAGCGCCCGCTCTATACAACAATAAGTGTGCTCTCCTCTTGGGCACCCAAATGAGTCCTCCCAATGGGCTAGGGGTGTAGGCTCTTCCTTAAATTCTGCTTTCCACGATCTTTTCTCTTGAGTTGAAACACTAAGAATACCTGCAAGAAAGAGGAAACCAAAACAAAGAGCAAAATAGAGTCCTAATGGAGGGAAAAATGCCTAAAACCCGAACTCGTCATTAGAAAAGGTACTAAGTGAGATTGTTAGCAAAATGGCGGTTAAGTTAATGAAGATAAGGAAATATGTACAAGAAATGATGGGAAATAGGAGGCTAAAGTGAGTTAAAAACTCACTTATCAAACTCCCCCGAGCTAATCACTTGCTTGTCCTCAAGCAAGGAGGCAATCACATCATATTAAACTATGAACCACGAGATCGAGGATCCGAGGAAGAGTGTAAACAACCAACCAATCAAACTTCGAAACAAGCTTTCGAACCCAATATAGCAAGCCGGTTTTCATGAGCAAGGAAGGGGGCTATAACATGTTCTAAACTAAGGTGCGGCGTAAACAAACGTTCGAACTCTTCTAGAAGCATTAAAGAGCTTCTCCAAGATCCACACAATTCAAAGGCCCTCCTAATAGAATGAAAATGATCATCCGAACACCTTACTACCCTATCGCACACAAAGTGATTCCCCCAAGCTAAGCATTTTCATTGAGAACAAACTTTTATTGATTTAAATATATGTATGATTTTATACTAGAACGGAACACGAGATAGCGGGTTGAGGCCTTGCCCTCTTCGTGCGGTCCAACCACCGACGAGATACTCATGTTTCTAAGGCACGGTACCAAGTACACAGTTGGAGACGCATTAAGAGTTGATACATTCATACCTAATGTTTTATCCACTTCTCCAACAAGTAAGCTGTAGGCTTAGCTTCCTTGTCGAGCAAGTAAATTAGTATCTTGAGTGATCTTCAGCTGGAGACTTGTGCAACGATCTCTGAATCCGCTTAGTCCTTGGTCTGGGCTCTGCTCCCGAACCTGCAAAAAGGGACCCACCCTGGAGGTTTGGGTGGTGGTTCCCCCTCCGATGCTTAAGTCAGATATCAGGAGTAGTGAGAGAAAGTAGAGATAGAGAGAGAAGGTGAGAGAGTATTTTATCAGAGTAACTTTACACTGTTTGCATTGAATGAATGTTTCTCCTGATTTCAGGGGTATTTATAGTGATAGCAAGTTGACAGCTATCCTTAAAATCTGCCCTAGAATAGTGGCTTCTGATTGGCCGGGGAATCAGATCATGACACGTGGCAGACCAGGACTGGTGAAATTCTATTAACCACTCTCCTTCGACCACCGGAAGTCTTGGATTCGACTGTTGGGCCAGAAATTCAATCCTTTTACCCCAACTGAGTATAGCCCAGAGATTAAGCCTTCTTTTCATTTTAAATAGGGTGAGACGTGTACGGCTCTGATGAACCCATGTGTCGTTAAGGGAGCCATAGATGTTAGGCTACAACATTTGCCCCTAAAAGGGCTTTCACTGTTGGCCCATCTGACGGTTAATGCCCTTTTACCCAAGGTAGCTTTTTGTTGGCCCGTCTGACGGTTAAGGCCCGTTTTACAGAAGGTGGTGTATTCAAAATGAAGGAAATGACGCGCCCTTTCCAGGATTTTACCGGTCATAACCGACCGTTGCCTTCTTTTCTTCGGTCATTTCTGACCGGCTCCACAAGTTTTTTACCCCTCCTATAAATACTCTTGGTGTGAGAACATTTAATCATTTCACACCTTGAGCAAATTTTTCTAGAGAGAGAGACTCCGTAAATTTTTTTTCTAGAGAGAGAAAGAGAACGTCCAACCTCAGCTTTCTTCACCGACTCGTCCAGGCGTTTAAGCAGGTATCTTTTCTTTGTTCTCTTCATCCTTCTTTATTCTTTAATTTTTTCTTAGAAAATCAATAAAATGGAATCTTCTTCCTCAAATAATCTTAGCCGACCAAGAACTTGTCTTGACCCTAGAATTGATACTTCTTCTTCGGCGCATTCTAGAGTTGGGCCTCTTCTGGCCGACTATATATTTTTTTATTCTTTTGGCCGAGAAAGTCAGACGACCCAGTCTTTACCTGTGCAGGGTAATCTGGCGCGCGTCAAGCAAACGGCCCGTCTAAGACAAAAAGCTATAATCCCGTCAGATAGTTCAGATATGGAAGAATCTACTGGACGGGTGCCCGATGAGGCAAGAGAAGTTCAAAGTGCATAGGCTTTGGGCAGGGCTTCTTCCTTTGACCATGACTTAGAAGAATCTGAAATAAACCCTGAGGCCAGTCCGTCTCGCAGGGACGTCGATATGGAGGACACCGTCGAAGAGAATAACGGCAGCGGATCTGATGCTGCCGAAGAGTCAGATGAGGCCTCTACTACCTCGTCGGAGATTAGAAGGCGCTTAGGTCCCCTTTCTGACCCTAGATTTATCTTAGTTAATCGCAAATGGCTAGAGAAAATAGGACCAGACCCTAGTTATCTCGCGTCCTATATGCCTATGTTAGGCTTCTCCTTCGTCATACCAAATAAAGACGCGACAATATTGAGTGCTCCAAAAAACCATTTTGCCGTCTACAAACTGGCTTTGGACGCGGGATTAAGGTTCCCTCTCCACAAATTCATAGAGCAAGTGCTGAATTACTACAACATCGGCCATAACCAACTGGCCCCAAACGCTTGGCACAACGTCCTGACGTTCATTGCCGTCTGCGAACTGCGCGGCCTGGCTCTTTCCCTTCAAGCCTTTACTCACATTCACTATGCGGCCAAGGTACCTGGTGCAGTGGACGGGGCATGGCTCAGCATCTGCAACCGTCCAGGCTTCATGACGGCTTGGGGCAAGCCGTTAAAGATGCACGAGTGGAAAGCTGACTTCATTTTCTTACGCGGGGCCAACGACTATACCACCGAGAGCTATATAGCTTATAATCGATCCGTCACAAATACGGGGAGGAAACAGTCTTGGCCGGAATTGGAGAACAGCTTTGACAAAGAGGTGGTGGAGTACTTCAGAATAAAGGAGTACTCCAGGCCCGGCCAACGGTCTTTTAAGGGTCCAACTAACTGGATACCCTTTAAAGAAATGTTTTACCATGATGATTTCTTAGTCGCCGCCAACTTGCGGCTGGCCCAAGACAGAGGTATACCTTCAAATTCTCCAAGTAAAACTCTTCGTCCATAATTCATTTGACAAACCCATTTTTGTCTTTCTTTTGCAGACTCGGCCAGACAACGTCTCCAGGCATCTTGGACGGGTGAAATCAGCATGTCCAAATTTACAGACAATCTGTGGAAGGAGTATTTTTTTTTTTTTTTTTTTTTTTTGTGTGGACGAGTATCATTGTGGCCCGTCTGAAATTGGCATCCAACTTTTGGACGAGTATCACCCAAAGAAGGAGAACGTCCAAACTTGGACGGCCACCTTCTTGGGCCCATACTCGTCTGAGAGTTTATAGCCTTTGGACGAGTGCCACTCAAAATCTCTCTCTGGACGAGGTTAGCCCGAAGAAGGAAAACGTCCAAGCTTGGACTGCCACCTCCTTGGGGCCATACTCGTCTGAGGGTTTTTTGTCTTTGGACGAGTGCCACTCAAAACTCTCTCTGGACGAGGTTAGCCCGAAGAAGGAAAACGTCCAAGCTTGGACGGCCACCTTCTTGGGGCCATACTCGTCAGATAGTTTATAAATCCCCTTTCCCTTTATTTTTCTTGGACGAGGTTAGCATGAAGAAGGAAAACGTCCATGCTTGGACGGCTACCTTCTTCGGGCCACCCTCGTCTGAATTTTAGCCCGTCTTCCATTTGGACGGCCTCCTTCTTTGTACTATTTTCGTCTGTATTCAGAAATTTGCTCAGACGAGGTTCCTTTAGGAGAGGAGGTTCATTTTAAGACGCCTTCCTTCTTCGGGTGGTTTTCGTCTGAAGCCTTGTAATAGGAATTATAACTTGTGTCCCTTGGACGACCAGTTTGATAACTTGTTCAATTTTTTGCAGAAAAATGCTCCTATAAACAAACTTCCACCTGGGAAGTCGTCCTCGTCCAAAAAGAGGCCTACAGCGGCCGCGGAGCAGCCTCCCGCGAAAAAGCCCAAGGGCTTCACAAGAAAGAGGCCAGAGAAGACGACTTCGGCTGGTGGAGGTGGGGAGAAAAGCATGCCACCACCAAAAGACAAGGCCCTGAAAAGGGAGCTTTGCTTTGCCCCTCGCCGAGGGGGAACGATTGCTGATCCTGCTGGTCAGTTGGACGCTTTGCCGTCTGACTTGGCAGAAGTCAGGCCAGAGTCAGCATTGGCTTTGGTTGTTTCAGAACAGGGAATGGCGGCTGAGAACTACCCTGGCTTCAGCGGCTCGGTGGCTAAGCTGGTGCCTCAGATGCCCCTAGCTATTAGGACGGCATCACTCTCGTCTGGTGAGTCGTATTACCCGAATATAGTTAGGACGATGCGGGTCGGTGGACGGTCTATGAGTCCGTCCAATAGACAAGCTATCGTCTTTCCTATCAAGATTACTGACTCTCCCCCTATTTCAGATAAGGGCAAAGGCCCTCCTATTCCCCCAACTACTCCCACCGTTGATTCGGACGAGGAGTCTTCTCCTGCTTTTGCCAAAATGTCGAAGGCTGAAAAAGATCGGCTAAAGCAGGAGATCTTAAAGTGTTACCCTGAATCCTATATCAAAGGATTGAGGGGAGCGTCAGCCAGGCATGTGGGCTACATGGCTCAGCTTGCTGCCGAGGTATTGTTTAATGCTTGCCTTATTTTATACTTGATACAAATTTTGATTTTGTAACTCGTCTAATGACTTGGTTTCTTTTCATTGTTACAGCTTCTTGCTCGCAGCATGCTAACTGAAGAATGGGCGAGGGAGCTGAGAAAAGAGAATAAGCATCTCGTCCACCTGGCTACAACTACAGGCGACAAGGCGATCCATGACATTGAGATGGCTAATACTCTCCATCGTCAGTCACTGGACGCCTTGGAGAAGAGATCAGCAGACCTGGAATCCAAGAACAAGAAATATTTTGTTACCATCAACGATCAGTACAAGGAGCAGGACCGTCTGAAAATGATCATAGATACTCTCTCTGCTGATCTAAAGGGTGAAAGAGATGATGCTCTTCTTGCCGCTGTCCAACTGAGGAGGGAGAATATTCTCCTAAGGGCAAAGACTGCCCGTCTAAAAGGTGAGGCGGCCAAGGCCTTTGACGATGCCAAGGAAGGGTTGGAGCAAGTCATCGAAACGTCTAAAGGCTGGGCCGTCAAAGCCTTCGAGATGCTGGCTGAGGCTGATGAGGTCCCTAGCTTTGTCCGTCGTCTGGAATATCAACAGAGTGTCCATCGGGCTATGGTATGCGCCGAGGAACCTCCGGTATTTTTGGAGTCCGACGACGAGGCTGCAGCCGAGGATGGGAACTCTGAAGATGAAGCCGAGGATGAGAAGCCTGAGGACGACCAAGAGACACGCGCTGAAGATCAAGCCTAGCTTTAGGTTTATTTTTCTAAGTTTCTTGGCTTGTCTGCCGCTGTAGTCTTAGCCCTTCGGTAGTCTTAAATTGTAAATCTTTGCTATTGATATATATGAAGAACTTTTTGCCAATTGATTGTCTCTTATTTTCGCAAATTCCAATTTGACCAAGTATAACATTTACTTCGTCATGATTGTCGGACGTCCAGCACAAATGTTTAATGAAAGAGCAGCGCGCTTGCCTTTAGACGATTTTTAATCTTTAAAAATTGTCTCCAAGTACTGAGAATAGACTCGTCCCGAACTATTGGACGATCTGCCTTATCTGTAATACAATCTTGTAAAACCTGTTCCTTGCCCTTGGACGATCGAGAATCTGCGCAAAATGCTGCCAAGTACCAAAAGGGACTCGTCTGTGACTGTTTGCAAAATGCACATACGAGAAGATTGCCATCCTTGCCCTTGGATGATTACCAGATATTTCATGAAATATCTAAGTATTTTTTGATATTCGTCTGGGTTTTTTGGATAATCTGCTTAATTAGACGAGTCTTGCCCAAAGAGGGAAGACGGCCAATGCCCGTTTGATTTGTGGACGAGCCACGTTCAAGCCGCTTTACTCGAGCTACCAACATTCGTCCTGCACTATCAAACCATTACAAGGGCATCTATTGCCTAGGTCCTCCTGGTTTTTGGACGACCTTCTCTCATTAGCTCGTCCGATAGGCTTCTATCATCCCCCCCTTCTTGGGCTTAGCTCAACCGTACATGGTGGGCGAGCCAAAGTCCAAGAAGAAGAGCGGCCATCCTTGACCGAGCCTATTGAACTTGGTGGACGAGCTTGAAATACATGTTCGAAGCATGTTTGAGCCGGCTTCCTTGAGGGAGCAACACTCGTCATTAAGTAGTGATCCCTTACTAGGGTCTGGACTACTTAGCTGTCCGTGCTTTTGAAAGTAAGTATCCTTTACTAAGGTCTTATTTCAGGCCAGCTTTCTCTTAGAGACTTTGACGTTACTCTTACTAGAGGTTTTGTCAGTTTGACGGCCATGTATGTGTTATATTTTTGGCCGGTCTCTTCGAGGGAGTGATGTTCGGCATAGAATTGAGTAATTTTGACGTTCTATTATTGTTTGTATTTTTGTCCAAGTTATTGTCACTTTTAGACGAGTAACTGATTTAATGCCCCAAAGTGAATTAACTTGGTGAAAATAAACAAAGAAATAAGAAAGTAGGAATTGTATTATATGGATTTTGCTTGACTTAATGCCAAGATGCATGTATACAATTCTTATTCCTAACATGTGCCGTGGCACTTTGGAGTAACTACAAACTACCTTATAGGTATCTGACAGTGAACTGAACTAGATGTGGTAATTCTTCAAATTATCTGAATTCCAAGTACGCTGTATAGGTCGTCCATCTAGATTTTGGAGACGAAAAGTCCCACTGCGCAGCTCCTGGATAATCAGATAAGGTCCTTCCTAATTAGGTGTTAGCTTCCCCAACTCCTTAGCTCGTTCAACCGCTTCCATCTTTCTTAGAACAAGATCCCCCACCTTGAGCGGTCGTCTAACAACTCTTTTGTTAAACTCCCGAGCCATTCGCAGTTTGTACAATTGCATTCTTAGCAAGGCATTGCCCCTAACCTCTGGCACTTGGTCCAAAGCTGTGCGTAATGCAGCCTAGTTGGCATCTTCTGTGTACAACATGACTCGCAGGGTGGGTTCTTCAATCTCAATGGGCAAAACGGCTTCAGTGCCGTATACTAACATGAAGGGTGTCTCCCCTGTAGAATTTTTGGCGGTTGTTCTGATGGACCATAACACCAAATGCAGCTCTTCAACCTATTGCCCCTTGGCGTTCTCCAGCTTCCTTTTGATTCCATTTGATAGAATCTTGTTGAAGGACTCTACTTGCCCATTGGCTTGTGGGTGGGCGACTGCAGCGAAGTGAGCTTTTATTTCTCTTTCCGCCAACCATTCCTTCAGTTTAGGCGTTTCAAACTGTGGCCCATTATCAAAGAAGATGGATTGTGGCATGCCAAAACGAGTTATAATGTTTTTCCAAATGAAGCCCTTGACATCGTTTGTTGTTATTCCTCGCATGGCTTCTGCCTCTATCCATTTAGTGAAGTAGTCAACTGCCACTATCACAAACTTCTTTTGCCCAGCGGCCACAGGGAAAGGTCCTAGGATATCCATGCCCCATTTGGCAAAAGGCAGAGGGAACAAGATGGGAGTTAAGTAGTTGGACGGCTTCTGATGCACATTTCCATGCTTCTGACAACTGTCACACTTTTTTGCATAGGCTAAAGCATCCTCCTTTAAGGTAGGCCAATAGTACCCTGTCCTTAAAGCCTTCTCTCCTAAAGCTCTTCCCCCAATGTGAGAAGCACAAGCTCCCTCATGGAGTTCTTTCATAACCTCTAGACCATCTTCTCTAGTGATGCACTTGAGGAGAGGGCGGTTGAATGACTTCTTGTAAATTGTCTTGTCCCATAGTTCAAACCACTTGTCTCTAGCCTTCACATACTTAGCCTCTACAGGGTCAGAAGGCAATCGTCCCGTCTTCTTGTATTCTATGATAGGCTCCATCCAGACTGCTCCTCGGATAAGAAATATAATCTGCTCTTGGTCAATGCTCTTTTTGGGTTTGACTTCCCAAAAAACTGTTCTTGGCACATCACCTTCAGCCGAGCTGGCCAATTTTGAGAGAGCATCTACTTGATGATTTTCTGACCTTGGTACTTGGTCTAGAACAAATCGTTTTAATGGCTCTATCTCATCCTTGATCAGTCGCATGTATTTGCTCATTGATGCTTCTTTGCATTCAAAATCTCTATTGACCTGACTGACGACTAAGAGAGAGTCCGATTTGGCCTCAATCTCTACAGCTCCAGCCGCCTTGCACATTTTGATCCCAGCTAAGAGTGCTTCATATTCAGCTTCGTTATTGGACGCCTTGAATTGGAATCTTAATGCATATTCAAACTTGTCCCCTTCGGGAGATTGACAAATGATTCCTGCCCCACATCCATTGACTGTGGACGATCCATCAACCATGAGAGTCCAATGCTTCCTTCCTTTAGCTGGATCAGATATTGGCTCTATGGTTGGCCGAGTAAGCTCAACTATAAAATCTGCCAAGGCTTGCCCATTAATAGCTTTCGTTGGTTCAAATGATATATCAAACATGTTGAGCTCAACTGCCCATTTCAGCATTCGCCCAGCGGCTTCCATCTTCTGCAGAAATGGCTTCAAAGGTTGATCAGTGTAGACGATTATATAGTGCGCCAAGAAATAAGGCCTTAACTTTCTGCTGGCCATGACTAGGGCCAATCCAAACTTCTCAATTGGAGTATACCTATTTTCCGCATCCTTGAGCACATGACTCACAAAGTATATGGGAACTTGGACTGACTCTCTTTCAGCCAACAGGACGGCACTCACAGCTTGAGTGGACACAGCCAAGTATACAAACAGTTTTTCCCCCTCGCCTGGACTGACCAACCTAGGCAGCTGCCGAAGGTGATTTTGATGTGCTGAAGGGCTTGCTCTGCCTCTGCTGTCCATTCAAACTTGGCCTTTTTCTTGATCGTGGTAAAGAAGTGATGGCACTTGTCGCCGGACTTAGACAAGAAACGTCCAAGGGCAGCCAAGCAACCCGTCAGTCTCTGCACTTCCTTTATCTTTGAAGGAGACTTCATATCTAGAACAGCTTGAATCTTTTCGGGATTAGCTTCTATTCCCCTCTGGTCCACCAAGAAACCTAGGAACTTCCCCGACAAGACCCCAAAGACACATTTGCTGGGGTTCAGCTTTAACTTGTATTTCCTGAGAGTTTCTCTCAAATCACCAACATGACTTTCTTCTTGACGCCTCTTGACTATCATATCGTCAATATACGCCTCCATGTTTCTTCCCAACTGCGGCTGAAAGACGACATTGATCAATCTTTGAAAAGTAGCCGGGGCATTGCGTAGGCCGAATGGCATCCTCACCCAGCCATACAGTCCTTTTTCAGTAATAAATGACGTTTTGTCTTGATCCTCTGGCCACATCGAGATTTGATGAAAACCTGAATAGGCGTCCATGAAGCTCAGCAAAGCATGGCCGGCTGTGGAGTCTACCAGACGATCCAACTTAGGCAAAGGGAAACTGTCCTTAGGACAAGCCTTGTTGAGGTCAGTGTAGTCCACACACATCCTCCAGGTGCCATTGGGCTTTGGCACCATGACCACATTTGCTATCCAGTCTGGATAATAGGTTTCTTTGATGAATTTGGATTCCAACAACTTCTGAACTTCTTGGTCGACTGCCTGGTTTCTGGCCGGTCCTAAATGCCTTTTTTTCTGACGAACAGGTTTCAAATTGGGATCAACATTCAATCGATGGACGGCTACCTCCGGATCAATTCCTGGCATCTCTTCAACGCAATAGGCAAACACATCTTGAAATTCTTTCAGCAAGTGGATTAGATGACCCTTCAAATCCGGACTGAGTGAAGATCCAATTTTGAGGGTCCTTTCAGGACGAGCTTCATCCAGACGCACCTCTTCGGGGGCTTCCACCGGCTCCGGACGTTCTCTTGCCCGATCCCATGATGGCCATGACTTCTTCAGACGAGGGAGGTTCTTCCTTGATGATTTCATATTTTCTCTTCTTGCTGGGGAGATGCTCAGACGCCTTCCTTGAGGGAGCGAGAGACGTCTGAGGGCTCTCAATGGCCATCTTTAATGAGGCGACCTGGTCTTTGACAATTCCATACGTTTTCCTCTCGCTAGCCACCTTCGTCTGATCTTTCTCTATTTCGGACGTTTTCCTTTCGCCAGCAACCTTCGTCTGATCTTCATTGCCTATCTTCCATGATGACGGCCTGAGGGTAGTTAAATAACACTCCCTAGCCACCTGCTGGTCTCCATATAATGAGCCAATCTGGCCATCATCACACTCATACTTCATCAACATCGGGTGAGTTACTATTCTTTGCTTTGACATGATTCAGAGTTGGTCGTCCAAGAATGACATTGTAGGCTGTCAAATCTCGGACCACCAAGAACTTGATAAACAGGGTTCTAGCTGCATCCTTTTCTCCCACTCGAACGGGCAAAGTAACAGTTCCCATTGGATGGATGACTCCTCCCCCAAACCCTATGATGGGATGGTGAACGGGAACTAAGTTCTTCTCATCAAACTTTAGTCTGGACAAGCAATCAGCACTAATGATATCCGTCGAGCTTCCGGTGTCGATCAGAATCCTTTTTACTCTCAAGTTTGCTATTTTCATTTCTACAACCAAAGGATCATCATGGGGAGTCCTCAACCTGCCCCGATCTTACTCACTAACTACCACCCTTGGGAAGGGCTCAGCCTTTGTCTGATCAGCTAACAAAACTTGGTCAAGCTCCCTAAAGTAGTTTTTGTGTCCTCTATTGGTTGGTCCTCCGGCAGCAAACCCTCCTGAGATTACAAGAACAACATCTTCGTCTGTGCTGGCACTCTCCTTCTTCTTAATATGCCAATCATCTTTCCTCTGAAACTTCCTTCTTCCTTGAGGCATATAGGAGTTCATCTTTCCCTTTCGAGCTAGTTCCTCCAAAGCCTTCTTAAGGTGCTTACATTCATTAGTTTCGTGACCGCAATCCTTGTGGAAGTGGCAATACTTGCTCTTATCCCTATTTCTATAAGGGGTTTTCATCTCCGCTGGGGCCTTCAATTCATACTGGTCCTTAATTTCCATGAGAATGGAGTATTGATCCTTGTTAAACTCAATAGGATTGGATGAGGGTGGCTCATCCTCCTTTCTCTTGCTCCTTCTGGACGAAGTGGTGGTGGAGGTTATAGCCCAAGTCTCGGCCTTCTTGGGGTTGCTCTTCTTTGGCTGAGCAACCTCTTCAGGCTTCTTAGACTCGGGATGCTTTGCTTCAGCACACACTTCGGTAGCGTGGACAAATGCTTCAGCTTCCCTCAAAGCCTCAGCAAGAGTGGAGATTTCCTTCTTGACAAGATCAAACTTAAAACTTCCTGGCCTTAGACCCCTGATGAAGGCGTCGAAAGCCACTCCAACATTAAGATCTTGGATCTGAAGGGCTCCTAGGTTGAATCTCTTAACGAAACTTCTAAGAGCCTCCTTAGGTCCCTGGACGACCTTGCCTAGGTGCATGCTCGTTTTCTGCTCTTGCTTGTTGCCAACAAAGTGACTAGTGAATAAGAAACTGAGTTCAGTAAAATTGTTGACTGAATTGGGGGGAAGATTGTTAAACCATTTCTGAGCAACTCCCTTCAAGGTTGGTGGGAAGTTCTTACACCAAGTAGCATCATCTACTCCTTGCACGTACATTTGATGTTTGTAAGCAGATAAGTGATCATCGGGATCTGTTGTTCCATCAAAAGGTTCTATAGTAGGGAGTTTAACCTTTGGGAAGGGGGGTGCCTCCATTATCCTGGCTGAGAATGGAGTGGGCCAGTTAATCCGGAGGGCTCCCATCTGTCCCTCAATGGGTATGTACTCCTTACGATATTCCTTTAACACCGGATCAGACGACGTGTTTGCAGGCACTGGATGCCTATAGACCATGGGCTGAGCCACCGTCTTCTCCTGTCGTGGATGAACAAGAGAGTGACTTAAACTTCATCCCTCCCCTCTGGATGACAACCTCAAAGGAGGGTCTCTCAGGTATGGTGTAGATCCGGTAGCTGATCGTTGTAATGCAACAACTTTCTTTGCTTCTAGATATTCTCTGGCATTTGTTTCCATTCGGTGCCCGCTTGGACGAACATGGTCCTGGGTCCTCACCACCAGGTTCCAGTCCATTTTTCTTCGCTGATCGCCATCCCCCGGCTGCTTTCCTCTTGTCGTTCTCCTAGAGGGTTCCTGACGAACAGGTCGACTAGGACCTGGACTATCTACTTGGGAACGTCCCCTAGGAGGAGGTGGGTTGTTAGCGGCTGGCTCCGGATTATGGTGAAAAAACAGCATATTGCTTTTAATCTGTTCCTGGACGACCGCTGCCATCTTAGTCTGAAAGTCATTCAGGACATTCTCCAGGTGGGCGGCAGTCACTGGACGATCTAGATTCACCTGGATAACCGGTTGCTGGCTTGGTTCAGGAACATTGACGATGGATGGAGGTCTATCTCTTCCTCGAGGTGGTCTTTCATGCTCCACCGTATCTTCGACATTAACTTAAAGGCTTCGATTCCTAGCAATGTTGGACGATTGACAATCAGTCATCGTTGCGTCTCCCCACAGACGGCGCCAAATGTTTTATCCACTTGTCCAACAAGTAAGCTGTAGGCTTAGCTTCCTTGTCGAGCAAGTAAATTAGTATCTTGAGTGTTCTTCAGCTGGAGACTTGTGCAACGATGTCTGAATCCGCTTAGTCCTTGGTCTGGGCTCTGCTCCCGAACCTGCAAAAAGGGACCCACCCTGGAGGTTTGGGTGGTGGTTCCCCCTCCGATGCTTAAGTCAGATATCAGGAGTAGTGAGAGAAAGTAGAGATAGAGAGAGAATGTGAGAGAGTATTTTATCAGAGTAACTTTACACTGTTTGCATTGAATGAATGTTTCTCCTGATTTCAGGGGTATTTATAGTGATAGCAAGTTGACAGCTATCCTTAAAATCTGCCCTAGAATAGTGGCTTCGATTGGTCGGGAATCGAGATCATGACACGTGGCGGACCCGGGACCGGTGAAAGTCTATTAACCACTCTCCTTCAGCCACCTGGTAGTACTGGATTCTGACTGTTGGGCCAGAAATTCAATCCTTTTACCCCAACTGAGTATAGCCCAGAGATTAAGCCTTCTTTTCATTTTAAATAGGGTGACACGTGTACGGCTCTGATGAACCCATGTGTTGTTAAGGGAGCCGTAGATGTTAGGCTACAACACCTAAGCCGCGGCGATCCAAATCGCCACTAGGGAGTTCTACTTCTATTTTCAAGCCTCCACTTAGGCATAGGAATGTGCTAGGACTCTCGGTTACTAACCACCCTCATTTGCATATCTCAATTTTTTTTTTCTTTTTTTTTTTTTTTTGGGGGTTACTAGCCCCTTTTTCTTTCTTTTTCATTTTTTTTTTTTTACTTTTTAGAGAGATCATAGAAGATTGTTAACAAGAATGCTTAACTTGGTAAGATAAAAATGTGCGAGTAAGGAGAAATTAAAAGGTGAACAAAATGATCTAAGGACTTTCTATTGGGAGCGCAAAAGTACTATTAGGCTTTCTAAGAGAAAAATTCTTTATTTTGTTTTATGTTTTTTTTTTCGGTAGAAGAGTTGCTCAAAATAAGGAGTTTTGCAACAAAGTTTAAAACATGTTAAAGCCTCCCAACTTGCTCATAAAAGGTAGTGCACAAAGGTTCTACTAGCTTGTTTGAGTAATTTGAAGCCTCAAATAAAGGATCTCTACGCTTCTTTGGATTTTCAAGGATTTGGATACTTAAGGATTTGGATTTTTCACAAGGGGAGCAAGTTGTCCAACAAATTATCATCTCTCACCATCAAATTATCACAAGAACATCATTCACATCCAATAGCATCAAAATAAGTGGATCAAAGTCAATTTGCTTTAAAAAGTGGTGCTTTAGCATACACAAGTCATAGCGTGGTAATTACAACTAAGATCCTAATGTAGACATGTGTTATTTAAAGCAACAATTCAATTCATGAATCCGTAAAGCCAAAATCAACCACAATCACGATTTTTGTTCATAGAGCATGCATAAAGGACATGAGTGATGATATCAACAAACCCCAAAGGATTCACCAAGGCATCCAACAAACCACATAGCACCACCAACCCTAAAGCTCTACCATCAAAACCCATAGACTCCTAATAATTTCCCTCTCAAGATAAACATCCGCCCTATACAAACAAAGTACGTTAAGATCATCCCCCCCAAGCTAAGTGAAGCAATGTCCTCAGTGCAAAAACATAAGGGAAGGGAGTAGGCGGATGTGCACATGGGAAAAATTAGCAACCATCGGACCCATCCCCATGATGAGGATAGGAGCCGTAGTTGCCATAAGGGGGAGGGGGAGCCGAACCCCAAGTGGTGTCAACCGTGCCCGTGGAGGCATAATAGCCATCCGAGAAAGGGGGTAGACCGGTGGTGGCGGGATGTTAGGATCATAGCGGGGGTCGGTACCGCCAGGGTACCGATAATCATAGCCTTCGGGGCGGGGAGGCCAATAAGGGAAGGTGGGTTGCTCATTGTGCCATCCGGGTACGGGGCCTTGTTGAGGAGGGTGGTAGGGGTAGTTTAGGTGGGGTTCAAAGTGATTTTGCGAAATGTGCCAATCATAGACACGCCTTTGGTAGAACCCATAATTTTCCATCTCTTCTCGATGACTCCGAACCATCTCTTGTTGTTTGATAGCTATCAAAGCTAGGGAGTCTTGTATAGATTGAAAATCAAAGGGTGAAGAAGGATGGGAAGAACTACTTTCACCCCGAGTAGTAGTGGAAGGGGTAAGTCGGGTACGCGGAGGAGGAGAAGGGACGGCTTGTGGTGCTTGGTCGATAAATTGGTCATCCGCTAAGAGGGGCTCGGGAGGGAAAACCCAAGGGTTCCCGGGATTGTCCATCCTAGTCAATTCCTCATTAGGGAGATAGCAATAGTGTGTGTTTCTCACCCTTCAACTAAATCGACCCGCGACTCTCGTGAATTTGATCCATTGTCGGGATCGGATTGCCTCTAGGTCAAGAAATGGGTTGAGGTGGATGGGTTCACAAGCATCAACAAGGTGGCCTAACTCAAGTGCATAGGCAAGTATAGTAATCATGCCACCTAGTTGGATATCCCCAGTCATGGTCGGGTCCTCCCGTATCTCAAGGCAGCGCCTAATGAACAAAAACCCAAAATTGATCTTACCCGCATTAGCTCCCGCTCCCGACTCGGCAAGAAAGTACAAAGTTTTAAGGTCTTCCATGTTTAGCTTGCCTAGGTCTTGCCTAGAAAACAACGCATAGCCTAACATTCTGTGAAAGTACCGTAGAACGGGGCTAATGATGTGAGAGGCATGGGAGATACGCTGGTTAAAGGGTTGGTATTGGGCGATGTCCATCCACCATTGATTTTCATTGTAGGTGGGGTGGGGATGGTGTTGGGGCCATAAGATTGGATGTGAGGGGTCCCAACCAAAAAGCCGGTTGAGTTGAGAGAGTTTGAGGGAATGCTCTTTGTTAAAGAGGCGGAAAGTAAACCTAAACTCTTCAAATTCACCCTCCTTGGAGATTTTCTTCTTCTCGAGGGTTGACAAGAATTCTAGGGTGAGGCGCTCATAGGTGAGTGGGTGTTGTTGAATAAATTCAGCCCACCCAAATTGGGTAGCAAGACCCTTGATATCCTCGTCAATACCTAAAGCTTGGCAAGTCTCGGGGTGGTAGAATTTTGTAGGGCGTATTTTTCTCTCACTTAGGGCCGCATATCGCTCTTTATGAGAGGAATTGGGTAGTTTAAGGGGTGGCACATTGACGGAGGGTGGTGGTGGTGCGGGTGTGGATGTGGAGGCTTTGACCTTTTGTTTTTTGGATTCCCTACCCATTTTCACACCAAATTTACTTCAAGGAAATGTAACCCCCAACAAAAACACTCAATCACAACAATCTAACCACCCTAAATGCTCAAAGCAACACATAAACCACCACAAGTAGTCCTAGCAAAATCTACCAAATTTTTACACCAATGCCACTTATCAACAAAATCACATAAGCTCCAACTCTAAACTATCAACTTAAATTTCAAAACACATCACAACAATTCATCAAAAAGTTCATAAAATCTTCACCATTTCACGGAACAACCACAAATTCACCACACATTGTTCAATTTATTGACAATTATCTAAAGAGGAAAGAAAATAAAGGAGAGTGAATAGAGGATACCCCTTAGAGTATGAAAATACTCTAAAATTTCACCAAGTATGCTTGAATCTCTTGCCTTTGGTTGCTTGTTTTTCCTTGGATTTTCCCGAATTTTTTTTTCTTTTTTTTTCGAATTTTCAAATAAACCCTAACTCAACAACAATGGTGAATCTTGTTTTTGTGGAGGTTTTGTGTAGTGAAAGTGGTGAAAGATGATGAAAAGGAGGGTGAGTGTTGAAAGTTGAGGAGATTTGATGTTGGGTAGGGTGGAGGTGAGGGAGAAGAGGGAGAATGGTGAGAGAGAAAAAATGGTGAGAGGAAGAAAATAGTAAGGAAGAAGTGTGAGTGAAGAGAAAGAGAGTGTGAGAGAGGGGAGAGGGAGAAAAAAAACTGGTCAGCTTTTTTTTTCGAGTTTTTTTTTTTTCGAGATAAAGCTGAGAAGATCAGGGGGTTTACACAGCGCGCCCGCGCTGGTGTCCCTAGCGCGACCTCGCTGTACAATTTTTGAGGGTGTCTAAACAGTCTGCCCGAAAGAAAACAACGGCGCGCCCGCGCTGAAAAGAACAGAGCGCCCACGCTGCTCTATTTCTCAGCTTCTCTAGTTTTGTGCGGTGCGGCCGTGCTAGAGGTAACGACGCGCCCGCGCGGTGAGTTCTTGCTCACTGTTTTCATGGCGCGACCGCGCCGGTGTCCAACGCGCGCCCGCGCTGTGAACATTTTAGGGGTATCTAAGACTTCTGCCAGACGAAAAAGGGCCGGAGCGCCCGCGCTTAAACACACGGCGCCCCCGCGCTTTGTGCTCACGACTAGGCTCAGTTGAAACCCGGATTAGGGGGAGCGCCCGCTCCCGGTTATATGGCGCGCCCGTTTCTCTCTCCTTTTGTCGCCATCTCTTCCCATCTTTAAATTTTTGCTATAACAAAAAACAAAAACAAAAAAAATCAATTACTAAAACATGGTCTTACTAATTAAGATCCAAGATCACACAAATAAAAATAAAATAATAATAATAAAAAAAAAGTATAGCAAAGAGTGAAAAGAAAGTCGGGTTGCCTCCCGATAAGCGCCTCTTTTTAGGGTCGTGGCTCGACCGTGTTACCAAGTCGTCACTCATGGATAGTGATGGAGTCGAATTCGTCAAGATAGACGGCATGAGTCTCCTCCATAGGGGCACCTTCATAGTAGGTCTTCAAACGTTGACCATTTACCTTAAATGGTGTTGTGTCTCCCTCTCCAATTTCAACCGCTCCATAGGGGAAGACTTGTTTCACTACAAAAGGTCCGCTCCATCTTGACTTGAGCTTACCCGGAAACAACTTCAACCGGGAATTGTAGAGCAAAACCTTATCCCCAACCTTGAATTCCCTCTTGATAATATGACGATCGTGCCAAGCTTTTGTCCTCTCCTTGTAGATCTTTGCATTCTCATATGCATCTCTTCTCAATTCATCTAGAGCATTGATGCCAAGAAGCCTCTTCTCCCCGGAAGCTTGTAAGTCAAAGTTCAATACTTTAATAGCCCAATGCGCTCGGTGTTCAAGTTCCACCGGTAAATGACATGACTTACCATAAACAAGCTTGTAAGGCGTGGTGCCTATGGGGGTCTTGAAAGCGGTCCGATAGGCCCAAAGGGCATCGTCCAACTTGAGAGACCAATCTTTCCGGGACCTATCTACCGTTTTCTCAAGAATCATCTTCACCTCCCTATTAGATATTTCAACTTGCCCACTTGTTTGGGGGTGATAGGCTAGTGCAATCTTGTGCCTTACACCATACTTTGCAAGAAGAGCTTGGAAAGATTTTTTTGCAAAGTGAGAGCCCCCATCACTAATCACGGCTCGAGGCACACCAAAACGAGGGAAAATGACCTTCTTGAACAACTTGATTACTACCTTGGAGTCATTTGTGGGCGATGCAAGTGCTTCCACCCATTTTGACACGTAATCAACGGCAACCAAGATGTAATTGTGTTCCACATGAAGAGGGGAAGGGGCCCATGAAGTCAATACCCCAAACATCAAAGATTTCAAGCTCTAATATGTTGTTCAAAGGCATCTCGTGCCTCCTTGAGATATTCCCTACTCGTTGACAACGATCACAAGCCTTGATTACTCCCCACACATCCTTAAACATGAAAGGCCAAAAGAAACCACATTGGAGAATCTTGGCCACCGTCTTGTTAGCACTCATATGTCCCCCACAAGGTGAGGAGTGACACATGGTGATAACATTCTCAATCTCATTGTCGGGGACACACCTCCTAAATATCCCACCGGTTCCTCTTTTGAATAGTAGTGGATCATCCCAAACATAGTGGCGAGCATCATGGAGAAATTTCTTCTTTTGTTGACTAGAAAGTTGGGGAGGTAGAATTTCACATGAGAGAAAGTTGGCTATATCTGCATACCATGGAGCCGGTGTTGCAAGGATAGCGAAGAGTTTGTCATCCGGGAATGAGTCATCTATGGGCAACGACTCATCTTTGTCCTCATGAAGGGAGAGTCGTGAGAGATGATCGGCTACTACATTCTCCGCCCCCTTCTTGTCCCTTATCTCTATGTCAAACTCTTGTAGGAGCAATATCCATCTTATCAACCGGGGTTTTGCATCCTTTTTAGCTAGAAGGTACTTCAAAGCGGAGTGGTCGGTAAAGATGATGACCTTTGAGCCGACTAAATAGGAGCGAAACTTCTCCATAGCATGAACAATAGCCAAAAGTTCCTTCTCCGTAGTAGCATAATTCTTTTGAGCATCATCCAATGTTTTGCTTGTGTAGTAGATAGCATGAAGCTTCCCATCTCTCCTTTGCCCAAGCACGGCTCTAACAGCGAAATCCGAAGCATCGCACATCAACTCAAAAGGAGGCTCCCAACTTGGGGGTTGAATAATGGGAGCCGAAATCAAAGCTTCTTTCAATCTATCAAAGGCTAACAAGCAATCATTAGTAAACACAAAAGGGGCATCCTTTACCAACAATTGAGTGAGCGGCTTTGCGATTTTTGAAAAATCCTTTATGAACCGGCGGTAGAAACCCGCGTGTCCAAGAAAGCTCCTCACCCCTTTCACATTAGTCGGGGGTGGGAGGCGCTCAATCACCTCAATTTTGGCACGATCTACTTCGATGCCCCTATTAGAGATCACATGCCCAAGGACTATCCCTTCTTCAACCATGAAATGACATTTTTCCCAATTTAGAACTAGGTTCACTTCTTGACACCTTTTTAACACATTGACAAGATTCGAAAGACAAGTGTCAAAAGATGAACCACACACGGAAAAGTCATCCATAAAAACTTTAATAGAAGATTCAAGCATATCGGAGAAAATAGAAGTCATGCATCTTTGAAAAGTGGAGGGAGCATTACAAAGCCTAAACGGCATCCTTCGATAAGCAAAGGTACCAAAAGGGCATGTAAAGGTTGTCTTTTCTTGATCCTCGGGTAAAATCGGGATTTGAAAGAATCCCGAGTATCCATCCAAAAAGCAAAAATGGCTATGAGTGGCTAACCTTTCTAACATTTGGTCGATGAAGGGGAGAGGGAAATGGTCTTTCCGGGTGGCTTTGTTCAACTTCCTATAATCAATGCACATTCTCCACCCGGTGACCGACCTTGTAGAAATGGTTTCACCCTTTTCGTTCTTAATGACGGTCATGCCACCCTTTTTTGGGACGACTTGAACCGGACTTACCCACCTACTATCGGAGATAGGGTAGATAATGCCCGCTTTCATTAGTTTTAGCACTTCCTTTTTCACAACTTCCTTCATATTAGGGTTTAGCCGCCTTTGGGGCTCAATTGAGGAAGCATGATCATCATCAAGCAAGATCCTATGCATGCACAAGGAGGGACTTACTCCCTTGATGTCGTCAATTGTATACCCAATGACACTCCGAAATTTTCTCAAAACTTCAAGTAATTTAGCAAGAGAAGTGTCATCAAGTTTAGAGTTGACTATCACGGGGTAAGTTTCATCTTTATCTAGAAAAGCATATTTAAGAGAGTTAGGGAGGGGTTTTAGTTCAACCTTAGGAGGAGGCGTTGGTCTCTCCTCTTTTGATGTCACCTCGAGTACCTCAAACTTGCCTCCCTTAGGTTGGTAGATTGATGCTTCATTCAAACTTTGTTCATAAGCAAGAGCCTCTTCATCTTGTTCAACCACTTCTCCCATCAACACTTTTTGCAAAGGATCTTTCAATTCCACCATAGGCTTGAATTCATCCAAGTCTCCCTCAAGAATATCAATTCTATAAATCTCACCAAGCATCGGTGCATTCATCACTTGAGGAAAGGTGAACTCAATCTTCTCATCTCCCACATTCAAGGTTAGTCTCCCATTTCTTACATCTATGACAACTCCGGCCGTCTTCAAGAATGGCCTCCCAAGAATAAGGGGCATGACATGATCCTCCTCCATTTCCATAATCACGAAATCACAAGGAACAAACACTCTTCCCACTTGAACCGGAACATCCTCCAACACACCCAAGGGAATTCTAACGGAACGACCCGCTAATTGAATGGACATCCTTATGGGCTTTACCTCACCAATCTCCAACCTTTTTGCTAAGGAAAGAGGCATAAGGCTAACACTTGCTCCAAGATCACATAGGGCATTCTTAGCATCTAGATCACCAATCTTCACCGGAATGAAGAAGCTACCTGGATCTCCTTGTTTCTTGGGGGGTTTGTTTTGAAGAATAGCACTCACCTCCATAGGTAAAGAAACCGTTGCACTTTCTTCAAGCCTTGCTTTGTTAGAGAGAAGTTCCTTCAAGAACTTGGCATATGCCGGCATTTGTGACATAGCATGAAGAAAAGGAATGTTCACTTGAAGGTCCTTCATGACTTCCAAGAACTTGGAAAATTTTGCATTCAACTTCTTTTCAACTACCCGGTGTGGAAAGGGGATGGGAGGTTTGTAATGTCTCATTGGTGCTTTCTCATGGACTTCTCCATCTTTTTCAATTTCTTTCTCAAGTTCTTTCCCACTTAATCTCTCCTCATTTTGGTGTTGCTCTCCTTCAACTACCTCACTCTCAAACTCAATTTTCATTTCATTTTTCTCAACTCCCTCATCTCTCTTTGTGTGACCTTCCTCTCTTATCTCCGGCCCCTCATATTCCTTTCCCAATCTCAAAGTTATGGCCCCTATAAAGGCCTTGGGATTTACCTCGGGTTGGCCCGGTAATGAAGTTTTGGAGTTTGAAGGAGAACTACCCACTTGTTGTGCTAGTTGAGATAATTGAGTTTCAATCATCGTATTGTGGGCTTGGACTTGTTGAATTGAGGAGGAGAGATCATTGTGCCTTCGATCGTTCTCCGCATTGGCCTTGGTTTGTTGAATCATGAAAGTTTCCAATATTGACTCAAGGTTGGATTTGGGATTCGAAGGTTGGTTGAATGAATGCCTTTGTTGTTGGATTTGATGGAAACCCGGAGGCTTGTATGAAGCTTGCTGGGATTGTGGAGTGGGTTGGTAAGCGTTTTGAGGAGGTTGGTAGGAGTTTTGAGGAGTGGTTTAATTGTTTTGGTTTTGTTTCCACCCAAAGTTGGGGTGATTTCGCCAACCCGGATTGAAGGTTTGAGAATAAGGGTCATTTCTTTGGCCAACCATAGCCGCTTGCTCCATGGTGGAAACACAATATGAAGAGCTGTGGTTAACCCCACCACAAGTCTCACATGATAGAACTTGTGTAGGAGTTGAACTAGATGATGCAAAGCTAGCTTTCTCTAATTTTCGGGTCAACAAATCTACCTTAGATGCTAGAAGGTCAATGCTTTCCAACTCATGCTTAACCACTCTCCTTGATTGATTTTACCTTCTTTCTCCACCCCATGCATAGTTTTTCACAACCTCTTCAATCATAGTTTGGACTTGGTCCACCGAAAGCTTCTTGATTTGACCCCCGGATCCGGAATCCAAGTTGGCTTTAGATGTAGGTGTGAGACCATCATAGAAGTTTTGCATGAGAAGCCATTGGTTGAAACCATGATGAGGACATCTTCGAATATATTGCTTGAACCGCTCCCAAGCCTCACTCAAAGTTTCATCTTCGTCTTGAGAGAAGTTAGAAATTTTTCTCCTCATTTCTGCGGTTTTCTCGGGTGGGCAATATTTATCCAAGAATTCCGTTGTAACTTGCGCCCAAGTTGTAAGAGAACCCTCGGGAAGCGATCTCATCCAATGTTTTGCCTTGTCCCGAAGAGAAAAACCAAACATATGCATTCTTATGTACTCCGAGGTAACATTGTTATGTTTTACCGTAGCACACAACTCCAAAAAGCTATCCAAGTGAGCAAAGGGACACTCCTTGGAATCTCCACCAAATTGATCGGCTTTTATCATCCGTATAAGTTGCGGTGAAAACTCAAAATTATTGGCGGTAGTGGTAGGGAGTGCAATACCACTTCGAAGCTCAAAGGCTTCGGGATGCCCATAGTCACGGAGTAGTCTTTGAGGTGGATCCTCTTCCGCCATATCGGACTCAACTAACTCTTCCGATTCGGAATCCGAAAATTGAATAGCAAACTCGGATTGATCTTGAAGTAGCCTTCTCGCACTTCTTAGAGTTTTGTCCAGTTCCGGATTATAGGGTATAAGTGGTGATTGTTTGCTCTTCCTTGTCATGCACAATCAAACAAAGCTAAGTAGATCGTTAGCAATAATAAGTAAGACACTCAAAACCATGAAAACACGATATTTACATGCAAACAAAGACTTAGTCTCATCTACAATAGGTTTTTCAATGTAATGCTATGCCTCCCCGGCAACGGCGCCAAAATTTGATAGGCCGTTGTTGAGCCTAACAAAGATAAACCTAACTCGGTCTCTCTAGCTAAATAGAAAGGTCAAGCAAGGGTCGAATCCACAGAGAAACAAGATTAAACACCAATAAGCTAATGTATAATAAGCTAGGCTAAGACAATGGTGATTGAAATTTGGGTTTTTTATACTATGTAGGAACTAACTAAAGAGAACTAAATCAAGCAAAGAACAAAGGTTTACGATAAAATTAGAGGGACTAGGATATGGGATTCACCACTCAAATCAATCATGAACTTCAACAAACAAGAAGGGGGATAACAATAGCAATGGATAAAAAGGGGTCATCTCTTAAATCCCTAATTACTCTTTCAAGCTAAAAAGGGCTACTTAAGTTGAGAATTAAGGTCTATTTTCATGCACCAAAACTCCAACTCAAGAACATGAATGACAAGATGACAAATTAAACCCCTTAGTTAAAAACCCCTATTTTCATGCAAGTCTAGCTAAGTGAACATATGGGGAGTCAACTCTTCAATTTCATCTTTCAATCCTTCATTGAAGTGACTAACATTTAAGTTTCAAAGGAGGCCAACCACAAAAACTACCAATAGGAACCCCAATAGTTCATTTAAATCCAACAACCAAGTTAGTCCCCCAAAAAGAGTGCAAAGTTCATAACTTTAATGAGGGTTTCACCTCATACCCTAGAAAAGGGACTACTCACTATTCATGGGATCCACAACACAAAATAAATGATTCAATGTCATAAATGAGAGGTAAATACTAGAGATTTCAAGTCAAAACTAATATCAAAGCATAAACAACAAGTATTGAAAACTAGTGGCAAAGTAAGACAGAGAAGAGATAAAAGTGAGATAAAGAATTATACTAGAAATTTCAAATCTTCATGAGAATCCAAATATTCAAACTTCAAATTCCAAAATATTCCTTGCCAAAGCTTCAATCTTTCCTAGCTTAGAGAGTAAAATAATATTAAGGCCCAAATAAAGTGGCTAGGTTTTTCGTCCCCCCTTCAAAACGGCAACAAATAGGGTATTTATACCCCTTACATTTTCGCAATAAAAGCTGGAAATCGCGGGAAAATTAGAACAGCGCGCCCGCGCTATACAATCTGGAGAGCCCGCGCAGTGTAAATTCCAGCCAGCGCTGGGTGCAGGGGAAATGCACGACGCGCCCGCGCTATAGTGTCTGGAGCGCCCGTGCTGTTCAATTTTTTCAGCTTCTAAACTTTCTGCCTCGGTGAGAAAATGAGCGGAGAGCCCGCGCTAGAAACAATGGGGCGCCCGCTCCATACAACAATAAGCGTGCTCTCCTCTTGGGCACCCAAATGAGTCCTTCCAATGGGCTAGGGGTGTAGGCTCTTCCTTAAATTCTGCTTTCCACAATCTTTTCTCTTGAGTTGAAACACTAAGAATACCTGCAAGAAAGAGGAAACCAAAACAAAGAGCAAAATAGAGTCCTAATGGAGGGAAAAATGCCTAAAACCCGAAACTCGTCATTAGAAAAGGTACTAAGTGAGATTGTTAGCAAAATGGCGGTTAAGTTAATGAAGATAAGGAAATATGTACAAGAAATGATGGGAAATAGGAGGCTAAAGTGAGTTAAAAACTCACTTATCATACATATTAAAACAAAATACCAACATTCTAGCTAAAAACTATACAAAAATAGAAAATGCAATCGAATAACTAACTAGTTATATTGCAAAATCCTAACATAATGTATAATAAATAATCATCACAAATTTGGCTTGCCAACTTATGTCGAACTTCACCTAATTCTTCCATGGTGAAGGCCTCCAATCTTGGTGTGTTATTCATATAAACCTTGCAAGACAACCATGAAATTAAACATATAAGAATTGAATTTAAAATACTAACAACTCATATTATCATATATTCAATAAGAAACTGGAGTTACATGATTCAAAACATATGAAAAGAACATGAAATGGCCAAAATATAGGCCTAATTCGACCTTTACTTTTCCGAAATTCAAGTAACAATAAAATGCATGCCTATAAATCTACTTAATAGTTCTATTATACCTCATATGACCTTATTCAATAAGAAATTGGAGTTACATGACTCAAAATATATGAAAAAGGACATGAAATGGCCGATATAGGCCTAATTCGACCTTTTTACTTTCCCAAAATTCAATCAAGAACAAAGTAGAGCCTACAAATCAACATAATAGTTACATTAGACCTCATATTATCATATTCAATAAGAAATTGGAGTTAAATGACTCAAAATATACAAAAAGGACATGAAATGGCCAATATTGGCCAAATTTGAACTTTACTTTCCCGAAATTCAATCAAGAACAAAGTAGAGCCTACAAATATACTTAGTTATATTATACCTCATATTATCATATTACATTGGAGTTAAATGACTCAAAAAATACAAATTGGACAGGAAACGACCGAAATAGGCCTAAAATGACCTTTACTTTCCCGAAATTCAAGCAACAACAAATGCATGCCTATAAATCTAGTTATATTATACCTCATATTATCATATTACATTGGAGTTAAATGACTCAAAAAATACGAATTGGGCATGAAAACGGCCAAAATATGCCTAAAATGACTTTTGCTTTGAACCACTGGAGTGTGCTAGCAACCACGGCGTTGGCGCCTGGTTGATGAGTGGGTGGGTTCATTCACCTCGAATTTTAGTTACGATGATGAATGTATCTTATGAACACGTTTGGGTATTAAATTTACGATTGAAAACTGCTATCAATTTTTTTGAGCATGTACACATAAAGCACTTGAATATCCAAAGTAACAATTGATTCCTTTCATTTGGAAAACACACTTCTCTCTTGATTTGCGGTTAGGCATTAACTGATTTATTAGTTGATAGTCAATGATTGAATGTATTATTTGGTTTGTGGATTCAAGATTTCAAAAGTTACTCCCAACATAGCTTTTCTGGAATCAAGTTGCACTTCCATTTTCTATTTACCAAGCACCAATGTTTGAGGACTTAAGTAATCAATCTTCTAAAGTGGGTCAAACGCTCTAATTCATTCTTAAACCTCTATTTAGTAAATAAGACCATTGATAGGTGACATTTAGGCCGCTTTTAGGGATAGTTTTAGCTTCTTTTCGTAATTTATTTTCATTTATTCTTTCTATTTTTCTCTATTTTAATTCTTATTTCTTCTTTTTATATTTTGTAGCTTAATTTATTTATTTAGTGATTTTTACCAGTTTTTAGCTCTTAATTTCATAATTTATTTATTTCCTTTATTTTAGTAATTTTATAGTTAGTTTAGTTTAGTTTTCGTATTTAATTATCTATTTTTATTTCCTTTTAGTTATTATTAATTTTATTGTTTCTTTTCATATTATTTTATTTGTCTCTTTTTCTCCTCTCGTGTTTTGATTTTGTTTGTAGGTGAGCATTTTGGAGTTATGGTGTGCGAGTTTCAAAGCAAAGACTAGTTATGCGGCTTGATTTAGAGTTATCGTGCAAAGCTAATCCTACACCACACGTAGCAAGCCATGCCACCACCATTCGTACCACCATCACAGCCAACCGTGCCCCTTAGTGCCACTCTCCACCATGCCAACCATATATTGTACTCCCTTCCACTGCCTCACCTTCGCAACCCCACCTCACATCACTACCTCACTTAGAAAACCTAATATGTAATTTTTCTCAATATAAAAGGAAAAATATAGTCATGTGGGGTCTTGTTTGATTCGTCTCACTGAGTACTTTATTATATTCAACCATCATTATATTTACTAATGTGTAATGAAAGATATTTAAGGTTCAATTAGTGTATTGGCAAACGCGCACAATTAAAGTAGGAAAGATAAAAAAAATACAGAGAAAGTATTGTTTTTGTATGGCATTATTTGTCTGCGTCATGAAGAGTTGCTGCAAGACGTTGTTGTTGCTTCAATTACTAACTTGTCATGACTTTGTTAAAGTATGTGAAGCATGAGTAAAGCTTGTGTTTTTATTTTCATGGAAATAATACATGTAGTTTTGGTATTATGACTTGTTACTGTATGTTTGTAGCTTAAAGCTTGTTTTTACACTATATGGATGAGGGTGAGTTTCATTGTCGGGGTGATTTAAAATTATTTAGGTTATGAAAATATTGATTTGCTTGGTTTCCATGTTATGTTATCGATGTTGCAATATATATAGGGGGTGAAAAACCTTCTGAACCGGTTAAATATGACCGGTAAAGCCCAAAGAATGGCGCGTCTTTGCTTCTTTTTGAAATTGAGGTAACTTCCTCGAGTAAAAGGGCATTACCCGTCTTAGACGCCAACAGTAAAAATCCTTTTAGGGGAAAATGTTGAAGCCTAAAATATCTACGACTTTTTTAGAATCACATGGATCCATCAGGACCATACACGTGTCCCATCAGAGGAAATAAAGGAAAATGATTTAACCATTGGGTTATACTCAGATGGGAGGAAAAGCTCACCTTTTGGCCCAAAGATTAGTCAGAGCGCAAATCCCTAAAATGGCTGCAGGGGATTGGTTGATGATCCATCCCCAATCATGGCCTGCCAAGTGTCATGATTTGATTGCCTAGCCAATCAGGTGCCCCTATTCTAGGGCAACCTAAAAGGGCAGCAGTCATATCACAAACACTATAAATACCCATGAAATCAGGAGAAAGGTAATTCAATGCAAACAGTGTAAACTTACTATGTAGAAATACTCTCTCACTTTCTCTCTCTATCTCTACTTTTTCCTCCAAACTCCTGATTCCTGACTTAAGCTTTGGAGGGGGAACCACCACCCAAACCTCCAAGGTGGGTCCCTTTTTTGCAGGTTCAGGAGCAGAGCTCAGGTTCGGACTGGCCAGATTCAGACATCGTTGCACAAGTCTCCAAGTGAAGAACATCTAAGGGAAACTAGTTTACTGGCCGGACAAGGAGACTAAACAGGAGTGTTTTCGTCTTGAGAGATCGCAAGTATTCGGGTGTCAAAAGTGTCTCTGAAATCCGAAAATCATTAGCCAATTTATAGGGAAATTTTTTAAAAAAAGATAAGAAAAAAAATTGCGCTTCGCGCAAAGCGGCACGCACAATTGTGCGTGACACGTGTAGGCCATGTGTCACGCGCACAGAGTTGCGTTAAGCGCAATCCAACATGTGTGACACACGCAAAGCCTGCGCCAGACGCAGCTCTAATCTGGACAACTTTTGTTTTTATTGAATGCGGTTTTCTAAAGATTCTTTATCTTTATTAAATAACATCTCTTAAATCCGAAAACCATTTATTTAAAAGGATAAAATCTGATTTCTTAAAAAAAATCCTTTATTTTATAATACCCTTAACTATATTTATTTATTTCTAAAAATAGTTATTAAAATAAATAATAAATACAATTAATTGTCATGAATAATTAATTGGGATTTCCTAAGGATTGTGCTCAAAATAATAAAATTGTGGACTCAAAATACATTTAATTATCAAAATAATTAATTGGGAATTAAAATTGGACTTTGATTCTTTAATACAAATAAATAAAATTTATGATTTGAAAAAATAGTTTTGGGTCTGGCTCTTCGGATTGCTCTCCCTTGGGTCGGACCAATTAAGACCGCAGTATGTATCATCATTGGGTCCTCAAATGAGGAAACACGATTATGTGTCTACAGTAGACCCCAATTTGACTGAGGTTTGAAAAACCGAAAGTCAAAGTATTCGTGTCGGGACGGAGAATGAATCTAGATGTTCTGCAATCTAAGACCACTCTTTTAACATCTGTACATGCAAAACAAGCAGAACTCGTAGATATAGATATGTATGAAAAGCATAAGTTTGCAAAACGAAAGGATATATAAAAAGGATATCATGAGCTATGTCCAGCTCATGTTGGTATAGAGCTTCGTCTCGCTTCAGGGCTATATAAACTATGTCCGGCTCATGATGGTATAGAGTTTCGTCCCGCTCTAAGGGTAATATATGAGCTATGTCCGGCTCATGGCGGTATAGAGCTATTTCCCGCTCCAGAGGTAATACTTGGTTGAAGATTAGCGCTGGATCTGACCGCTATTATTGTCTTCAGGAACACGAATTGAACCATGTTAACGCTGAGTCTTCCGTTGTCTCGGCCCCTGATTGTTTAGAGCTTCGACCCGCTCCAGGGGTGATATATGACTGAAGATTAGCTCTGCATTTGACCGCTATTGTTGTCTTATGCTATTTTCTCTCTTCTCCAAGTTTCGAACTCCATTGCTGAAGGTTTAAGGCTCAAGGGAGAATATTATTGTCTTCAGCACTAGGGATCCCCGACCCATACCCTGTTAGACCCACCCGGGTCTCGGTCCAAGTTTTTTAGACCCATTGGGTCTGTGTCTGTGTCTAAATGTTGTAGGGTCGAGTTTGGGTCTGGGTCCAATAATGCTGGACCTAGACCCTCCCCGGCCCCCAGATTCGAACCATGGACCCGTTTATAATTTTGTTTCAAAAAATAAAAATTTGAAATTGTAAAATGCAATTTATCTACTCATAACAATAAGTCTATATTCTCTAAAAAATAAAATTAATGACAAAATTTTGGAGAATTAAGCAAATGAAACTTTTCAATATTATTGTATACTGAAATATATGATGCTTACGTAGGCATCTTTGGTATTGTGTATTTTTAATAGTCTTACTAAACTTTTGAATTGAAATATATTTAGATAGTATTTTCTTGAGTTATAATTTTATTACTTCATTATTCATTAAGTATTAATAGTCGATTTTAGCGCGAACATCGTGTATATGTAAAAAGGTTTGGCAAAAAAACGTATATATATTAAAGAATATTGAGAATAAAAAAAATCTTAAGGATCCATTTTGGACCTATTTTGGACCCAGGGCCCAAGACCCGCTAAACCCAACAGGTTTGGATAATGGTCTAGATTTTTTAGACCCATTGGGTTTGCGCTAGGTTTGGGTCCACGTCGAAAAAATCGGGTTTGGGTCTGAGTCTTGCTGGACCCGCTCCAGATTCGATCCATTCTCATCCCTATTTAGCACAGAATGTATTACGACTATCATTGTAATTAATCTTGCTTGTACCCAAACTCAGATAACGAGTGTGAGTTGTTTGTTGTGAATTATTTCATTTTGGCTCTTGAAATTGTTTTCAAGCTATTGTAAATATTTCTATCATTTTCTAGTTCCATGAAGAGTTAAAATGTAGTTTGGAGTTAATATTATTAACAATATTCTTACTACTATTACTGCTACTGCTACTACTACTACTACTACTACTACTACTACTACTACTATTATTATTATTATTATTATTATTATTATTATTATTATTATTATTATTATTATTATTATTATTATTATTATTATTATTATGTTATGATTATTATTATAATTATTATTTATTATTATTATTCTTAATATTATCTATTATTACTATTACTATTGTTATTATTATTATTATTATTATTATTATTATTATTATTATTATATTTATAATAGTTATTATTATTTTTAATATTATTGTTATTATTATTATTATTATTATTATTATTATTATTATTATTATTATTATTATTATTATTACCATTATTATTATTATTATTATTATTATTATTATTATTATTATTATTATTATTATTATTATTATTATCATTATCATTATCATTATTATTATTGTTTTGTCCTCTTATCCAACAAGTAAGCTGTGAGTTAGCTTCCTTGTCGAGCAAGTAAATTAGTATGTTGAGTGTTCTTCAGATGGAGACTTGTGCAACGATGTCTGAATCCTCTTAGTCCTTGATTTTTGCTCTGCTCCCGAACCTGCACAAAGGGACCCACCCTGGAGGTTTGGGTGGTGGTTCCCCCTCCAATGCTTAAGTCAGTTTTCAGGAGTAGTGAGAGAAAGTAGAGAGAGAGAGAGAAAGTGAGAGAGAATTTTATCGAATAACTTTGCACTTGTTTGCATTGAATCTGTTTTCTCCCGATTTCGGGGGTATTTATAGTGATAGCAAGTTGACAACTAACCTTAAAAACCGACCTACCATAGCAAAGATTCGATTGGCCGAGAAATCGATTATGACACGTGGCCGACCATGACCGGTGGATGTCTATTAACCACTCTCCTTCGACCATTTGGCACGCTGGGCTCGACTGTTGGGCCGTAATTTAAACCTTTTACCTCATCCGAGTGTAGCCCGGGAGATTCAAGGCTTTTCTCTTTTTTAACTAAGGTGACACGTGGACGGCTCGATGAGCCCAAGTGCCTTAGAAAAGAGCCGTCGATGTTAGACTACAACATTTGCCCCTAAAAGGGCTTTTACCGTTGGTCCATCTCGACGGTTAAGGCCCTTTTACCCTCAAGGTAGTTTGATTTGAAATGAAGTGACGCGCCTTCTTCCTTGTTCTACCGGTCATATTTGACCGTTGTATTCTCTTTTCGGTCATTCTTGACCAGGCTCCGTGAGTTTCTTATCCCTCTATAAATAACCTTAGTGTGAAAACATTCAATCATTTAACACCTCGATCAAATTTTCCTGAGAGAGAAGCTCGCAAATTTTCTAGAGAGAGAGATCGTCCGGCTTCAAGACTCTTCGACGAATCGCCCGGGACGTTCTTAGCGGTATCGTTTCTTTGATCTTTTCATTCTTCTTTATTCTTTATTTTTTCTTAGAAAATCAATAAAATGGAATCATCTTCGTCAAATAATCCTAGCCGACCAAGAGCTTGTCTTGACCCTAGAACCGATACTTCTTCTTCGGCGCATTCTAGAGTTGGGCCTCTTCTGGCCGAGTACATATATTTTCATAGTTTTGGCCGAGAAAGTCAGACGACCCAGTCTTTACCTGTGCAAGGTAATCTGGCGCGCGTCAAGCAAACGGCCCGTCTAAGACGAAAAGCAATAATCCCATCAAATAGCTCAGATATGGAGGAATCCACTGGACGGGTGCCAGATGAGGCAAGAGAGGTCCAAAGTGCTCCATCTTTGGACAGGTCTCCTGTTGACCATGATGCAGAAAACTCCGAAATAAAAGCGAGACCCGGTACTTCGGCGGGGACGCCGATACGGCGGAGATCGGCGAATGTAATAATGGTAGCGATCCTGAGGCGGCCGAAGAATCAGACGAGGCGTCTACTACCTCGTCGGAGATTAGAAGACGTTTAGGTCCCCTTTCTGATCCTGGCTTCATTTTAGTTAACCGTAAGTGGTTAGAGAAACTAGGACCAGACCCTAATTACTTGTCGTCTTTCATGCCCATGTCGGGCTTCTCCTTTGTCATTCCTAATAACGACGCGACGATCCTGAGTGCTCCCAGGAACCATTTCGCCGTCTATAAACTGGCCTTAGATGCGGGATTGAGGTTTCCTCTCCATGACTTCGTAAAACAAGTGTTGCAGCACTACCACATCGGCCATAACCAGCTGGCTCCAAACGCTTGGCACAACATCCTGACATTTATTGCCGTCTGTGAGCTACGCGGCCTAGCCCTTTCCCTTCAAGCCTTTACCCATATCCATTATGCGGCTAAGGTACTGGGGGCCGTGGACGGAGCATGGCTCAAGCATTCGCAACCGTCCAAGCTTCCTCGACGGCTTGGGGAAAATCGTCGAAGATGCACGAGTGGAAGGCCGATTTTATCTTTTTACGGGCGTCCAGGCGACTATGTCACGTAGAGCTACGAGATATTATAATAGATCCGTCACAAATTCTCGGGCGGAAGCGATCTTGGCTGGATTTGGAGGACAACTTTGACGAGGAGGTGGTGGAGTACTTGAGTGAAGGAGTACTCCGGGCCGGCCAAAAATCCTTTAAGGGGCCATCTAACTGGATACCCTTTAAGGAAATGTTTTACCAAGACGATTTCTTGGTTGCTGCCGGCTTGCGATTGGCCGATGATAGAGGTATATATTTGAAATCACCCAAGTAAAACTCTTCGTCTATAATTCATTTGACGAACACATTTTTGTTCTTTGCAGACTCGGCCAGACAACGCCTCAAAGCATCTTGGACGGGGGAAATCAGTATGTCCCAATTTACCGACAACATGTGGAAGGAGTATGCAAAGAGCAAGTCCGAGAAGAGAGGCGTAAACATTGGTATATAAATTTTTTTTTTTTTTTTTTTTTTTTTTTTTTTTTTGCCGAGAACCATATGAGCTCGTCCGGAATTGGCATCTTGATTTTGGACGAGGATCACCCAAAAGAGGAGAACGTCCAGACTTGGACGGTCAACTCCTTGGGGCCATGCTCGTCCAAGAATTGGTGCAAAGCTCTTGGACGAGGGTCACCCAAAGAAGGAGATCGTCCAGGCTTGGACGGTCACCTCCTTGGAGTCATGCTCGTCCAAGATTTAGTGCCCAAATCTTGGACGAGGGTCACCCAATGAAGGAGATCGTCCAGGCTTGGACGGTCACCTCCTTGGCGCCATTCTCGTCCAAGATTTGGTGCCCAAATCTTGGACGAGGGTCACCCAAAGAAGGAGATCGTCCAGCCTTGGACGGTCACCTTCCTGAGGCAATGCTCGTCCAAAAATTGGGGTCCAATTCTCGGACGAGGGTCACCCAAAGAAGGAGAACGTCCAGACTCGGACGGTCACCTTCTTGGGGCCATACTCGTCTGGATTTTTGCATCCAATTGTTGGACGAGGGTCAACCATAGAAGGACTTCCATTCTTGGACGGTCACCTTCTTGGAGCCATAATCGTCTGGATTTTTGCATCCAATTATTGGACGAGGGTCACCCATAGAAGGACGTCCATACTTGGACGGTCACCTTCTTGGGGCCATACTCGTCTGGATTTTTTGCAATAGTAGTTGTTTTTGTTATTTGGACGATCGAACTGATGCCTTCACTTTTTGCGAAACATGCTCCTACAAATAAACTTCCACTGGGAAGTCGTCCTCGTCCAAAAAGAGACCAACTACTGCGGTGACCGGCCTTCGGCAAAAGAAGCCTAAGGGCTTTACAAGGAAGAAAGTGGATAAGGCGGCTCCCGCTTGTCGAGAGTGGAGAAAAGCATGCCCCCCCCACCCCAAAGCTCTTAAAGGAGAGCCTTCGACCGTTGGCACTTTGAAGAGGGCAAGGATGCACATGCTTCTTTGTTCCGCTCGGCGTTTTTTGCCGCCGACTCCGCCGAGGTCAACTCGTAGTCCGCCTTGGCTTTGGTTGCACCGGATTCGGGGTTCTTTCGAGAACTATCCAGGGGTTCGCGGCTCGGTGGCTAAGGCGGTGCCACGGATGCCTTTGGGCGTTAGGACGGCATCGCTTTCA
The DNA here is from genome assembly GCA_947646795.1 of Beta lomatogona. Classification (NCBI taxonomy): domain Eukaryota; kingdom Viridiplantae; phylum Streptophyta; class Magnoliopsida; order Caryophyllales; family Amaranthaceae; genus Beta; species Beta lomatogona. The sequence continues at coordinate 250,627 of CANSNZ010000112.1, forward strand.
TCGGTGAGTCGTATTACCCCAACATAGTTAGGACGGTGCGGGTCGGTGGACGGTCCATGAGTCCGTCCAATAGACAAGCCATCGTCTTTCCTATCAAGATAACTGACTCTCCCCCTCTTTCAGATAAGGGCAAAGGCCCTGCTATTCCCCCAACTCCTCCCCTTGCTGATTCGGACGAGGAGTCTTCTCCTGCTTTCGCCAAAATGTCAAGGCTGGAAAAAGAGCGACTTAAACAGGAGCTCTTCAAGTGTTACCCTGAGTCCTACATTAAAGGATTAAGGGGAGCGTCTGCCGGACATGTTGGTTACATGTCTCGACTTCTTGCCGAGGTTTTTTTTTTTTTTTATACTTGTTCAAATTTTGACTCTTTAACCCGTCTAATAACTTGATTTGTTTTCATTGTTCCAGCTTCGGCTCGCCAGCATGCTAACTGAAGAATGGGCGAAGGAGCTGAGAAAAGAGAATAAACAGCTCGTCCATATGGCGACTACGGCAGGCGACAAGGCCATCCATGATATTGAGATGGCTAATACACTCCATCGTCAATCCCTGGAGGCTTTGGAGAAAAGATCAGCTCATCTGGAGTCAGAAAACAAGAATTATCTTGTTACTATTAATGACATGTTCAAGGAACAAGACCGTCTGAAGATGGTAATTGATGCTGTCTCCACTGAACTAAGAGATGAAAGAAATGTCGCCCTTCTCGTCGCCGCAGCCTAAGGAAGGAGAATATTCTTCTGAGGGCGAGAACTGCCCGTCTAGAGAGCCAGGCGGCCAAGGCCTTCGATGACGCCAAGGAAGGGTTGGCACAAGTCATCGAAACGTCTAAAGGCTGGGCCGTCAAGGCCTTCGAGATGCTGGCTGAATCTGATGAGGTTCCCAGCTTTGTGCGTCGTCTAGAGTACCAACAGAGTGTCCATCGGGCTATGGTTTGTGCCGAGGAACCTCCGGAATTCTTAGAGTCTGACGACGAGGCTGCAGCCGATGGTGAGGGGCCTGAAGACGAAGGCGAGGATGAGAAGCCTGAGGACAACCAAGAAACACGAGCTGGAGATGAAGCCTAGCTTTAGGTTTATTTTTCTAAGTTTCTTGGCTTGTCTGCCGTTGTAGTCTTAGCTCTTCAGTAGCCTTAAGTTGTAAAGTTTTGCTGTTGATATATATGAAGAACTTTTTGCCAATTGTCGGTCTTCTTTTTATTTCAATTTTTTTTTACAATTGCAATTTGGCTAAGTGTAACTTTAACTTCGTCATGATCGTTGAACATCCTGCTCAGATTCTTAACCTTTAAAACTTGTCTCCCAAATACCAAAAGGGACTCGTCTGAGACTGTTTGCAAAGTGCCCATACGAGAAGATTGTCCCCCTTGCCCTTGGACGATTATTTGTTATTTTATGAAATATCCAAGTACAAGAATTGACTCATCTTGAACTTCTTGGACGATCATTCTTGGCATTGGACGATTTCCAATCTTTATTAAGTGTCCAAGCATTTTGCTTGATTTTCCCTAGATTGTTGGACGGTCTGCTTATTCAGACGAGTCTCGCCCAATGAGAGGTTGCGGCCAAGACCTGTTTGACTCAAGCTACCAACTTTTTTGGACGAGGGTCACCTTCTTTGGACCATACTCGTCCAAAAATTAGCGTCGATTTTTGTACGATGGTCATCCACAGCAGGACGTCCATTCTCGGACGGTCACCTTCTTTGGGCCGTACTCGTCTGGGATGGTTTCAAACCAACAGAAAGGCATCTATAGCCTAGGTATTAGTTTTTTGGACGACCTTGTTTTCTATGGCTCGTCCTTATTTTTACATGGCTCGTCCTTTTGGCTTCTATCATCCCCCCTTTATTGGGCTTAGCTCAACCGTGCGTGGAGGGAGAGCCAAAGTCCAAGAAGGAGAAAGCAGCCCGGCCGTGGCCGAGCCTGCTTGAAGTTGATGGACGAGCTTGAGATACCTGTTCAAAGCGTGTTTTAGTCGGTTTCCTTGAGTGGGCAACACTCGTCATTAAGTAGCGATCCCTTACTAGGGTCTGGACTACTTAGCTGTCCGTGATTTTAAAAGTAAGTATCCTTTACTAAGGTCTTATTTCAGGCCAGCTTTCTCTCAGAGACTTTGACGTTACTCTTACTAGAGTTTTTGTTAATTTGACGGCCATATATGCCTTATATTTTTGGCCGGTCTCTTTGAGGGAGTGATGTTCGGCGTAAATGCGAGTAATTTTGACGTTCTGCTTTTGTTTGTATTTTGTCCAAGTTATTGTCACTTTTTTAGACGAGTAACTGATTTAATGCCCCAAAGTGAATTAACTTGGTGAGAATATACAAAGAGATAAGAAAGTAAGAATTGTATTATATGGATTTTGCTTGGCTGAATGCCAAGATACATGTATACAATTCTTTTCTTACTAACATGTGCCGTGGCACTTTGGAGTAACTACAAATTACCCTACGGTATATCGACGAAGATCCGAGTTAGACGTGGTACTTCTTTAAGTTGTCCGAATTCCAAGTACGCTGAATAGGTCGTCCATCTAGATCTTGTAGACGAAAAGTCCCACCTGCGTACCTCCTGGACAATCAGATAAGGGTCTTCCCCGAGTTTGGTGTTAGCTTCCCAACTCTTTAGCGCGTCCAACCGCTTCCATCTTTCTTAGGACGAGATCCCCCACCTTGAGTGGTCGTCTAACAACTCTTTTGTTAAACTCCCGAGCCATTCGCAGTTTGTACAATTGCATTCTTAGCAAGGCATTGCCCTTGACTTCTGGGACTTGGTCCAAAGCCGTGCGCAATGCGGCCCAATTGGCATCTTCTGTGTATAACATGACTCGTAGGGTGGGCTCTTCAACCTCAATGGGCAAGACGGCTTCAGTGCCATAGACTAACATGAAAGGCGTCTCGCCTGTGGAATTCTTAGCGGTTGTTCTAATGGACCATAACACCAATTGTAGTTCTTCAACCCATTGTCCTCTGGCGTTATCCAGCTTCTTCTTGATTCCATTTGATAGAATCTTGTTGAAGGACTCAACTTGCCCATTGGCTTGTGGGTGGGCGACGCCGCAAAGTGAGCTTTGATTTCTCTTTCGACGGCCACTCTTTCGGCTTAGGCGTTTGAACCGTGGACCATTATCAAAGACGATTGACCGAGGCATGCCAAATCGAGTTATAATGTTTTTCCAGATGAAGCCCTTGACGTCGTACGTTGTTATTCCTCTCATGGCCTCTGCCTCTATCCATTTAGTGAAGTAGTCAACTGCCACTATCACAAACTTCTTTTGCCCAGCGGCCACAGGGAAAGGTCCTAGGATATCCATGCCCCATTTGGCAAAAGGCAGAGGGAACAAGATGGGGGTTAAGTAGTTGCGACGGCTTCTGATGTACATTTCCATGCTTCTGACAACTGTCACACTTCTTTGCATAGACTAAAGCATCCTCCTTTAAGGTCGGCCAGTAGTACCCCGTCCTTAAAGCCTTTTCCCCCTAAAGCTCTTCCCCCAATGTGAGAAGCACAAGCTCCTTCATGGAGTTCTTTCGGGACCTCCGGACCATCTTCTCTCGGTGACGCACTTGAGCGGGGCCGGTTGAATGACTTCTTGTAAAGTGTCTCGTCCCATAATTCAAACCACTTGTCTCTAGCCATTACATACTTAGCCTCTACAGGATCTGAAGGCAATCGTCCCGTCTTCTTATATTCTATGATCGGCTCCATCCAGACAGTCCCTCGGCTGAGAAACATAATATGTTCTTGGTCGATGCTCTTTTTGGGTTTGACTTCCCAAAAACTGTTCTTGGCACATCACCTTCACCGAGCCGGCCAATTTTGAGAGAGCATCGGCTTGATGATTTTCTGACCTTGGTACTTGGTCGAGGACAAATCGTTTTAATGGCTCTATCTCATCTTTGATCAGTCGCATGTATTTGCTCATTGATGCTTCTTTGCATTCAAAATCTCCATTAACATGACTGACAACTAAGAGGGAGTCCGATTTGGCCTCGATCTCAACAGCTCCAGCCGCCTTGCACATTTTGATTCCAGCTAAGAGTGCTTCATATTCAGCTTCATTATTGGACGCTCTGAACTGGAATCTCAATGCATATTCAAACTTATCTCCTTCAGGAGATTGACGAATGATTCCTGCCCCACATCCATTGATTGTGGACGATCCATCAACCATGAGCGTCCAATGCTTCCTTCCTCTAGCTAGATCAAATATTGGTTCTATGGTTGGCCGAGTAAGCTCAACTATAAAATCTGCCAAGGCTTGCCCTTTAATGGCTTTCCTTGGTTCAAATGATATGTCAAACATGTTAAGCTCAACCGCCCATTTTAGCATTCGTCCAGCAGCTTCCATCTTCTGTAGAACTTGCTTCAAGGGCTGGTCAATGTACACAATTATACTGTGCGCCAAGAAATATGGCCTCAACTTTCTGCTGGCCATGACTAGGGCCAATCCAAACTTCTCGACTGGAGTATACCTGTTTTCCGCATCTTTGAGCACGTGACTCACAAAGTATATGGGAACTTGGACGGACTCTCGTTCTGCCAATAGGACGGCACTCACAGCTTGAGTGGATACAGCCAAGTATACAAACAACTTTTCCCCCTCGGTGGGACTGACCAACCTAGGCAGCTGCTGAAGATGATCTTTGACAAGTTGAAGGGCTTGCTCCGCCTCTGCTGTCCATTCGAACTTGGCTTTTTTCTTGATCGTGGCAAAGAAGTGATGGCACTTGTCGCCTGACTTAGACAAAAATCGTCCAAGGGCAGCCAAGCAACCCGTCAGCCGTTGTACCTCTTTTACCTTCGAAGGAGACTTCATGTCTAAAATAGCTTGAATCTTGTCAGGGTTGGCTTCTATTCCCCTCTGATCCACCAAGAAGCCTAAAAACTTCCCCGACAAAACCCCAAAGACACATTTGCTGGGATTCAGCTTCAACTTGTATTTCCTGAGAGTTTCAAAAGTTTCTCTCAAATCACCAACATGACTTTCTTCTTGATGGCTCTTGACTATCATATCGTCAATATATGCCTCCATATTTCGTCCCAACTGCGGTGAAAAACGTTATTGATCAATCTTTGGAAAGTGGCCGGGGCATTGCGCGAGCCGAATGGCATCCTCACCCGGCCCATACAACCCTTTTTCGTAATGAAGGACGTTTTGTCCCGATCCTCTCGGCCACATTGGGATTTGATGAAAACCCGAATAAGCGTCCATGAAGCTCGGCAAAGCATGGCCAGCTGTGGAGTCTACCAGACGATCCAACTTAGGCAAAGGGAAACTGTCCTTAGAACAAGCCTTGTTGAGGTCAGTGTAGTCCACACACATTCTCCAGGTGTCATTGGGCTTTGGCACCATAACTACATTTGCTATCCAGTCAGGATAATAGGTTTCTTTGATGAACTTGGATTCCAACAACTTCTGAACTTCTTGGTCGACCGCCCTGGTTTCTAGCCAGGTCCCAAATGCCTCTTCTTCGACGAACCGGTTTCAAATTTGGATCAACATTCAACCGGTGAACGGCTACTTCCGGATCAATTCCGGGCATTTCCTCAACGCAATAGGCAAACACATCTTGAAACTCTTTCAAGAAGTGGACTAGATGACCCTTCAAACCGGGATCGAATGAAGATCCGATTTTAAGGGTCCTTTCGGACGAGCTTCATCCGGACGTACCTCTTCGGGGGCTTCTACTGCGCTCGGACGTTCTACTGCTAGTCCCATGATGGCCATGACCTCTTCGGACGAGGAGGGTTCTTCCTTGATGACTTCATATTTCCTCTTCTTGCTGGGGAGGTGCTCAGACGCTTTCCTTGAGGGAGCAAGAGGCGTCTGAGGGCTCTCAATGGTCGGCTTTAACGAGGCGACTTGGTCTTTGATAAATCCAGACGTTTTCCTCTCGTTGGCCATCCTCGTCTGATCTTTCTCTATTCCAGGACGTTCTCCTTTCGCTGGCAACCTTCGTCTGATCTTTCTCTATTATTATTATTATTATTATTATTATTATTATTATTATTATTATTATTATTATTATTATTATTATTATTATTATTATTATTATTATTATTATTATTATTATTATTATTATTATTATTATTATTATTATTATTATTATTATTATTATTATTATTATTATTATTATTATTATTATTATTATTATTATTATTATTATTATTATTATTATTATTATTATTATTATTATTATTATTATTATTATTATTATTATTATTATTATTATTATTATTATTATTATTATTATTATTATTATTATTATTATTATTATTATTATTATTATTATTATTATTATTATTATTATTATTATTATTATTATTATTATTATTATTATTATTATTATTATTATTATTATTATTATTATTATTATTATTATTATTATTATTATTATTATTATTATTATTATTATTATTATTATTATTATTATTATTATTATTATTATTATTATTATTATTATTATTATTATTATTATTATTATTATTATTATTATTATTATTATTATTATTATTATTATTATTATTATTATTATTATTATTATTATTATTATTATTATTATTATTATTATTATTATTATTATTATTATTATTATTATTATTATTATTATTATTATTATTATTATTATTATTATTATTATTATTATTATTATTATTATTATTATTATTATTATTATTATTATTATTATTATTATTATTATTATTATTATTATTATTATTATTATTATTATTATTATTATTATTATTATTATTATTATTATTATTATTATTATTATTATTATTATTATTATTATTATTATTATTATTATTATTATTATTATTATTATTATTATTATTATTATTATTATTATTATTATTATTATTATTATTATTATTATTATTATTATTATTATTATTATTATTATTATTATTATTATTATTATTATTATTATTATTATTATTATTATTATTATTATTATTATTATTATTATTATTATTATTATTATTATAAGAAGAGTGCTTTTGTAAATTGAAATTCTTGGGTAACGATCCTAGATTTCTGCTGATTTTGGTGTAAGGTCTTAAAGAGCATCCGGTTAATTTGATGATTATATTGAAGAATATTTTTATATAATTTATTATTATTGTTTAAGAGCAAGATTATCCGGAGTGACGTAATCCCAAGGTGAAGAACATGCAGACCATATAGTACGTAATCCTAGGTACCGTGGTTTTGTTGTCACCCGAGAGGTTTGCGGGGACGTAATCCTACACCGCATCGAGAATATGACCTTTCTTAGACACAAACATTAACGAACTTAACCCATAGGCTATGTGGAGGTTGCAATATGACATTATTATAGGAAGTGGGTTGCGATCAACTAGCGTTTAACGCTTCTCAAAGTATTTTACTGATGTTTATTTGAAGAATAAATTTTATTTTATTATTATCTTTTCATTGTTAATTTATTGGAAGGAACTTTCCGTTGTTTTGTTGTTTGTCTATGTGGCTTGCTTGTTAAATCTATGTTTAAATTCTATTTGGATCCTGATTGAGTTGAGAGAACTGTTAGTTACTTCCCATTAATTGTGGATTATTTGTTGATTCATCTTGCAGGCGATTTTTGATTTGTTAGGCTTATCTTGGGGCTATAGAGTAAGGCTATGTTCTTTTCAACTTATTTAAGCACTCTAGTGCTTATTTCAGATTTGATCAGATCAGAAAAGTTCAGATCACATCAGAAAAGTTCAGATCAGATCAGAAAAAATCAGATCAGATCAGATCAGATCAGAAAAAATCAGATCAGATCAGATCAGAAAAGTTCAGATCAGATCAGATCAGAAAAGAAATAACATATTGCACGAGTTGGGTAAATCAGAAAAGTTCAGATCAGATCAGACCAGATCAGAAAAGTTCAGATCATACCGGACCAGATCAGAAAAATCAGATCAGATCAGAAAAGTTCAGATCAGATCAGACCAGATCAGATCAGATCAGATCAGAAAAATTCAAATCAGACCAGACGAAAAGAACATAGCCTAAGGAAACTTAGGGACATGAGACTTTTGTTATTTTGTTATTTATCTTATTATCACTTCGGGTTTGAGAGGTTGTATTTTCCTTATTTGGATCTATTTGGAGTTTATATATTTATTCTTCTTTGGGATTTATTTTCTATTTAGTTTATTTTGAACCTTTATTTGGAGTACATTTTTGTTAGACAATACTACTGCTATCGTCAAGTCTTTAATAAAATGATGTATTTTATTTATATTGTGTTTATAAAAAGATGGAGTGTTGCAACCTCTCTTGGAAAGATCATTCTATTTCTGCTTACCAAGGTTATCGTCGTTGCCATATTTGATCCTATTTTAAATATTTCATTCTTGATTTATTTACAATATTTAAAAATAGGAGATCTAACTTTTTTTATGCTATATATATATATATATATATATATATATATATATATATATATATATATATATATATATATATATATATATATATAAGTGAATATTGTTTAATTAAACCCGGATTTGTTTGGTTTGGTGGAAACCATAACCCACATGAAAAATATGTTCCATGAAAAATGCATATGCATATAAGTTTTCCCTTGTTCGGTTAGATGCAAAACTATTAAACTTAGAAGGGAAAAATGGAGATGTTGGGAAAGAGAGAGTAGAGGAAAATGGTTTTCCTTCAAATTTGGAGAAAAATGTTTACAAAGGAATGAAAAACTCTTTTACACCTTAATTTTCCTTTTTAAATTCCTTACCTAACCAAATAACCGAATATGGGGGAAATCGTTTTCTTCCAAAACAAACGGAAGCTAAATGTTGTTTTATGCCCCGTTTAATATGCGAAATTCAATCATCCGATAGTGGACCAACCCAAGTTGTAACTCCTAAGAATTGTAAAAGCAATTACGGAACCTATCCAGATCGTTGGTTTGCATTGGCCCATTGGGTTTTCCTCGTTTGCAACCCAAACCCGGAGAAATAATTGCGAAACTTATGCGTTTTGGAGACTTTATATCTATCGCATTCACTTCTGCGCCAGTCTTCAATCCCCAATCCCCAATCCCCAATCCAGCCGATCCAGAGAGAGAGAGAGAAAGAAAGAGAGGAAGACAGATACAGAGGCCGATTTTCTGTTGTTTTAGTCGTTCATCGTTCATCTGAAATTTCGCTTTGTTTCGTCTGATTTGTGGTAGGGATCCAACATCTAATCTCTTTCCTTTTCTTTTTGGCGTTTTTATTTGGTGATTTCGTTGTTTTTAGGGTTGATTTAATTGTGTCTTCGTTTGATTTTTTTCATCTGAGGATTTTTTTTCGCTAGAGGCTGATTCTGGTTATTTTAGGGTTAGCTTTGTTGATTTTTAGTGCTATTTTGTTCGATTTTGTTGAGTTCAAGAGTTTTTTTAGGCTTTGGCTGATACTTGGGCAATATGTTCACTTTTTGATTCATTTGGTTGATCAAAGTGGCTACTTTCGTTTGATTTTCGTTGTAGTTTGTGTATTGTATTTGAAAAATGGAGATCTGGTTTGTCCTGGTGCAATTAGATTGCCTCGTCCGAAATATCCTAACCGCCTCGTGTTCAATGTCCTATTCTGGATTTGTCTCTATGTTGATCTAGGGATAAATTCTGTGGTAGACGTGGACATGGATGGTATGATGAGCACGGCTCAGAAGCAGGACGTAGACATAGTATGTAGGGGGCTTGAGGGAGTGTGTTTGTCGAAGTGGGTAGGACATTTCTTTGCACGAACGGTTATGTAGAAATATAATCAAGCAGAAGAGTATTGGAAGTAATGGAGAATAATTAGAAGATGAAATTTAAACTGCGTATTAATCAGTTGCGTAAAGTAAAGAACTTCGGCTGGTAATTGTTTCTCTAGGACCGTAAATCTCATGTTTCATTGTGAGTAGTGTTATAGTGTTACCACGTACTCTTAATTGGGATGTATTAGTAGGCAACTACTCTTTGTTTCAATATTTCTTGTAACTTTAGGTGATTTTACTAAATGTGTGTATTTTGTTAAAACATTAGTGAGGCTGGACCATCTTGTCGGTCATTTGCTCTGATGGTGAATGTTTTCCACTATTGTCTGCTTTGAGAAGCCGTTTATATGTCTTCAAGTTTTAGATTTTTTTTTTTGTGAAAAAGCTTTGCATACGAGTCAACTAATCTCAATTGTTGTGTGTTGTCAATGCTGGCTTTTGACAATACAGGACCAGTGTATAGTACTCCTTTGTTGAAACAATGAATGAAAGTTTTCAACTAGATCTTGTGCAATTTGTTTGAAAATTGACCATGTCATGGTTGCTAATGCACTTTAAAAATGTTAGTTATTGAGCTTAATTGACTGAGATTTCACTGTCTTCTCTAAATCATATTTCAATTTGAGATCACATTTTTTTCCCAACTCAGTTCGAATGCTAATATAATCTGACGTTCAAATATGTTTTTGTGGTTTTTCAGGTTTTATCACTCTACTTGTTGAAGCTGCTGTTCTTTAAATCTGTCCTTTATGGATAAGTCTTTGGATATGTCTCTGGATGATATTATAAAAAGCAAGAAAAGTGCAGGTAGAGGTAGAGGACAAGGTGGTGCCCTTCGAGGGCGTGGAGCTAGAGGATCCGTTAATGGTGGAAAAAGGAGAGGGTTAGGTAGAGGGGCAGGGCGACAGGGACTCCTTGGAGTCAATACTCGACCTTCGTCTTTCGCTATAGCCAAGGCAAGCCCGAACTCCGGATGTTTTATGCATTCTTTTTTAAGTTTGGCATGTGGTTTAGGAGCTGTGGTGAATGGTGATCATAAGAATATATATTGAATCAAGCAATGACTCATAACCTAATTTCACGCTTGGAGAAGGCTTCTGATGTATTCAGCATAGCATCATTTGCTAACATGTTTCCGTATCATGGTTCATGTAATTTGATCCCGAAAGTTTTGTTGCATCGTTGTGAGGGACATCTGATGACCTATGTATTGGAAGTCCTTTGCTGCCTCTTCTTAAAATTTTGCTAGCATCATGGTCACTCAGGACTGTTGGTAGTCAGCCATTTGAATCAGATCAGTTATTAGTCCGTATTCATTAGTGCTTCCGTCTTTTTGTTTCTTTTGACGATTTATTTTAGGCCAAGAGGGATGGTGAACTATATTGCTAATTCTGGGATACTTTTGTGCAAGTTGCTGTCCTACTTCGGCGTCCTGTGCTCAGGAATTAAGATCACTTCAGAAAAGTGATCTGTTTAGCATAAAACTGATGTTATACAATGCTTCAATTCTTACAGTTTCTTTCCTCTTTCCATCTATCACCCTTTCATAAACCTTGAATTCACTTTCATCTGGTCATGATAATGGCTTGTCTGGTCTTCTCAATGGCTTGTCTGGACTTCTCAAATGTATTTGGATTGGTCATTAGTAATTTTTTCTTTTTGATGATATGAAAATCTCTCATTGACACCTCGAGAATGGCAACTCGTCCTTTTTCTAGTATGCTGACATCACCTTTTCCTCCATCTGGGTTATGTTTCCCAATGGTATCGCCAGTCTTTTCGCAGAACCAAGAACTTCCCATGGAAGCATGATTTGTTTGAAGAAAGCCTTGCAGCTGCTGGAATACCCGCAGTAGAAAGTGGTACAAAGTTGCATATTTCAAACTTGGACCGTGGAGTGAGCAATGATGATATAAGGGTACAGCCTGATTCATTAATTTTCAATTAAAGACCTTTGCGACTGGTTTCTTTTGGCCTGAAATTTGAGCTTGGAATCAGGAGCTTTTCTCTGAGATCGGGGAGCTGAAACGTTATGCCATACACTTTGACAAAAATGGTCAACCCAGTGTAAGTCTTTGGGCATTGCTTTTTTGTTTTAAGATACAGTGAAGTCTCATTTTACAAAAAACTGCATGTTAGGTAATTTAGGTTTCTTTATTATTCTATACTGTTATTTTACTGGGTGCTTTTGGACTTGTGTGAATTTGTTTAAAGTTCATAAGATTTATTTAAGGTTCTGATGAATCTCTTTTATAGTCTTTTGTTTTTTTTTTTCGTTTTTTATTTAAGTCCATGTGTAACAATCTTATTTTTCTTGTTTTTCTTTCTATATATCACGCTTGTTTTCCTGGTTTTATTCACACATTCCTTTCTCACATTCTACCTTTTTATTTTATTTGCGTCGCATTTCTCACATAATTTGTTGAGCTCTTCCTCTGCCATGCATACCTCCTCGAATTAAGTTTGAGGCTCTGGCCTCTGAGCATTATGCTGAAAGTTGTAATGTTCATCTGATGTGCTGGGCGCTTGCTGTTTCCCTTGGAATCTATTTTATATATTTTTTTGTTTTCCGTGAATAAATTTCGGAAACCTTTGTTGGAGGTCGAGATGTAGCCTCTTATTTAACAGTATGTAAATAAAATTTGACAAATTGGTGGATCCATTGCATTATGAATTTTCGCGTAGCTAGAAAACTCTTAAAGGATGCTTGGAAAATGGAGGGAACAGTATGTTAAATGATTCTGTTTCTCTGTAGGATATGTTAACATTAGGATGATTTCAGTTGTGTAGTCTTTAGCTGTTCGATGGATGAGAATATGTGTGATTGACTCCATGTTGGAGTTGGCTTAGTAGATGTATATAGTAGTCTGTCAATGGTGTGTGTTTGCTTGTTGGTGCTTGCCTGAAAAGTTTAAAATTTGTAATGTTAGTGGTTAGTTGTCAACCCAAGCAGAAAAGAAGCATGAGAATTTACATACATTATGCTGTTGAGACATGGGTTGGATTAAATGACAATTGACTTGCTTGATGTATGATTATATGCTAGTTGTTGTTCTCCATGTAGCATAAATTTTATCTCTATGGCCTGGCATATTTTCACCAAACAGATGTTCTTTCGTCCTTTTCTTCATATCAGATCAGCATGTGTTGTTCGTCTTACACTGTCATAGTGTTCTTTCTGTTTTGTGGTTGATGGTTAATCTTTACCTATATGGGTCTTTTTCAATAATTCTAATATCTTGTGGTGATGCGGTCTGATTGCAGGGATCAGCTGAAGTTGTCTATGCAAAAAGAAGTGATGCATTTGCAGCCCACAAGCGTTACAATAATGTTCAACTTGATGGAAGGCCTATGAGGGTTGAGGTTGTAAGCCCTAAATCAGAAGTGCCTATGGCTGCTCGCGTAAATGTTGTTGGAGGCGCTAATGGAAAGGCAACAAGAAGAGTTGTTATGACGTATGTACCTAATGTTTAGAGCTCATAAGTTTATCTATTTACTTTCGTTTCTGCTTGATTTGTTATTCTTGCGTGTAGAAAAGAATATTCTTTTGGAGAGTACCTGCCTTTCGAAGTACCTGCCTTTCGAAAGTAATACGTATGACATTAGTATACAGTAGTCAACGGGTAGTGAACTGTTCTAGTTTAACTTTGCCTACAAGACCATATCAAGTGACTCCCCCCTTCGTATGCATGCTAATGCCTACTCTTAATTCTAATCTTATCAAGATGAAACACCATTGTGTAGCCGTAATAGAGGAGAGTTGCTAGGTTTTTTTAAACCCAGTCGAGAAGTTTAGTGTCTAATATGAGGATGCTTCAGTGGATGATGTGGGAAGAGTGAAATTGTGAAAATGAAGGATAAAGTACTCTCTTTGGCCCACAATAGTCTTGACACTTATCATGTTTGGTTATCAGTTATTATTTATTGGTAAATGTAGATATGATACGAGATGGTGAGTTGGTTTTAATTACCGAAGAATGAGCTTGGGACCCTAACTAGATCTTATTAAAGGAAATAGTGGTGAATTAAAATATGTAAATGGTGTGTTCAATGGTGTGCCAAACTGGTGGAAGAGAGAGGTATTAATATACTAGTGGCGCTTTTCCCTATATAGAAGTGTAAATGCTAATTTGAGATGGATGATATAGCAAAGTGTTAATACTATTTTGGGATGGAGGGAGTTATAAAGATTGTTCGCGTATCTTTGATGATGGTTACTCATAAAAGTCACGTCATATCTTACTTGACCCATATTATACTGTAACTTATCTTACCAGAAAATTACTATATTGTTAATATTACGTAGTGATTTGGTTTAGTTTGTTGTTATTGTGGCTTTGGATTATATTGGACAAAATAAAATATCTTATTGGTTTCTATAAGTTTGAGTGACGTAGTAGATAGTTGCTGCTTAATTAATTGAGGATCAATTCAGAACATCCTCTTTCTGATTGTAGTGGTGAGATTGTTTATCTGACCTCACTAGCAGCTTCTCTAGCCCCATTTGCAGTCCATGCCTATGTTTGTTGTTTGGTATCATCCAAACCTGTATCTGGTGATTGGTTCAGAATTACAGAATTTGAGATTTGAAGGGATCACCCCTCAAACCCTTATGGTATGGGGTTCGCATACCTCAATTTTCACCTGGTCTTCTTCATATTCATCACTGTACCACCTTCATTACCCTCCTTGACCAGGTCTAACATGGCCTTTTCATTGCAGCCTTCACCACCAGCCACATCGAAGCTCAACCGTCGAAATCACCGCCATGGTAGCCTATTCAACACCACCCGTAAAATACCAATCATCACCTCTAGAAACTTCAACCGCAAAAATTGTCCCCTTCACCACTGTAACAATCCTAAAATTTGAAATTAGACTAACAAAAAAACTGTGGAAATAAAAGAAAACTATTGATCAATGTTCATCTAGATGATAAGTGGTTGTTTTGGCTATGCTATTTGGAATTGTAATGGTAAAATTCTACCATCAAAAGCTAAAAATATGTAGAAGTATCAACTTCATCATTCATTATGTTTCGATTGAGAAACTTGTATCTTCTATCTAATCGGAAGGTCACATATAATTTTCTTATTTGGGGTAATGTGCAATGTCTTTTTTGGTTTGCATTTTTTGTGCAATCTACTTCCTCCGTTTTTTTAATTACACCATTTTGTTTTTGGCACTATTCATAGACCAACTTTGTTAAGCTATCTCGCATCATTATATAATAAGAAAAGTTAAGTGCGGTTTTATTAGATTCGTCTCAATGCAAGGATTCCAAATGTCAAATTTTTATAATTTTAACATATATGCAATTAAAGATATTGACGTTCAAAGAAGCGTCTCGGCAAACGTGAAAAACAAAATAGTGCAATTAGAAAAAAAAAAGAGGTATAACATTGTCTATTTTAGTTTGAGACTACTTTTTGTTTCCTACACTTGTCAAGGTGAATAAAATATTGATTATAAACTGCCCTCTCTTGGTTGTGATTCGTCTTATGATTGTGCGATAAAGCAGTTAATGTTTTTTGGAAAATTTGTCAGAAACAACCTTTTATAAGACACTTTTTGTCGGAAACAACCTTTTAATTTTTTTTTTTTTGTCAAAACAAACCTTAAAGTTAACTTTTTTTGTCACATTAAACCTTTAGCCGGAAAAAGACCCTTGACTTAGTTTTCAGGCGTTGAACATCTCAACCCCACCCACGAAACCACCCCCCACCCCACGAAATCAGCCCCCACCCTCGAAACCACCGCTTTCTTCCCCTCGCTTTCAAAACTACCAACCCTCACTTCCCCCCACCTCGAAACCACCCCTTCCTTTTTCTTTTTTAGGGTTGAGGGTGGAGGGAGGGGTCGGGGGTTGGTTTTTGGGGGTTGGGGGAAGTAAGGGTTGGTGGTTTTAAGGGTGGGGTGAAGAAAACGGTGGTTTCGAAGGTGGACGAAAGCGAGGGGGCTGATTTCGTGGGGGTGGGGGGTGGTTTCGTAGGTGGGGTTGGGAAATCTAAATCAAGGGTCTTTTTCCGGCCAAAGGTTTAATGTGACAAAAATATTTTGGTTTAAGGTTTGTCTTGATAAAAAAAATTTAAAAGGTTGTTTCTCACAAAAAAGTGTCTTATAAAATGTTGTTTCTGACAAATTTTCCATGTTTTTTTAGCTTAGTCAATTCAAGTTTGCAGTTGTATTCTCTTTTCTTTCATTTCTCTTTTTGGTGTTTAGATATTACATTGTTGTCTTTGTGTGTTTATGATGAAATTCTAGTATCTATATTTGAATTCTATATTGAGTTGTACAATCACCTTTTTCTCATGCAGGCAAAGTGGTGGCCGCATGACTTCACCACCTCAGACAACTCGCGGTGTTGGGTGAGTCATTTTTTATTTGGCGTGTTGGTAGCGCTAAGAATTGTTGCGTTCTCCTGTTATGAGTCTTTCTTGCTTCTTTTGTCATGTTCTTTTTGGCCATCATTTTATAAATTGTTTGAGGACATGTATATAGCCTATCTAATGCTATTGCATCCCATTGTGGTAATAGTTGGTGGTAATGGTAATAAATTGATATGTAATTTTGTAAGTTTTAAGTCTTTTTGTGATATGTTTCCTCCGTTTCTAAATACATGCAACATTTTCTGCTAGTGCTATCCGATGCACTACTTTGTTCCTTAATATCTTTAATTACATATAATTAGAAAATATAAAATGTTGATATTATGAAAGTATGTATTAAGACGAATCAAATAAGACCACACTTGATTTTTTTCTATAACTTTGTAAGAGAATATGGGATAAGGTTGCTAGATGAATTATGGTTACTATGTAAATGTTGCATGTATTTAGAAACGGAGGAAGTATGTGGTAATGAAATCCATCCCCAAATATTTTGTTCTTCATAATTATCTAATAATCCCTCTGTGTCCCAGAATACTCTTTACACTTTCCTTTTTCATCTGTCTCAAAATACTCTTTACACTTCTATTTTTGAATATGACCCACTATTATTTTAATCCTTCTACTTTTAAAACATTGGCCCACACTCTCTCTCCTCCAAATAAAATAATACCACTCCTATTACATACCAACTCTAACCATGACCCACATTCTCTCTCCTTAAAATAAAATAATACTACTATTACTAACTACTAACTCCTATCACATCTACTTTTCAATAAAATAACAATTGATAACCAAACAATAACTTATCATATAAAACTACGTGCCTTGATAAGTGTCAAGAGTATTTTGGGACGGAGGGAGTAGTTCTTAACTTCTTAATGGTGCCCTCTATAGTAATCGATGCAGTGTCACATAGTTCGCTCCTCCCCCCCGCGAACCGCGTTTCAGTTTGCACTTTTTGAAACGCGGTTCGTAGGCGAGCCAAATCGCTGGAGTGCGCGATCCAATTCGGCCAAATTGGCGTACCAAAATTCAACTGGTTATTTTCAGTTTGTATATAATAGGACAATTGGGAGAGAAGACGCTGTAATTGAGGGAATTTCAGAGTTAGGGTTCGAGAAAACAAACCCTAGATCTGATAATTGAGCCATCTAATCAAGGGGAAGGAGAAAGGTGATTTGGGGCTTTAGGTCGTCGGTTGCTAGAAGAAAGAGAGAAGGGATGCTGAATGCTGTTTATTCGAGAGAGAGAGTGAGGGTCTGATGGGGTGGGGGTGGAAAAGTCAAAGTAACTTTAATTAATTAATCTGAGATGGGAAGGGAAAAGGGACCCACATGATATGTGGACAACTGTACTGCTGTACACTACAACTTTTTCTCTCTCCTAAATTTTTACTGCTTTTTTTGTTTTAAAGAAGCTAAATTCACGTGCCAGAAGCCAGAAGGTGAATGGGCTTTTATTTTATGTTTTTATTCTATCTATTCAATTCACTTGTTAACATCTTTTACTTTTCAACTTCATATTTATTTTTTTCTATCATTGAAAAAAGCTTTATATTTCTTTAATTAGGAAGGAATATGACTAGAAAAATGCATGAGCGAACTAAATAATGTCTTAAAGCGAACCATGACCCCAAAAATCGAACCAAAAAAATACCCCCCGCGATCCGAAAATCAGCCAACTAGCGAATTGCGTTCCCGTTCCCGTTCCACGATACGAAGCGATCCGCGAACTATGTGACAATAATGAAAATTTATGAAGACATAGTTTTTTGTGGGTGGACAAGCATTACCATTACCATTGAGTGAGACTTTTCACACAAAATTACATATAAAGTCATTACTGTTAAAATTAATATTATGGCTTGCGAAAAGGCCTCTCATCTTGAACTCTCTCTTTCACAAAGACTATCGACTTCCCTTTTTGGTGTGCTTTACGGAAAAAATACTCACCTCACTTTTTCTATTTTGGGACACGAGGCCCATCACATCTTTTTACTTTAATGCTCACATCTCTTCTTATCCAACCTTTTCCATCTCTCTCACAAATTTCGCCCCCATTTTTGTTTTTGATGAAATCAAAGTGGTAAATTATTGTGGAATGGAGGGAGTAGAAAGCTAGAGAACAAGCAAGGGAAGAAAGTTGTAGCTTCATGATGACAATTGAGGCTGCTAGTATGCCCTACCATTTTGGTGTTAAAGGTTTAGGTACCTAATGGCGCTTCAACTCTCAACTCTTTAATTTCACTTTTTTGGTTATCGTTCAAATCAAAACCTTCTTTTAGAGTTTAATGTTTGTTTCATGTGGGAAAATATTAAATTGTATCATCTTTTCTCTTCTTGTCCCTCCGTTTCTTTTTAATAGTTACACTTTACCTTTTCACGTGTGCCAATGTAAATGTTTGAGTATTAATATCTCTAAATTTGCATTTGTAAAAATTATAAAAACTTGATATTCCAAAAGTAAATATCGAGACGAATCAAACAAGATCTCACATGACTTTTTTTTTCCTTATCCATTAATCACAAATGGTGGTCAAACATAAATTTATAAATAGTGTCAAGACTTAAAGTGTAACCATTAAAAAGAAACGGAGGGAGTATCATTAAGATATTTGGAGTCATACATCCTGAGTAGTTTGTTTCCCTTTGTGATTGATGATAAGCATGAATATTGTTGAACTAATGAATATTGTTGAACTAATAGCATCAAGTACGATTTGTGGAGTTCTAGCTTCACCCTCATTTAGAGTTTTATGCAATGCAATTTCTTAAACCAATTAGTTAAGAAGGTTGAAAACATATTGTCCAAATTTGCAAGTAGATTACTCTAAGATCTTTAAAGAAGATCGGATGAACTTTAATGTAGAGGGAAATACATGTTTCACCTTTGTGTAATTTACCCCGTTCTAAAATGAAAAATTTCCGATATACTTCCTCTGTTTCTCTATATTTGCTACAGAAATGACACATTTCTTAAGAGAAGTAGAGAGAAAGAAGGGGACCACAAGAAAGATGGTAAAATCCTTTTTTGAACATAAAAAACATGGTCCGCACTGCATACATTAATACTAAATAAATATATAATTTTAATTTTAAGTGGGAAAAGTTCCATAAGTAGTATGTAGCAAGTAATATGACTTTTTCATATTAGGAAAATGTAGCAAGAAACGGAGTAAGTGTATTGCTAAAAAGAACAAAAAAATGTATTGTTCAATTTATATCAAGTATTCCCTCCGTCCCATAATAAAGTTCCCGTTTCTTCGTAATTGCTTGTCCCAAGTAAAGTTCTTATTTTTCTACTTGGGTAGGGTTCTCATAATATAATTGCTTTTCAATGGGTCTACACTCTCTCTCACAAGAATAAAAAAAAATACTGCTAGGCCTTTTTGATTTCATTCGTATTCCGATTTTTTTTCAAAGAAAAGGAACCTATTTAAAAACTCACAAAGAACCCACCACCGACTACTTTCTTAATTTGTGTGCATTGGAGAAATGAGAACTTTATAATTGGAGTAATTTAATAATAATCTACTAATAATGAATAATATTAATATCTTGAAGGACATACTTGGATTTGTTATGTATTAAGAGGGTAATTATGAGAAAAACTTAAGTTAATGAAGATACATAGATGGAAGTGGAGATTATGTAGAGAGGTGGAATCATTACCCTCATTTTGGTGCTAATAGTTACCCATCGTCCCCCTAGAGTAATGCATTACCCAAAATGAGGTTAATAGTTCCCCTTTCGATCTCTCTCTCTCCTCGCACTTATATCATCTCTTCGAACACTGCCTACACTGAACTTAATTTTCTTTATTTTGTCTTTATTACCCCTTAATGCATTAGCCTCAATTTAAGCATATCCTTGAGTGAAGTATTGTTGAAGTCGGATCGCGAAATGTGTGGAGTGCCTTATATTAACAGAGTTAGCCTTTGATATGTTTTTCTTGTTCTTTTCCTACGCAATTACTGGAGCAATCTGCTTGCGATAACAGCCAATGACCGAGTAGGACCACCGACCAGTACCTCTGTAATCAAGTACTTGTTTAAATTTCAGCTAATAAGATCTTGTACCCTTAAAATCACAATTTTCAGACTACTTTAGAAAGCGAATTTCGTTTTGTAAGATTTTTTTTTCCCGTAGACAATTTCATCTTATGTGAAAACACTCTGGGACAGAAAGCAGAATAATTCATTAGATTTCACTTGTTTGGCAAGTCGTTTTTTCTAAAGCACTTTCTTTTTTCTGCACTAACTTGTGGAAAACAGAGCTAAGGAGTTAAGAGGGTGATCTGTCTCATAAAATAATAGTGCTTGTTTAGTTGACATTTAAAACTTGTGAAGTGAAAATCACCGAAATTGTTTTGTTGACATATATAAACATTGGTCTTGAGAAGCTCTACTTACCACATACCTACCCCTGGTAAGTTCCTCCAAACACGTTTTTATACTTCCAGGTAAATGAAACTTATTGGAAGTGTAATCGCTTACATCTAAACGAATGACCACTTATGTCTTTGACTTGACATCTATTTGAACTTCTGTATTTTTGCATGTTTGTTTCATTTCTTGCTTCACCTACATTATGGTTATACCTTTACTTCATGTGGTTCATTGTGTTAATAAGGAACCTTGTGATATGAGTAACTGGACTCTTTCTTCTTCTCCTCTCTGCTGAGCTGGCAGCCAGTAAGATTTTGTCTGTTTACTCTGATATTTTAAACTGATTGAAAGAGAACATCTTTATATTATGTTTTGGCTGATTTGAAAGCTGGTTTCATTGAGCGTCAGTTATGTTCAATCATTGGTTCTTATTAATTGTAGTTGTATGAAAATGCTTATGCAGACAAAAAACAAGAGGTGGATTGAGGAATGGCCGAGGGCGTGCCCAAACTCAAAACCGAGGAGGGCGCCATGGCCAAGCCCGGGGAAGGGGACGGGGTCGTGGAAGAAAGCAACAAGAGAAATCTGCCGATGAGCTTGACAAGGAGCTAGAGACTTATCATGCTGAAGGGATGCAAATTTCCTAGATTCTTCAGTCGTTACTGACACTGGAGTATTATGATATACTCCAGATTCAGTTGCCTCAGTAGTTTCTGGGATGTGATCGTGTGGTTTGCATGGAGATTGCATGTTTTTGGCCCTTTTGCTGCACTCACGTTGATTGTTTGAAACAGATCTGCTGTAGTTTCTGTAGTTTCTATTAATCTTTCTCATAGTAGTTTACATTAATTAACTCTTGTGTCCTTTCCTTGTCTGCTCTGTGAGTTATACCCCTTTGCTGGATCAAATGTCTTCCAATTGGCTTTTGTAGCTTTCTTGGGAGACTGAAATGCAGGGGTCAGTTGAGGTGACTTCTATTATCATTTTGCGATGGCACACCAACATCCAACGCAAAAACTGCTGGAGAGGCGATTAAATCTGATTTGAGTCTTATTTATCTAGTTTTAGATATTGTTAGAGTAATCTAATTTAGTTTTTCTGATAATACAGTTGTAGGTCTCTAGTTAAATATGTGCTTTACATTCTCGTTTCATCTATTTTGCACCTTGCCTGTTTCCAGGATTTACGAAGCAGGTAGACAAATAGAAGTGTTCCACCTTTTTTTTATTTGAGGCGTCCTTTTTGGGTCACTGACTTGCTGCATACTTGCTAATACTTCCTCCATTTTTTAATGTTAGCGACGTTATAATGTGTACAAGGACCAAGAAAGATGAAAGATGAAAAAAACCCCATATGCTAGGAGAGGAAAAGATAATATGTTGTCAACATTGCAAATAATTAAGATAGGAAGTGTTGTAAGTAGAAAACAAGGAAGTATATCAACAAAGAGATTATTTTTCTAAGGGCCTGTTCGTTATCGTTTTTTGTTTTCAGTTTTCAGTTTTTTTAAAAACTAAAAACCAAAAACAGGAAACCACAAAAAGTGGCTTTCACTTTGTAGTTGTCAGTTTTCAAAATCATCTTGTTCCCAATAAATTTGACTAATTTTTTATTCATTATAGGGCATATATCATATGACTTTTAAAATCAAAAAACCAAAAAACATAAAACCACAGTAATACCGAATGGGCCCTAAATTTATCATAAACTTGTTTTCTTCGCTCTGTTGCTCGGCGAATCTTTTTATCTTTATTTTTGTTTTTGAATTTTATGTTTTTTGTTATGGTGGAATACTAGGAGTTAATCATTATCTTTATTTTTGTTTTTGAATTTTATGTTTTTGCATGCTTTGGAAGCACCATAAGATCTAAAAATCATAAGTTGCATATCAAATTATTAGTGAAATAAACAATTTAGCCTTGTTTTTGTATGACGAATCAGACTGAGCGTTGTGGTCTTGTGGAATACTTTGTGCCTAGTAGGTACGCTCCATGTGGGTTTGAGACAATTTGAAATTGGTTAGATAACATGAAGTAAAATTGAAAAAGTTTCTATATATCTTTTGAAATCTATTTGTTGATTTGTTGTTATTAATAGAAAACGTTCAAAGTAGTATTGCTGTGAAAGCAAAAATCAATAGAAGCTTAGCTATCGTTAATTTACAGCACACAAATGAAGAACTGCCCGAGTTTTAGGATGAAATACATTGTTATCCACCTATGTGTCAGTGTCACTATTTATTGGGAAAAACTATATACACTTGGCATAAATAACAATATTATTTTCTAGTGGTACAGGAAGAAAGTTCATTGATCATCATTTTGGGCACATGGTAAATGAGAATCACATTCAACATTATATGTTACGAACTTAAGAAAGTTAAGAATGAGTGAAACACGCACTATTAACAATACATACCAAGCTTGTTTGGTGTAGTTGGTTGGGGATTTACTTTGTAACCTTAAGGTCACTAGGTAGAATTCTCCCAACTACAGTACTTGGGTTGGGGCCAGGGATTCCCTTTACCTTCCCCCAACTCTCAAATGCATGACCCGCAAATGCTAGATGAAGAACACCGTGCGGGTTGCGGTTTCAATAGGTTCCTTCTCCTTAACGTTAAAAAAAGAGAAAAAAAAACTATTAACAATACATGCTAGTTCTAAGCAAAATGTGATTTACCATTTTCCATGTGTTAGGAAAAAGATGCATATGTTGCTCTAAATGTCTGTCTGCACTCAAATAATTGTCTTGTATATTATTTTAGCTAGTCCATAAATGATTTTACTTTAAATGGAAAATTCGCTTCACTCAACCCACTCAAAATAATTGTCTTGTATATTATTTTAGCTAGTCCATAAATGATTTTACTTTAAATGGAAAATTCACTTCACTCAACCTACTCAACATGTATATTATATGTTGTAGGTCCTCTAAAAGTTTGTTACTAAAATTAATTTTTTATTCTTACTTCTATTCTTTCCATCCAAAAAAACTACACTATCCTACTATCTATTCTTAGGGGTTGTTTGGTTTAAGATATGGAAAGAAATGAGAATGGATATAATTAGAAGAGGGGAATGGTAACAAAAATAGTTACTTTTATTGAGTGTTTGGTTAAAGTTAAGGAATGAAAATGAATGGTAACCATTACTACTAAATAATGGATTTTGTTACTTGAGTGGAAGGGGAACGTAACAAATTGGGAGAATAATGCTAATGGATTGATGAGGCCATGAGAGGTTGAACTAAACAAGAAGAAAGGGAATTGACAATTGATTCCATTTCTTAGATCTCAAAAATAGTGAACCAAACTACCCTTTAATAGCATGTCCAAACCTAAGTAAATAATCGAGGATGGAGGGAATATATTATATCAGGTTTGGAAGGCTAGAAACGAAGGCTATTGGGAGCAGACAGCAGAGGATTCCCACTGTTGCTAATATAGTAAGAAAAAAAATCTAATGTTCATATTTTTACCCTGTTTATTCCCAACAAAAACTAGAATTTATGTTTGAAAAATAAAAAAAAAATCAAGCACGCATCGCGTGCATAATTTACTAGTTATTATTAAGATTTGTGACATACTTCCTCCGTTTCAAAAAAGATGATGTGGTTTGACTTTTGCATTATCACACACTCTTCTATGATATTTTTGTGAGTTTTATGTAAGAGCACCAACATTGGTATAGCTCTCCAACATTACTCTCCAACCTATTTTTTACTTTCTCTCTCCTCAAGATACTTCCAAGAGCACCCCTTCAAAAATTGCTAACAATGGTATTTACTCTCCAATGAGCTCTCCAAAAATCAAAAAGCAAAAAAAATGAAAATACCTAATTATCAATGACATGTGTCATTGTATTATTCCAAGAGCATGCTCTCCCAATGTTCTTGGGGAAAAACATTCCTGCAAGTGCTCTCCATGGAGAGCGAACGGAGAGCACCTCGAGAGCACCAATGTTGGGGTAGAGTTAGCTCTCCATTTTCTCTCTCCTTGGAGAGCTCCTTGGAGAGCAACTTGGAGAGCTCCTTGGAGAGCAACTTGGAGAGCACCAATAGTGATGTAGAATGTCATTAGATTCGTCTCGATATATTTTTATAATATTAACTTTTTATTATTTTTACATGTAGGGAATTAGAGATACTAATAGTTCGCATTGGCAAGTGTGCCCAAAAAAGTGTGTCAAGTATTTTGAAACAGAAGAAGTTTGTCATAAACAGTATTTGCAAATATTCATTATTATATCAGATCTCATACGTGTGAGGGGTATTAGTAT
Source organism: Beta lomatogona (assembly GCA_947646795.1). NCBI lineage: Eukaryota > Viridiplantae > Streptophyta > Magnoliopsida > Caryophyllales > Amaranthaceae > Beta > Beta lomatogona. The sequence continues at coordinate 275,451 of CANSNZ010000112.1, forward strand.
AAAGGGATATTGATTATCTTTTGGAGAATCACGGACCCAAAATGGAGCTTATTCCCTGTCAAAATAAAAACAATAGAAAAATGGAGCTTATTCACCTTTGTTTTTCATCCATGGGAATGTGGGACTGGGAGGACGCTGCTTCGGCTGTTTAGGAGTCGTGTTTTCGTACTGATAAACATTAAACAGTATTGTTGGCTGCTGTTGTTAGCACCCATTATTGAGAAAATCTACTTATAGTAATAATCAGGAAGGCGGATAAACAGGGGTAGATCTAGGTTTTTAAAATTGGGGGTCCTAACAAAACCAAGCAAATTAACAATGATCATAAATTCATACTTCCTCCGTCCTAGAATAGTCTGAACACTTTCCTTTTTATGTTTGTCCCAAATAAGTTTGAACACCTTCATTTTTAGCATGGTCCAACTATTAATATATTATTTCTTTTATATTCTTTTGACCCACACTCTACTTTTTATCAATAAAAAGTTACCCAACTTTCCTCTCTCCTCTAATAAAAAAATACTCCACCAACTCCTATCACATTTACTTTTTAAATAAAATAACATTTGATAACCACAATACAACTTATCACCTTAAAATAAGTTTTCCACAAGTATTCAAATCTTTCTGGGACGGAGGGAGTAATACACAAATGAGAAGTTGAGTTTGGACAATAGCAAAATCAAAATTTATATTATTCGAGTAATTTATTAGAAATACCTTCATTATATTGATATTTCAATACTATCTCCATTTTTAGTAAATTCAAATTATTTACCTTTACACTCATCAACACGCAACTTTTACCTTTAATATGTTCAATTATCTGTTACTAAAGTTTATAAGAAGTTGATATAAATTTAGTATATGTAGATAGAGACAAATCCAAATTTTTTACATAATAAAATTTGAATTTAAGTATTCGTATATAAATCTTGGTCATACTTAATATATCAATATTGTATAGAGTTAAATTGTTGCATTTATTTGAAAATGAAAGGAGAATTAATCGTTATTTTACAAAAAAAAATTAAGAGAGATGGAGAAATAATGAAATGAAGATCCAAAGTAGAAGAGAAAAAATGTTAAAATAGAAAATAAAAAGAAGTAAAAAGTACAAAAAAAAAAAAAAAAACAAAGAAACAACGCCATCTAGCAGATAAGAAAGAAAACCAAAAAAGCTTAGAATTGGTATCCAGTAGTCGAACCCGCGTAGTACTACTGGGGCAAGCAAGAAGTTAGAGAGTTGACCAGTTGCGCAAGTTTGCATAGCATGAAATAATAGCGCGGATATCAATTTTAACCTTAGAATCTGCTTGACGCTAATAAATAAAAAGGAAATAATTTTTTTTGTGGGCCCTGGGTCACCCAAGACCCTTAATAGGCCCGCTCCTGCGGATGGGGAACATATCATTTTTTTTTCAATAAGTGATGGGGAACAGATCATTATTAAAATAATAACATTTTATACGATGTCATCTAGCTACTCATCTTTATAAAATTTCCGATTTTTTCACCATATACCCCTAACAATTTTTTTTTGCTCCATATACCCTCGCAAGTTTCCAAATTCATCATATACCCCCGACGTTTTAATAAATACATCCACTTACCATTATGACTAACGGAAGGCTAAAGCCATTAGTCATTAACCCCTAATCCCCCATCTAACCCTAATTAACTAACTTAAACTTAAGCCAAACCCTAACCCTAACCCTTAATCTAATATCCTAACCTTATCCTAACCCTAACCACCCTCCCCCCCCCCTTACCCATTCCCCCACCGCCCCACCCGCCCGGCCCCGAAGCCCCCCCCCTTCCCCTACGATCGGGCAACCCCCCCCCCACCACCCTAAAGCCGTGCAACCCCTCTCCCTCTCCCTTTCCCCGCTGAATTGCATAACCCCCTCCCCTTCCCCTTCCCCGCAATCGCGCAACCCTCCTCCCCCTCCCCTTCGAATTTCGATTTTTTTTTTTCATTTCGGGGGTGCGATTGGTGGGGAGTTGCTCGTTCGCAAATATGGGTTCGGGGGCGGGGTTGTGAGTTCGAAAATCTGGGTTCGGGGGTGGGGGTTGTGAGTTCGAAAATATGGGTTCGAGGGTGGGGGGCGTGGCGAGGGAAGGGGGAGGGGATTGTTGGACTTCTTTGGGAAGGGGAGGGGCTCGGGGGAGGGGGCTTCGGAGGTGGTAGGGAGGGGGGCCTGGAGTGGTGGGGAGGGGGCTGTTGGGGTGGTGGGGCGGTAGGGGGAGGGGTAAGGGGTGGGGGAGGGGTGGTCAGGGTTAGGGTATTAGATTAGGGGTTAGGGTTAGGGTTAGGGTTTGGCTTAGGTTTAGGTTAGTTAATTAGGCTTAGGTTTTGGCTTAGGTTTATGTTAGTTAACTAGGGTTAGGGGGAATTAGGGATTAATGACTAACAGACGTTAATGCCGTTAGTCATTAAGGACAAGTGAATGTATTTTTTGAAAAGTGGAGGGTATATGGTGCAAAAAAAATATGTCAGGGCTCAAATTTTTCTGGGATGGAGGGAGTATTACCAATCGCCTAAAACCGTCGTTTTCCTTTTTCTTTTTGAGGGAGTCTAAAACTGTCGAGGTCGGTAAATTTGCTTGATAATATGATGTAGAGAAAGAACAAGAGGTGGATTTAGCAATGGTCGAGGACGTGCACCAACCGAGGCCCACACCATGGCCATGGAAGAGGACGGGTTTGTGGAAGAAAACATCAAACCATGATGCTATTGTACAAGTATTCAGGATCAATTATATATATATGTATTACACACATAATACTATGACAAGTCATTTCTATCCTTTGCATATTATATTACACTATTGCACCCCTCAATCTTTACGGGGTGAAACAACTGATAACTTGGAGCGATGTTTAGTAAACAATTCACTAGATAGGCCTTTGGTAAAGATATCCACAACTTGCAACTGAGTCGGAACATGCCGAACAAAGAGACTCCTTTAACAACCATTTCGCGAACAAATGGGTAATTAATATCAATATGTTTACTTCGGTCATGATGAGCGAGATTTGTTGTGAGGAAAGTATGAGAAACATAATCACAATACAGAATCACCACACAACGAAGATAATAACCAAGGTCAACAAGAAGTTGTCGAAGCCAAATTGTCTTTGCAGCAATGTAAGGAACAACTCAATATTCAGCTTCGACGGAGGATTTAGAAACAGTATTGCTTTCTAGAGCGTCAGGAAATCAAATTCTTCCAAAAAAAAACAGCATAACAAATAGTAGAATGTCTGGTATCCGGGCATCAATATTACTCATTGTCTTTGAGTTTCTTTCAAATGGTCAACCTCTTATATTATATTATATATTGTCCCCTACTTTTAACAATATCGCCCCCTTTGTTTTCTTTTTATTAATTCTCTCTATTTAGCCTCACCTATTTAACCCTTGACGAACTTTGAACATCAACCACTATTGACCATCATATCCCAGCTGCCACTTAAAACACCCACCTTCAAAGCTTGAAAACGTTCATAATTGTCAAGAAAATATCCTTCTAAAAATTATCTAACATCTTACATGATATGATGATATTAATTTGTCTGAATACATTAGTAGAAAAATAAGGCTAAAGTGAGGTATGTGTCATATAATGGAAAAGTCAGAGTAGAACAACAAAATAAATGATAGAAATTTTTTTTTTTTTTTTTTAAAAACAAAAAACAAAGAAACTCCTAATAATGAATATTACAATTCAACTCCTTTAAGCACAACATTATTCTTTATTGCAACAAGAACATTTCAATACATCATAATACATCATCTTGGCTCCATGCTGCATGGTAAAACCGTAAAAGAAAATCGCATAATGCATTATTATACAAAACATAAAATGTACTTATGAAACTTAAGATTGACAGAAACACAAAATACAATAATAATAATCCCACACCATAACTCAATTACCATCAGTAGTGATAGAGAATAGACCTCTCTTTTGATATAAAGCATAAAATGTACTTATGAAACTTGGATCACCAGAAACCCAAACCACCTTTAGAGCACGCCGGGGTAAGCCCATCAACTCCGAGCTGAATGAGATCGAAACCATTATTGTTGATAAAAAGCTGGAAAGCAGAGGACAGAATTCGAGCACCAGGTAATATATCAGTAATATGCTCAACCGAATCACACCATGTGCAAAGGACACCAACCAATCACCTCCAAGATCTTTGATATAAATCACACATTCTTCCTCCAAAGTTTTATTGTAATATCGGACCTCATACTTCCGAGGAGCACTGTAATAAGGGATATTACCATAGCAGAGCTTATCTTCGGTTACGCCCGGTTCGATAATCGATATCCCCTTCAGTGTACCCAGAATCAGTAGGAAAGAAGGGGTTCAAGAAATGGACTGAATTAGATGAACTATTCGTAATCTTTTTAAAAATCACAAACCCAAAATTCAGCTTTACAATTCCTTCATCATCTACAAAATTGGGATGAGTGGTGTTTTGGTTCTGATTATCCGCCATTACTTTAAAATAATATAATGAGGGAGGCTAGCTGATGGAGGAACAATAAGGAGCAAACTTAGCAAATTTATAAGGAGCTATATCTTTTAAATATTAATTCTTTATAATTATTATTGAGCATGGATTGATAAGTATATACTCCCTCCGCTTTTTTTTATTTGCTACATTTGTTTCCTTGGGAATGAAGCCACTACTTTGACCAATTATTTAGATTATTTTATAAGTAAAAATATAGTCATGTGTGATCTTGTTAGATTCGTCTCGACGTGTAGATTCATAATATCAAATTTTTATAATTTTTACTTAAGCGAAATAAGAGATATTAAGAGTTAAATGATGCTTTGAAAACGTGCAAGTCAAATGTAGCAAATAAAAAAAAGCAGAGGGAGTACAGTTTACAGTTTGCTAAGAGTGACTAAGACCACCTCTCTTTTTTTTTTTTTAGAGGGCCCCGTTAGGAGAAGGGCCTCCAATTTTGTTTACAAATATAGATTATATCTTGTACCAAAGTAGCAAAAATCTGTTGTGGCTCAGTGGTGATGATGCATTGCGAAGGTGCTTGCTATGCTATCAAGTGTCAGGGGTTCGATTCCCTAATGGCTTGTTTTTTGAATCCTATGGGAGTTAATATTCCTTTTGTTCATTGAATCAACTCATAATATTTTTTTCATCCAATGTTAATGCTAATATCTATTCCATATTATATAAGAGAATTCATGGGGCACTTTGGTGTTCACGTGAATTCCTCTAAAAACCCATAATGAAATAATATAATAAACAAAAAAGCTTAGCTTGGACATCAAAGTGATTTTGTTAAAATTAAAAACCCATCTATTATAGAGGATGCTGATTATCAAATATACAATAAGAACAAAAGTGTGAAATTTTTACTAAAACTTATTTACGTATAACTTGAATCATTAAAAAATAATAATTAGAAATTTTTAAAATTCTATCAAAAAATTATTAGGGCCTAATTTTAAAATTAGCACAGGGCCTCCAAATTGTTTAGGACGGCCGTGACTAAGACCACATCTCCATCTACTAAAAATGTGTTAGTTGAAGAGAAAGTCGTGGGTAGACCTGTCTAAGAATAATGACCCGATCGATTCAATTTTTTTTGGATTTTGAACAATATTTTTCTCCCTCAAATCCGAAATGACTCTAACCTGATGAACTCGAAAATTTAGGATTAGGATTAGCGTTGAACCAAATCCAATCCGGTTGAACCGAAATAATATGAACAATAATATTGAAAAATATGAATAATAATATTGTATATTTTTTTAAATAATATGAATAATAATATTGCCGAAATTAATTAGATAATTACAAAAAATAAGTGCTTACTTTCACATTAATTGCAATATCTTTGATTTGTTATGACTCAACATCATTATTGATCTAAATTTTACCAATTTTACTAGTTTAAATCATATACTTCCTTCGTTCTTTTTCTATTGCAACAATGATATTTTTTTTTTTTTTTTTTGCTAAGTAAGAAAAATATTATATCATTAAAAAAAACTTTACAACCAAAAAAAATCTGAAAGGTTGGGCAAACCAACTAGGTTGGACCGCCAAGAGCTAACAGATTTCTGCACATCTATATACAAGTCAACAGACCAATTGGTCTAACCAATTCCTATCTCTATGTCTAATCTTGCTTGGCTTCACACCTTGCAAGCGAATAATCATCATCTTCTGCAGTCTTTTAATCAAAATAGTAGGAAGCCAGACAATATGATTCCACCATGCTTCATTCCTAGCACACCAAATACTGTAAACCAGAGCACTAATACAAGCTGTGATCACATTCTATGTCTGTGAATGCTACGCAATATGCCCTGTAACTGACTATGAGAGGTCTGGACTTGTAACCATTAAAGGAAGCCTCTAGACAACACTTAGCATAGTTATACTCAAAAAACAGGTGAGTGTGTGACTCAGAGCCATTTGTACATAACAAACAGTGGCTAGATTGAACCAGACCAATTTGCAGCAGCCTATCTGTTGTTGAAGTCTGCTATGCATGACCAACCACATAATTACCCTATGTTTGGGAATAGAGAGCCTATTCCAAATATAACTGTCCCAATGAACTTTCTCTAACTCGCCAATCATATGATTATACATCTTTTTCACACTAAACTGAGTCATGCTATGTAACTCATCCTTAGAAACATAATTCTTGATTTCTTCTTTGACTTTGCATAATTGTCTCCAATACCAACTACTATCAGCAGGGGGATTATAATCCCACTATTCATCCTCCTTAATATACACAGAATGGGCCCATCTGATCCATAAACTATCCTTTTTTGTTGCCAAAGCCCAAACATACTTGGCTAAGGCAGCTTTGTTCCACAGTTGAATTTTTCTAATTCCAAGCCCCCCAGCCTGCTTAGGATTACATATTGTATCCCAATATATATTACCAGCTTTCTGACTATAATAGCAACCACTCCAAAGGAAAGCACAACAAACTTTTTCCACCTCTTTCAAAACTGATTTAGGAATAATGAACACTTGGGCCAGTAAATGTGAAGACTTAAGAGCACAAAATTGATGAGTTGCAGCCTGGCAGCATAGGATAAATTCCTACTGCTCAAAATTTTGATTCTCAAGCACATTCTTTACACAATATTCTCACATGCTGTTACAGGGATCTTTCTAGCATACACTGGCACCCCTAGATATTTGAATGGTAGCTTGCTATGTTTGAAACCAAGTAGCATCTTTAATTCTCTAAATAATTGCATCTTCGACACCAGCAGTATAAAAGTAAGATTTTTCTTCATTAATCTACAACCCTGATGTCTCAGAGAAGAGTTTAAAACCTTGGAGCATCACATATATAGCCTGGTAATTCCCTTTACAACACAAAATCACATCATTTGCAAAGGCCATATGATTCAATTTTGGCTGTTTGCATCTAGGATGGAATTCAAAATAAGGATTCTCCATAATCTTTCTCATCAAACGAGAAAGATATTCCATAAAAATAACAAATAAAAGAGGGGAGATTGGGTCTCCCTGTCTCAACCCTCTTTTAGACTCAAAGAAAGCCTACATGGACCCATTAACCATGATAGTAAACATTGGTAGTAACACATGTCATAATCAAGTTGATGAAAGAGTTAGGGAATTTTAGAGCAATCATCATCTCTCTCAAGAACTCCCTTTCAATTGTGTCGTAAGCCTTTCGCATATCCAATTTCATGATGCAGATGCGCTTAGCATTTTTCCTATTATAATGCCTAACAAGATCTTGGCAGACCATGATGTTATGAACAATGAATCTTTCCTGAACAAAGGCCCCTTGATTCTCAGCAATGATATCAGGGAGAATTTGTTTCAATCTATTACAAATGACTTTTGAAATGCATTTTTAAACAGTGTTACAACAAGCAATAGGTCTGAACTCAGTTACAGAGCTTGGACAATCAGATTTAGGGATAAGAGTTAGAGTGGTAGTATTAATTTCCTTCAATAACTTCCCTGAGTTAAGAAAGTCCAAAACAACACTAGTAATATCAACCCCAATTATGTCCCAATTATCTTTAAAAAAATAAGACCCAAAGCCATCAGGACCAGGAGATTTCTCTCCTCGAATAGAAAACATAGCCACCTTCACTTCATCTGCTGTATAAGGTCTAGACAGGATATTTATGTGGTGACTATTCAACACAGGGCCTATATCAATCACAGAATCACACACAGATTTCCTATTTTCCATCTTTGAACCAAGGAGCATCAAGTAATAGTCAAGGAAAGCAGCATTTACCTCCTGAATATTTTCCCTCCAAACACCCTCCTTGTCATGTATAGCATACACTGTGTTGTGAAGTCTTCTAGCTTTGATAGACTTGTGAAACATTGATGTGTTTTCATCACCATTTATCCTCCAGTTCATCTTAGCCTTCTGGGCTAAGAAAGAGATGTAGGCTGAATGAACTCTTTTGTATTCCCCAGCAGCATCATATTCCTTCTGCTTAAGAGCTGAATTAGAAGGATTCTCGTGAAGAGCTACTTGGCATTCGTGCAAAGCATGAGCAGCTTGAATATCTCTACATTGAATATCCGAGAAGCCTTCAGCATTTAACTTCCTATGATCCTTCTTGATGACTTTAAGCCTACACACCACCTTGTACATGCTAGTGCCTTGGACATGCTGATTCCAATCAGAAGAGATTATGGTTTTGAAACTTGAAGCTTCACTCCACATCCTGAAGTATCTGAATGGGTGTTTGCCCTACACAATATTAGGATATACATTAATTACCATGGGACAATGATCAAATTGTCCCTCTGGCATGAAATGAGTAGCTGCTGAAGGATAGGCTTGCAGCCAATCATCATTAATCATCACTCGATCCAACTTGCAGAAAACTCTGCTATCCCCCAACTGTATCCAGATCTATTCATGTCTTGCAAACCACAGATTGCATACATTCCCTTAAAGGAGCTAGCTCATGCATTCTAACCCCTGCACCAATTCTTTCATCAGGATTCATTATGCTGTTAAAATCCACAGCAACTATCCAAGGGCCTTACTTTGCAAAGAAAGAAATTTCAGGTCACTCCAAGCTTCCTCCCTCTCTTGCATTGAGTTAAAAGCATACATAAATGTCATGAAGAAAGGCTATACTCCACTCATAGGAGCAATCATACAATGAATCATTTGACTGGAGCAAGTCAAAATGTTCGCATGAAAGCTCTTTGGATTCCAAGCTAAAACAACTCTCCCCCCTTTATGGTAACTAGAATTAGAGGAGAAGCACCAACCAGAAAAAAACATTTTGATAAAGACAACCCATATTGGCTGCCTTTATCTTCTTTTCAAGGAGGCTAACCAGACCCACCACTTGCTTACTCAGGAAATTTTTCACCTCCTTTGGCTTCAGTGGACTGTTAACCCCCCTGACATTCCATATAACCATTCTATCCATGGTCCACAAGGGGTTGTCCACCCCCTGCTTCCTTCTCAGCACTATTGGAGCAGTTAATTTGTCCAATCATCACATCAATCAAAGGCTCTTCAAGCCTTTGGAAATTATTATGAGTATCTGCTGGTGAAGAGTTCACCATGGTTCTTCTAGCAGGGTTCCTCACTTGTTGTAACTCCTGGGCATCCTTTAATTTCCCCTTTTCTTGGGATGTAATTTTTACAAATATTGGTCTCCATTCTTGTCTAGCAATAGGCTTCTTACAATCCCTCTCTTCATGTCCTATCCCCTTACACCTTGAACACTACACTGGCTTCCATTCATAGTCTACTTTCACAGAAATCACATTATTGTGTTCATTTAGAAAAGAAATTTCCTCAGGAAATTCCTGATCTAATTTCACTTCTATCATCATTCTTGCATATTGCAATCAATCTCGCTGTTGAGTAGCCCTATCCAGTTTGATAGGCTTTCCAATCTGCCCAACAATTTTATTAATACATCCCTCCCCCCAATACTTGAAATTCAGGTGCAATTGAATCCAAGTGGGCAATGTTCGGATTTCCTCCTTTGTAACATCTACATTTGGGTCCCATGGCTTCATTACCATCGGCTTACTATCAAAGAATACAGGATTCCCATTCAAAACCTGATCTCTTCTTTCCATAGTTAAGAATCTAATCACATATATCCCTTTTTTCACAATCGCAACCTTATCAACACCATAATCCTTCCATATTCTCATGATAAACCCCTCCATTACATGAATAGGTGGATTTGCACCCACAATGTAACAATAAATTGATGAGTTCCAGAAATCTATTTCAGGTTGTATATCAACAAGATCAATTTTAACCAGGTTTTCATGATTCATCTCAGTCATACCATTTTTATCTCCTCTATTTTCAAGTGGCGAATATAAAATAGGGAGTGGATTTATCATACCTTCACCTCTTCCAACTCTTTCGGAGTTTTGCTAGGTCTTAGATTTTTGAATTGTTTCCAACCAATCAAAGAAATTGGCTTGGAGATGTTGTTGTTGCTGCAAAGATCAAATCGACGATCTTGGCGTCATAATTTCCTGCTGAATTGGGTCGCAAACATCTTCAAATTCTAGTGCCTCTATGCCAACAATTTCATCTACCGCTTTTGTGTTTTTTGCTAAAGAGTCGGACGACGGTCCTCATGGGATAACAAGTTGTGGGTTTGCCGTAGCTATTTTCTTGGCTTTAGACTTCCTTGCCATGGCTACTGTAACAGAGAAGAAGGCTAAAGAGAAAATCGCTCAAAAACCCTCGCTCAAACTGGGTCGCTCAACAATGAGATTTTTATACTATTCACTCACCACCCTTTCACTATCTCTTGTGATTTTTACGTAAGGAAATATATAGTCATGTAGGATCTTGTTAGATTCGTCTCGATTTATCCTTTCAAAATATCAATTTTATATAAATTTTACTAAAACTTAATTAAAGATAATAATAATTAAAGTTGTGCATTGGCAAGCGTGAAAATTTTATTGTTGCAATAGAAAAAGAACGGAGGTAGTACTTCTTATGGTACTAATACAATCTTTTTACCATACTTGTAATCCTACTTTAACTGTGCGCGTTTACCAATACACGACCTTGGCCTTAAATATCTTTCATTACATATTAGTAAAAATTATAACGATTGAATGTTAATAAAGTATTCATTGAGACGAATCAAACAAGACCCCACATGACTATATTTTTGCTTATATGTTCTATAATTATGAATAGGATCAAGATTCTAAGTAGGAAGAACAAAAGAATATAGAGGGAGTACTAAAGATGAACTAATAGTTTATAAACGAAAAATACCCATAGAAAAATAATTAGTTAAGAGAAAGGGGTCACCTACTCGTATTTTGACCCTAACATGACGAGCAACCCGTACATATAGACCATCATCCTACACGACCCGAAAAATACCCGACGTGTATTTGATTATACCCTCTTTTACGGAACCCATAACCCGCCCGCCAGACTCATTGGACATGTATAGTCACTGCTTAAAATCAGGGCCGAATTCATCACATTGAGCTAAGTGTGTATGTTGAACCCATTTAGATTTGGAGTTTTTCTTAAAAAAATTGACATTTTTGAAATTTTTGGTTATGAAAGTCGCCATTTGAACCCTGTAAAAAATTATTGCTTTTGTTCACTCCCCTAAGTATTTTTTTTCCGGAATTTCCCACCTTTCTAAATAGAAAAAAGTTATAATAAAACCCACATATGAGTTTATCCCACATAAAAGAAGATTATAAAGGATGACAAATATGTAACTCTGGCGGACTACTCTACTTATTGCCTATTGTTGTTTTTTCAGATTGGAACTTCCATGGACTTGTAATTTTTCAACTCTTCTCCATTGCCTTTCAATGTTTAGTAGTTATATTTTGATTTTTGCATTATTCACATATTTCATTTTGATTATAGAATCTTTCTAATAATGCTTCATCTATTTTAAAATACATGCAATATATACTTGCAATTTCACATTATTTGATCATATTCATCAACTAAAACCATCTTCTTCTTTTTTGTTAGTGGCAAAAGTTTGACTTCTACACTATTCAATATTCATTCATATACATATGTTGATTGGCTAGTTCTGATTGATATGTAAAACAAATTTTATCATGTAAAATATTGTTAGCCTTATCTCAATGTTATTCACAAAATATCATTCTTCTAGCAATTTTCACTAATGAATTATTAGAGATATCAATGTTTGATGTTGTGCAGTGGCAAACGTCAAACTCAAAGTGTTTTAACTAATAAAAAATGAATAAATTATAAAAAAAAAAAAGTTTGATTGTGTAATTTTTTTTGAGTTAGCCTCGATTTATATTGTTAATATCAAATTATTATAGTTCTTGCTTAAAGATCATTAAAAAGTGTAATGATAAAAAAAATGTGTTTTAGCAAGCATGATAGTCATAATGTATGTTACAAGTATTTTGTAATAGGAAAGTATATAAAAACAAAAAAGTAATCAGCTTTAAAATATGTTATTGGATTTGTCTTAATTAATACTCCCTCCATTTTTTAAAAATCTACTCGGTTGCTATAGATACACACTTTAAGGCAAATTGGAGCGAGAGTATAAAAAGTGGGTCCACTTGGTTTCTTTACTTTTTATGATGAGGAGAGAGAGTGTGAGTTTATTACTCCCTCCGTTTCTTTTAAATTTACTCGCTTTACTTTGGGGGAGAACCAAGGAGCAAGTAAAAAAGTATGAGAGATAATCTGAAAAGGTGGAGAGAGAAACTGAAAAGTAGAGAGAGAAAATAAAAGTGGGTTAAAATATTAAAAAGTAGATGACATGGGTGGAAAAAGAGGAGAAAGTAGATATGACATGTTACCAAAAATAAAAAAGCAACAGTGTGTAGATTAAAAAGAAACAGACCAAAAAGGAAAGTGTGTAGATTAAAAAGAAACGGAGGGAGTATATTTTAAGGGAGATAGAGAGAATGGAAGAGAGAGAGAGTTTGGGCCAAGGATAGTTAAATTATTGTATATCTATTGCCAAATGAAAAATAAATCATAGTGAATAGGTCTTTAAAAAACTGATGGAAAAGAAAAGCTACTAGATTTTTGAAAAACGGAGGGAGTATATATTTTCAATATAAAATATTTTAACAAATTTTAATTGATAATTCTAATATTCTTAATTTGTATTTATTTTCAAAATAAAATATTTTAACAATTTTTAATTGATAATTACATACTCTCTCTGTCTCTTATTAGTTTATCCACTTTCTTTTTTGGGTTGTCTCTTATTAGTTTACTAACTTCTTCTTTTTTCTATTTTTGGAATGGACCCCACTAGGTTCATATTATTATCTTTCACATAAAGCATCATTTTCTATTTGTCACTTTCTCTATAGGACCCACATATTATTTCTCCTCAAACTTTGTGCCTAAAGAAGTGCATAAGCTAATAAGAGACGGATGAAGTATATAATATTTTAGTGATCAAAGTTGTACATAGGCTGATATTGAAATCTAAGTGAAACAACTGAAAAAAAACAGGGAACACTTCTTTAATGTCGAGTTCCTTTAGCTCTAGCAGTAACAATATTGAGTAATGTTATTGTAGAAATTTGCAATTAAATTTACTATTTAAGTGATGTTTTTGAAGTCATGTTTGTCGAGAGATAAATGTACGAGGAATGCTACTTCATTCTACGTTTCTACCTAATGGCAAATCTATCCACTAGCGATAAAAAAAATAACAAAAATTATAGTCTTAGTTGGATTCGATTATGTATTTTTTTCTATTTCCAATATGTATTTTACCCACTAGGCAGAGAACACCTCCACCCTTAAATATTTAATTTGTCTTTGTTTGATTTTCGGGAAAAATATGTATTTGTTTGACCGTAAATTCAAAATAATATGACTTATCTTTTATTAGATTCATCGTCATATAATTTCACTTCTTACTCATATAGGATTGTGTTTATTTTTTTAATGGAGTAGTAGCCGGTCTTATATAAATGTATCTTTAACAATTGTATTTTTGTTAACAAAAACTTTTCATTTATTGTTTATTTGATCACAAATAGTTTAATCTTTACCGTTGAACCTCATGCTTGTTGTGCAAATGTGAGTTAACGAACATTAGAGAAAGAGTAAATGTTATAAGTTAGGGAGGGTACTCCTACTATTCCCAATTGGTTTTAGTATGGAACATCCTATGCGATTGTAGATGGACCAAACTCTCCTAAGGACATAGTGCAGGGTAACTTTTAACACTTTTATGGTAACTTTATATATTTGAAGGGTAACTTTTAACACTTTTAGGGTAACTTTATATATTTGAAGGACAACTTTTGTTAGTTTTGGGGTAACTTTTGCCAGTTTTGGGGGTAACTTTATTATATTAAGGATAATTCTATATATTTCAAAGGCAACTTTATTTATTATAAGAGTAACTATTAACACTTTTAGGGTAACTTTTACCATTTTTAGGGTAACTTTATTATGTTAAGACCTTAAGAGTAACTTTATATTTAAAGAGTAGCTTTGAATTTTTTTAAGGTAACTTTTAGTATTATAAGAGTAACTTTAATTGGTATTAGAGTAACTAAATACAGCTCTTGATACTTTTTTTTCCAATATTGCCACCTTCTTCCTCAACGTACATCTTCTTCCATTTTTTTTCCCAAACTTTGTGTGTTTAAACAACAATGGCAATGAAACTCAAGTCAAGTATACCCATCAATTTATCAACAACCTGTTATCTTCCGTTCCCAATGCAAATTATCCATGTCAAACTTTCAAAATCAATTTACATCAACAACAGCAACGTCCTTATGAGTGCGAACAAAACACCTCTCATAAAACTAAATACACAAATCGAATCAAACACATTCGCACCAATCGTAACAACTAGAGGATCCGAATTGAAAGGAAGAACAGAAGCTAGGGTACTCAAAAGGTTTGCGATGAGCGAAGATTATGATTGGATCTTTGGTTGAAGATGTCGGTGTTGATGATGGTGGCGCTGGGTGTTATCCGCCATTGATGAAGGAGGAGAGAGAAAAAAATGGAAGGATTAAATGTGGGTTGGATCTTTAGAGGAGAGAGAGAGGGGGGTGGAGTTTTATGAGGAGAGAGAGAGGGGGTCGGAGTGGGTTAGAGAATGAATTGATGATATAGGCCGCATGATCCAAATCAACGGTCCAGATGTCTTGTTTTCGGTTTCCATATTAAAAGTTGTTTTCACAAGATCTTGTTCCTGTATATATATGTATATATGTATATATATATGTAGAGGAGGGCTCTTGTGAGAACACCTCCTCTATGTGAGAACACTTTTTATGTGAGAATGAATCTGGACCTTTGGATCTAATCTAATCTAACCATTCTAAATACACTTAAGAGTAATGGCATTTTCGTAATTTAGGTTAACCCTTACCCCCTTCTTCCCCACCACTTTCACGCCACTTTTTTTCTCTCTCTAAAATTTTGCACATCTTCTCTTTCTCTCTCCTCTGTATCGTCGCTCATGGAGTTTTCAGCAATTATCGCTTTTCCTTAATCATCACTCAAAGGTAAAACAGTATAATTGTAGAATTTTTTTACGCAAAATTTCACGTTTTTTTCGTTAATCTTTCTATAAACCCTATAATTTGTAGCAATTATGAATATTCGAATAAAGCTTGCATTTTTGGAGTTTGATGCAATCGGAATTCATTAACTTGTAGTGATTTATATCAATTATACATAGAAACTGATTAATTTTGTTTTAGAGCTATATGATTCTGAATTTATTGACTTAGTAGAAAAAGTTGATGCTTATCAATAACTTGTAGCGCTTAGAGAAATTGTAATTGATAAATTTTGTTTCTTAGCAACTGATATTGAACTTTGGATTTTTAATATTCCAGTTTTTAGTTAAAGTAGGAAAAGTTGATGCTGATGCTAATATTGCAAATGATACAATATTCATTCACTTAGAATTTCTAAATGCTATTAGTGTTAATAAATTACTAGCTTATCAGTCTTGGTGTTATAAATTCAGGCAATTTTTGTAGTCTGACCTTTTCTGCAGAACAATGGTAAGAGAATGCGAGACTTGTCGAACGCAAAATCTGCAAAAGTGATCTTAATTTGTCTACTACCAACATGTTTACATGATTTTTGGCTTTCAATTAGTTTCCTCGTCGAGGCACTCATGGGATTTGAGGATAAAATGTTGTGATGATTGATGAAGAATTATTAGCCAATAGATATAATTAGATAAATCAATTTTCAAGGCAAATTAGTGAGCTTGAATTTGGGCTGTTTGGCCTGTTTTGTTACACACATTAGAGCTTGAGTTTTTTCAAGCTTAGGTTTCAAAGTTTAACTTAGTTAAAAGCTGGGCAAGGGTACGTGGCCACTAAATACCCTCCTAAAGTTATAACACCATTTTATAATTGAGATGTTGCTAATAATAAAGATCCTCAAAGTGCAAATTTTATAATTGATTACAAGTCAGATTTTGATATAAGAAAAATTAGAATTAAGATATTTCAAGTTTGATCACGAGTCTCTCTAACCAAGTTTAGTGGTATCGGATCATAAATCTTCCAAGGTTCTCTCAAGTAGTTTGTGTGTAGGCTATACTCATTACTCCGTTGCCTCCTATGAACTTACTTTAGAACAATGGTAAGAGTTAAGAATTGCACTTTAAATCATTTTCATCATTTATTTAAAGGTATTTGAAAACTTGTGAGATAAGGACAACGATTTTATATGGAGTAAAGAGAGCAACACATGCAGACATGCAGTTGTATAGACAAGATTTAATATTGCAGGGATATAGTTGTGTGATAAGTGAGTGATGTGCGTTTCTATCGTCAGTTTAGGCAGTTTGTTTTCTGGCCATTGAAGCTAATTTTAAGGCTGTGGGGTTGGCAACAGGTCAATCCTTCAATATATGTTTTGCTTGACTTTAGAAATTAGTGAAATCTGATGATTTTAGTGTTTTTTTTTTTTTGGTAAATCAAGGTAATTATAGAACTTAGTGATGCCAAAATTTAAAATTTAGGTACTCTCCTTTTGTGTGAAAAGATGGCTATGAATATGAAATGTGGATCAACATGATAATTAGTTGCTCAATGCCGTTTTTCTCATAGTTTTGCAGGCTTAGTTGCTCAATGTTGTTTTCTTGATTATTATTAGGTTAAGGCCATGTTCTTTTGAACTTATTTTGGCTGAACTGAACTGAACTTATATTATTTTGGCTGAACTGAACTTATTTTTTTTGAACTGAACTTATTTTTACTTATTTTTTTGCCGACTTATCCGAACTTATTTTTTTGAACTGAACTTATTTTTTTGAACCGAACTTGAACTTATTTTTGTTGAACTAAATCGTATT
This sequence comes from Beta lomatogona, assembly GCA_947646795.1. Lineage (NCBI taxonomy): Eukaryota > Viridiplantae > Streptophyta > Magnoliopsida > Caryophyllales > Amaranthaceae > Beta > Beta lomatogona. The sequence continues at coordinate 292,817 of CANSNZ010000112.1, forward strand.
AACATAATATTATCAATACTTATTATTATAATAATCAATAAATATTAACATAATATTATCAATACTTATTATTATTATTTTATTATTTTATAATAATAAATAATAAATAATAATAAAAATAATAAATAATAATAAATAATAATAATAAATAATAGTAAATAATATACAAATAATAAATAATAAATAATAATAAATAATATTAATAATAATAAATAATAAATAATAAATAATAAATAATAATAATAAATAATAGTAATAAATAATAAATAATAATAATAATAAATAATAAATAATAATAATAATAATAATAAATAATATTAAATAATATTAATAATAATAAATAATAAATAATAAATATAAAAAATAATATCAATAATAAAAAATAATAAATAATAAATAATAAATAATAATCATAATAATAAAAAATAAAAAATAAAAAAATAAAAAATAAATAATAATAAAAAATAAATAATAATCATAATAATAAAAAATAAAAAAATAAAAAATAATAAATAATAATAAAAAATAAATAATAATAAAAAATAATAAATAAATAATAAATAAATAATAATAATAAATAATAATTAATAAATAATAATAGTAATAAATAATAAATAATAAATAATAATAGTAATAATAAATAAATAAATAATAGATAATAAATAATATATAATAATAATAAATAATAATAATAATAATAAATGATAAATAATAAATAATAAAATATAAAATAATAATAAATAATAATAATAAATGATAAATAATAAAATAATAAAATAATAATAATAATAATAATAACAATAATAAATAATAATAAATAATAAATAATTACAAATCATATAATAATAATAATAATAATAATAATAATAATAATAATAATAATAATAATAATAATAAATAATATTAAATAATTAGAATAATAATAATAATAATAATAATAATAATAATAATAATAATAATAATAATAATAATAATAAATAATATTAAATATTAAATATTAAATAGTAAATAATAATATAAATAATAATAAATAATAATAATAATAATTAATAAATAATAAATACTAAATAATAAACAATAAATACTAAATAATAAATAATAAAAAAAAAAATAAAAAATACAAATTCATCGTTATTTTAATTATTAATAATAATAATAACAATAGTAATAGTAATATTGAAAACAAAAATAATAATTACAACATTAGACAAGACTAAACTTATTTTTGCTGAACTAAACTTATTTTGGCTGAACTGAACTTATTTTTTGTTGAACTGAACTTATTTTGGCTGAAATGAACTTATTTTTGCTTGAACCGAACTTATTTTTACTTATTTTTGCTGAATTGAACTTATTTTTACTTATTTTTGCTGAACTGAACTTATTTTTGTTGAACTGAACTTATTTTTACTTATTTTTGCTGAAAATAAGTCCAAAAGAATAGGGCCTAATTAGTATTCTGTTTTCTTTCAGATATCGAAGTTGGATCTTCTTCATCAGTTCTTGAATCAGGTTTATTTTTTACTAATTGCTATGTCAGTTTGTAATGTTCTAAATTTTCGTTCCTCGTGTTCTAAACTTTAATTGCTTATGTTCTAAATATGTATTGTATGTGTTCTGAACTTAAATTCATATGTACTTGTAGATGTAGTTGTGAATAGTGATCAATCAGTACCTATAATCCAACATTTGGTTGAGTATGATATGCAGCCTACTATCGTCTTAACTGAAGATACTGAATCAGGTGAAATTCCTTATTTCATTTGTTATGTTTTAATATTTAATTGTTTTCTTATAAATGATAGTTGCACATATTTAAAAATTCTTCTTAATGATCATTCATAGTATTTAAGATCATATTGATCATATTCTTTATTACTTATATAAGATCATTTTACGTTAAGGGTATTATTATTCTACTAATAATTATGATATGTATAGTAAATATATATGTTCTAAAATATTATCTATGTTTCTTTGCAGCAACAACTTCTTCCAATGCAAATATGTGTCGTACTCCTCAAGTACTTCTCATGTTAAGTCCTGGAGGGACAAGATTGTGGATTCCTTGTTGCCCCAATGAGTTGATACCTTCTATAGTGATGAAATTTTCTAGTACTGATGAGGGTTTAGCTTTCTATAAAGCATATGCAGCTGTTGCTGGTTTTAATACTAGGAAATCAACCATTACCAAAAAGAAAAAAGAGAATGTTGTGGCTTTTCAATATATTGTATGCAATAAAGCCGGTTATAAGGAGAAACGAAAGTTAAAGGTTGATGATGTTTCCAAGGGTAAAGAGGATGAAACTAAGGAAGTTAAAACTAGTAGAAGAAGGTTGATCACTCGTGTTGGTTGCAATGCTCAAATAGTTTTGAAATATTGTAATGGTGGAAGTTATATTGTTACATTATTTCGGGAGGCTCATAATCATCCTCTTTACACTCCAAGTTGTAATGAATTTCAGAAAGAAGGGAGGAAAATGAACATTCTACACAAAAAGATGATTGTTGATAATTCAAAGGTGTGTGAATCATGTCAATGTTGTTTGGTGTAATCTATCTTCTATAAATATAAATATTTATGTTGCAAATTTTTCTTTTTATGATGTAGGTGAACATTGGTCCCGTGAAAACTTATAGAATGATGAAGGAATATGTTGGTGGGTATGAAAATGTAGGGGCTTCTAAACAAGATTTCAAAAACTTTTCAAGAGATTTAAAGGCATATATTGAAGGGTCGGATGCTCAAATGTTTGTGGATAACTTCAAAATGAAGAAGTTGTTATGGAGTGCATTTTTCTTTGACTATGAGGTTGATCAAGAAGGTTGTCTTTGTAGAGCTTTTTGGGCGGATCCAATTTGTAGAAAGAATTATGCTCTCTTTGGGGACATTTTGATACCACATTCCAAACAAATAGGTATGACATGGTAAAATTTATATTTTAAATAATATGGTATTATATTTCATATATATACTTGTTATGTTTTGAAATCTTCATTTTAATGTTCTAAGAGCAAATTAATTATGTTCTAAACTACTACTAGTAATGTTCTAAACTACAACTAGTAATGTTCTAAACTATAACTACTAACGTTCTAAACTAGTAGTATTAATGTTCTAAAATATATATCATATGTTCTGAATATAAAACCTAAGTTCTACATATTAGCTATATGTTTCCCAAGAAATTTCATATGTTTAAAAAATAATCATGAAAGTAAATAATAATCATATTACCTAAAAAACATGTCATTAAATTCAAACTAAATCCTATGTTCTAAACTACTACTAGTAATGTTCTAAAGTACTACTATTAATGTTCTAAAATGTATATTATATGTTATGAATATCAAACCTAACTCTTTATATGTTCTGATTTGTACTTGTTGTATACTAATAGTTTTTCATTTGTTCAAGATATGTCTTTATGTGTTCTAACTTGTATTCGTTGTGTTCTTATCAGGTATAACATGATTTTTGGACCTTTTACCGGAGTTGATCACCATAAAAGATGCGTTTCCTTTGGTGCTGGTTTCATTGCTAAGGAGGATATAGTATCTTTTGAGTGGTTGTTTAGAACATTTCTTAAAGCAATGGGGAATAATGAGCCAACTTGCTTGATCACGGATCAAGATCCGGCCATGAAGATTGCTATTAATAATGTGTTTGAGAAGGCTGATCATAGATTTTGTATGTGGCATATTATGAAGAAGGTTCCTGATAAAGTAGGGCGCACAATTTGTCAAGACACTGATTTCCTAAAGAAGCTTTCTTCTTGTGTGTGGAGCTTAGAAATTGAGCCTCTAGAATTTGAAGCTAAATGGAAGAAAGTGATTGATGAGTTTGATTTGGGAAACAATGATTGGTTATGCGACATGTATGACATGAGAGAAATGTGGATTCCTGCTTATTTCATAGACTTATTTATGGGAGGAATTATGAGAACAACTTCAAGATCAGAAAGTGAGAACAATTTCTTTTGTTCCTTTCTCAACCCTCATGTAACTCTTGTTGAGTTTTATATGAGGTTTGAAAGTGCAATGGATGCTCAAAGGCATGCTCAAGGTGAGAATGACAATGATTCTAAACATAAATCTCCTGAGTGCAAGACACCACTTGCAATTGAGAAGCATGCTTCAGAAATATATACTACTTCAATTTTTTATGAATTTCAAGATGGGGTTGAATTTGCATGTTTTGCTTGTGGTGTTGATGAATTGAAGAAAGAAAATGGTTTGGAAATTGCTGTAGTAAATGAAGGAAATCGAATAAGAAGATTTCAGGTTGTGTTTAATTGTACTGAGAATCAAACAACATGCTCTTGCAAGTTGTTTGAGAGGCAAGGCATTCCATGTAGGCACATGGTTTGGTTTTGGAAATCAAAAAGGTTTGACAAGATTCCTGAACAATATGTACTCAATCGATGGACTAATTTGGCCACTAAAAAGCCAATCTTTGATTTGGAAGGTAATATCATGGAACAATGTGCAAAAGCAGTTGACCATAAAAGATTATTGAATGACTTGTGGTCGGAGATTCATACTTGTGTTAGCTTGGCAGAGAGTAATGAAGATGATCTTAGTGATTTGGTGAAAAAATTTCGAGCATTGAGGTTCGATTTGGAAGCTAAGAAGTGTGCAAAGGATAATTCAAACAACAATGTTGCTAGCAAAGGGCAAGATATTGTGTCCTTGATAGGAGCTAGTGCTCCGAGTGAAATTTTGATTAAACCTCCTAAAATTTCAAAGAACAAAGGCACTGGTGTTCATGTGGCACATGGAGTTAGTAGCACTGGGAGTGGGAAAAGGTTAAAGGGTGATAAAGAGAAAGCAATTGAGCAAAGCCAAAAGAAGAATAGGTTATGTCGAGGTTGTGGTGAACTTGGTTACCATGATATTCGAAATTGTCCTAACAAAGTCAATTGATTCTGTGAGATTTAAGAGAAGTACAATTGTGTGTGTTTTATGTGTGTTTAGAACTTATATTTATGTTTTATATATCACAAAGTATTCTTGTTTAGAATATATTTCTATGTTTTATGGATTATGAATCATGTTCTAAACTACAACTAGTAATGTTCTAAACTATTACTAGTAATGTTCTAAAATGTATTTCATATGTTCTGCATATCAAACTTAAGTTGTACATATTTAACTATAGATTTCTAAAGAAATTTCATATGTTCCCAAAAAAAATCATTAAAGTAAATAATAATAATATTACCTAAAAAAAATATTGAATTCTAAAACTCAATCCCTATGTTCTAAACTACCACTAGTAATGTTCTAAACTACTACTAGTAATGTTCTAAAATGTATATCATATGTTCTGAATATCAAACCTAAGTTGTACATATTTAGCTATAGGTTTCTAAGGAAATTTCATATGTTCCCAAAAAAAAATCATTAAAGTAAATTATAATTATATTACTTTAAAAACATATTGAATTTTAAAACTCAATCCCTATGTTCTAAACTACCACTAGTAATGTTCTAAACTACCACTAGTAATGTTAAACTACCACTAGTAATGTTCTAAACTATTACTAGTAATGTTCTAAAATGTATATCATATGTTCTGAATATCAAACCTAAGTTGTACATATATAGCTATAGGTTTCTAAAGAAATTTCATATATTCCCAAAAAAATTCATTAAAGTAAATAATAATTATATTACCTTAAAAACATATTGAATTTTAAAACTCAATCCCTATGTTCTAAACTACCACTAGTAATGTTCTAAAATGTATATCATATGTTCTGAATATCAAACCTAAGTTGTACATATTTTGCTATAGGTTTCTAAAGAAATTTAATATTTTCCAACAAAATCATTATAGTAAATAATAATCATATTACCTAAAAAACTTGTTTCGATTCATTATTAATTTTTGACATGTTTTATTACATCATTTTTTCCTATATTAATTTTGTTCTAAATAATTTTTGCTGTATTCTAAAAACAAATTTGTGATTGGATTTTTTTTTCTATTTAGAAAACAACAATGTTCATATAAAATTAATAAACCATAATGGATTAAAGCAAATCATCAAAGTAAATAATAGTCATATTACCTAAAAGACATTGAATTCTAAAACTCAATCGATATGTTCTAAACTATTACTAGTAATGTTCTAAATTACTACTAGTAATGTTCTAAACTATTACATTGATAACATTATATTTCATGGAGTTTTGCCCATTCCTTTGACTTTGAAATCAAAACGTGATGTTCTTCATTTCTCTTGTGTGCAAGAATCTTCCCACAATATTCTACCCTCAATCTCTTCAACTGATCAGTCTACAATGAAACATTCAAATATTAGAAACAAAAATATCTATACTAATATTATAAAAAAAAAGAGTTGAAAATTAGTACTCACATTATCCTTTTCCAAGCCACTTTCCCACTTTTCATCTTTTTCCCCATGATATGTCTCCATGTGCTTATGTACAAATTCTCCACAATCATGGTCATTTGAATTACTCCGCCATTTCATCTTCAATGTTCTTGTTTTGAAACCACTTATGCAATCCTTTCCGAGAACTGTTTGATGAAAAAATCTTGCATATTCCCTCAACTGAAAATTAAAGATGTAAACCCATTAGTAGATGGTATATAAGTTGAAGATTGTATGATTATGTATAAAAATATGTTAGCATAGTCTTAGGGTCATTCTTGTATTTCTTTTGAAAGGAGATGCCGGGTTGAAGTATTTTGTTATCTATCAAGTCGATTGTGCTATCGAGTGAGTTGACGCAAAGCAAATAGTAGTGCTCAGACGCTACTATTGGAAAAAAATACCTAATGATGAAATTTTCACATAAATAATTGTGTTATTAGTTGACATGTAACATAATCACTGCAAACATATTTCATTTCAAGAACTTACAAGATCAATCATTTGGGATACGGGGACATTGGCATACTCCATTTCTTCGTTCATCCTTTTTAGCAATGCAGGAATTCTATCTTCAAATGTAGCAGTTGAATGAAAGTATTTATCCGTACATAAAATAATCTGAAATCAAATTAAAATAATGTTTCATTTTAAATTTTAAGCATTATGTATAATGTTTAAGAATTAAGTGATAATATTCTAAGAGCAAATGAATCATGTTCTAAACTACAACTAGTAATGTTCTAAACTACAACTAGTAATGTTCTAAAATGTATATCATATGTTATGAATATCAAACCTGTTTCTACAGAAATTTCATGTTTAAAAAAAATATATCAAAGTAAATAATAATCATATTACCTAAAACGGTGTTTTCACCATATACCCCTGACAATTTTTTTTTTGCACCGTATACCCTCGCAAGTTTCCAAATTCACCATATACCCCTCACGTTTCAAAAAATACACCGACATGCCCTTATGACTAACGGTGTTAGAGTTCTGTTAGTCATTAGGCCCTAATCCTACCCTAACCCTAATTAACTAACCTAAATCTACCCCTAATCCTAACCCTAACCCTAACCATAATACCCTAACCCTAACACCTAACACCCCCACCCCACCCCCACCACCCCCTTACCCCACCCCCACCCCACTGCCCCCCACTACACCACCACCGGCCACCCCGCACCCCTCCCCGCCGCCGCAACCCCCTCCCCTGCCCGTATCGCACCGGCGCACCACCAGCCCCCCTCCCACCCTTCCCCCTTCCCCCGCAACCCGTAATCCCATCTCCACCACCGATTCTTAGCAGCCCCCACCAGCCCCCGCCCCCCCTCCCTTTCCGCCACTGCAACCCCCTCCCCGCCCGCATCGCACCGGCGCACCACCAGCCCCCTCCCTCCCCCTTCCCCCTTCCCCCGCAACCCGTAACCCCCTCTCCACCACCGATTCTTCGCAGCCTCCACCAGCCCCCGCCCCCCTCCCCTTCCTTGGCCGCCGCAACCCCCTCCCTCCCCGCTCGCATCACACCGGCGCACCACCGGCGCTCCACTTTGAATTTCGAAATTAATCCCAGATTTTTTAAAACACCCCCTCCACACCACCGATTCTTCACAACGAAACAAAACCCGGATTTTCGAATTTTGTTTAGGGTTCGAGGGAAGGGGACGGGGGTTCACTGGGAAGGGGATGGGGGGTTAGCGACGGCACCGGGAGGGAGGAAGTGGGGTTCGCGGGGGAGGGAGGGGAGCGGGTTCGCAAGGGAAGTGGGGTTCGCGGCATTGGGGAGGAGAAGGGAGGGGAGGGTCGGGGAAGTGGAGGGGGTCGGCGGGGAAGGGGAGGGTGGTGGTGGTGAGGGGGGGTGGTGAGGGGGGTGATGTGGCAGTAGGGGTAGGGGGTGGGAGAGGGGTGGTTAGGGTTAGGGTTAGGTTTAGTGTATTAGATTAGGGTTAGGGTTAGGATTAGGGGTAGATTTAGGTTAGTTAATTAGGGTTAGGGTAGGATTAGGGCCTAACGACTAACGAAACTCTAACATCGTTAGTCATAAGGGCAAGTCGGTGTATTTTTTGAAACGTGAGGGGTATATGGTGAATTTGGAAACTTGCGAGGGTATACGGTGCAAAAAAAAAAAATTGTCAGGGGTATATGGTGAAAAAACCGTACCTAAAAAACATGTCATTGAATACTAAAACTACTAGTAATATTCTAAACTACTACTAGTACTATTCTAAACTACTACAACTAATGTTCTAAAACGTATATAATATGTCATGAATATCAAATCTAAGTAATCATCAACGTAAATAATAATCATATTACCTAAAAAACATGTCATTGAATACTAAAACTCAATCACTATGTTCTAAATATATACAACATGTTCTGATATGTAAATCTAGTTGTTCTAGAATATAATGTACTTACATATGGCTCTGTTGTGAAGAAAAATCTATTGGTTGAACCTGGAGTTCTTCTTCTATTTTCAATACTGAGAATAAGTGACCAAGCATCAATGATGTTGTTGAATATAAGATTGTTCCCAACAAGACTTGCTATCTCTTTCCTCGTGATTGTAGTTTGTTTATCATTGTACAAAATTTCACTGAATTTGTTCAAAAAATAATAATTATAATACCAAAAAATATCGCTAATTATTATTAAACAAGAGGGAGTATGAGTAATTACTCTTGTGTTCCTTCTGCAAAAGCATAGTCCACCATTCTTCTTTTAGCAATATCAACTCTTTTGAAGATCTTGTCAAACTCTACCATGAATGGTGATCGCAAGTATTGTGGAATATTCTTAGGGCATCTCTTTGCTCTCTTATCTTGTTCTTTCTTTTCTTCTTCCCTAGGGAAAGAAAAAAAATTGTCACAAATAAGCATATATTCTCAACTAGAAATTCACAAAATAAAGAGGGAGCATAGTATTAAAATTCTTTGTTAGTTTATTACCCTTTGTCAAGTTTTGGTTGAGTTGGAGTTTTCCATATGCCTTGCAAATCCTCTAAAGAAGTTGGGGATCTAGTAGTCAATTCCAAGTTATCTCCAACAACATTCTCTTTGCTTGCACTAGAAAAAGAGGGAGCATTAGTAGGAACTTCAGGGATGGGGGGCGACTGTGAAAGTAACGCAAAACTCGGTGGACTAGCTTCAAGCATACTCTTCTTCATTGTCTTCTTAGATCGACATTTATCCCATGCTTTCGCCATCACCTCATCCAACTCAGCAATATATGCAGATTCATCAAACAAATGTTGGTCTTGACTTAGAATTGAAGGACTCTTGTTCTTCCCATTTGGATGTAACTCATTCAAATGTTGTTCTTCCTTTTTCAGTGTGTATTTGTTCCAAATGTTTTGAGCGAGATTATTTGGTCACTTGTTTCATTCTCTCCAAATATGTTAGATGCTCTATCTAACATGGCATACATCTCATTCACATTGGATGCCAAAGTCTTGGCCAAATTTCCGAACTTGTCCAGAAAACCCTTAATGCCAAAAAGTAGAATAATCATAAACATAATAAATTGTTCTAAACACATTTTTAGAACATAAGAAATTTTTTTTTTGAATATATCTCATTTTCGTAACATATTATAGACATTTTCAGAACATAAGAAACATTTTTTAGAACATTGCAAACATCTTTCAGAACATCATATCATAAACATTTTTCCCACATAAGGACCATTTTACCTAAAAAACATGTCATTGAATTCTAAAACTCAATCCCTATGTTCTAAACTAGTACTAGTAATGTTCTAAACTACTACTATTAATGTTCTAAGCTACTACAAGTAATGCTCTAAACTACTACAACTAATGTTCTAAACTAATACAAGTAATGTTCTAAACTAATACAACTATGTTCTAAAATGTATATCATATGTTATGAATATCAAATCTAAGTTCTACATATTTAGCTACATGTTTCTTGTTCCAAAAAAATAATCAACATGTCATACATCTCATTCACATTGGATGCCAAAGTCTTGGCCAAATTTCTAAATTTCTAAATTTCCATATCATAATATAAAAATATTCAGATTAGAGTGTAAGGTGAGTACCATTACATCAAAGTATTTATAAAAAAAATAACATAGAACTATTCAGAACATAATATATAAATATTCAGATTAGAGTATAAGGTGAATACCATTACATCATTTGGAGAAGATGATGTTCCAACATCCTTTACATCTTTTCCATGTTCTTTCTTCTTTGGCATTTCTTCAAATTTGATCCTATCAAGCACCAATCCCTTTCCAAAACCTCTCTTAAGTTCAATCTTCATTCTTTCATTGATCATTTGCTTATTCCAAATCGAGATGATGGGGAAGCTTCTTGGCTGCTCAATCTTAGCTCTTTGTAGGCGATCAAGATAACAAATCTGTTATTTATCAAAGATTAACATAGAACTATTCAGAACATAATAAAAAGTTCCATATACTCTAAAATTGTAACATTGTGATAAAAATCATAAATAATTGTTGTACAAACATTAAGAACTTACAATGAATAATATATATATAACTTTGTGAAACCAAATATCATAAACAAAGTATAATCAAAAGTAATGTATAAACAATTGTGGAATACTAAAGGTTAAAAAAAATTAAAATATTGTGAAACATTATGCAACTTACCAAGAGGAAAGGAAGTGGACCAGTGAAATAAGCATTGCCTTCTTGCCACTCCATTGCAGAATCCTTCAAGTGTTTGTAGGTGAATGCGCACCAATCTAGCTCATGAATTTTGCTTGTATCCATGCAACTATACAAAAACTTGTAATTCAATGATGGATTTGCAGTGGAACGAATACAACAATTAACTGCACATATGATAAAATGCCATAAGAACTCATCACAAACTGGTTCTTGTATTAATCTCTCAATCTCCGCTATCACCATGGACTGTAATGGACTTCCACGCCTCAAATCAAACAACCCTCTCCAATTATGCAAAAAAAATTTCCAATCTTCTTCTTCTTCATTTTTTGGCTCCTCTATTTCTCTACCTCCCATAGGCAACCCATAAACTAAGTGTATGTCCTCTGGAAGAATATCAATTTCTTGTTTTTTGCTAAGAACCAAAGAAACTCGATCATGATCAAAGCTTCTTACTAATTGATTAGCAAATATGGATTTATGAGTATCTAAATCCAAATCCAAGAAGCCTCCAAATCCTATTCTCCTAATAGCTTCCTTATGCTCAAATGGAATATCCTTAAGTATGGCCATGAATTGCTTTGGCGGAATCCTTTGATTAATTGGTTTTCCATTCACCACTTCATTAAAGTCTTTATCCACCTCAATGACATTATCTTCTTCAGATTCATCAAGTATTATCTTTTGTTTTTTCTTTTGAACATCCACTTGTTGAATTTTTTGTCTTCTTTTTTTACCCAAATCCTTTAGAATAGGTTTTTGCTCTTTTGTTTCTTCCTTCATAACTATATCTTCACCAGCAGTCCTAGAACATATAATTATTATTTTCAGAAATTAATATAGACAATTTCATAACATCTTTAGAACACAACATAGATGTTTTCATTACATAATATATATATTTTTAAAACTTAAGATAAACATCTTTAGAACATAACATAAACATCTTTAGAACATAATATAAATATTTTCAGAACATAACATACACATCTTTATAACATTTGTTTTACGAAAAGATAACATCAATTGGACTAATATAAAAAAGGAAAGGCCACAAATACATGAGCTTCTTAAATTTTAAACATGATAAGAAGAATAATATTTTCAGAACATGATACAGACATTTGTAGAACTTAACATAGTCATTTCAAAACATAAATCAATATGACAAGTTGGTTGTCTTACTGTTCCGCGGGATTGTTCATGTCTTCATTCCCATTTTTTTGTGTTATACTTGGAGCATCAACTTTCTCATGTCCCTTGTCACTAACACATGGGTTCAATAAAAATATATTTAGAATGTATCTTAGAACATGAGGGAAAATGTCATAATATAAATGACAATAAATAAACATTTTCAGAACACGAGATAAACATTTTCAGAATACTAGATAGTTATTTCTAGAAGATAAATCAATATAGCAACAAGTTAGTTGTCTTACTATTCAACAAGTTTGTTGGTGTCTTCATTCCCACCTTTTTGTGTTGCACTTGGATTGTCAACTTTCTCAAGTCCCTCATCACTAACACATGGGTTAAATAACAATATACTTAGAATGTATATTAGAACATGAGGGAAAAAGTTATGATATAAATGACAATAAATAGACACTTTCAAAATACAAGATAAACATTTTCAGAATACTAGATAGTTATTTCTAGAACATAACATAGTCATTTTTAGAAGATAAATCAATATAGCAACAAGTTAGTTGTCTTACTATTCAACAAGTTTGTTGGTGTCTTCATCCCCACCTTTTTGTGTTACACTTGGATCGTCAACTTTCTCAAATCCCTCATCACTAAGGCATGGGTTAAATAAAAATATAATTTAGAATACATAATGATTCAACAAATCTTATATGTTATTATTATAATAAATGTTATAAATTACTACTGGTCTCATATAAATAACATATGAAATAAGATTGGATTTAAAATATTACATAGGAGTATCTTTCTTTTCCAGTATCTTTTCAATAATGGGTACTCCGCCAGGATCCTTGTCAACTGCTTTGTTATCATCATCCCTAACAATTTTTCAGAACAACAAATAGACATTTTAAGAACATTTGATAGTCATTTTCAGAACACAAATAAACTTTTTTTCAGAACATTAGATAGTCATTTTCAGAACATAACATAGTCATTTTTAGAACACAAATCAATATAGCAAGATAGTTGACTTACTGTTTAATAGGACTATTTGTGTCTTCTTTCCCATCTCTTTGTGTTATACTTGGATCAACTTTGTCATTTCCCTCATCACTATAACATGGGTTAAATAAAAAAGTATTTAGAATGCATCTTAGGTTTCAAAATAGTAAAATAATAAATAATATTAAAATTATGTTGGTTTTTTAAACAAGTCATTTTAGAACATAAATCAATATGGCAAGTTAGTTGTCTTACTGTTCAGCAGGTTTGTTCATGTTTTCGTTCCTACTTTTTTGTGTTATACTTGACGCGTCAACTTTCTCATGTCCCTTATCACTAACACATGGGTTGAATAAAAATATATTTAGAATGTATATTAGAACATGAGATAAACATTTTCAGAACACTAGATAGTCATTTCTAGAACATAACATAGTCGTTTTCAGAACATAAATCAATATAGCAACAAGTTAGTTGTCTTACTATTCAAAAAGTTTGGTGGTGTCTTCATTCCCACCTTTTTGTGTCATACTTTGATCATCAACTTTCTCATATCCCTCATCACTAAGACATGGATTAAATAAAAAATATAATCAAAATTTGGAATAAACATTTTCAGAACACAAAATAAACATTTCAGAACACTAGATAGTCATTTCCAGAACATAACATAGTTATTTTTATATTATCATGTCATTCTTAATGTTGTGACTGGGGGATGAATATTATTAGTCCATAATTTTGCTTATCACCAACACATATGTATAAAGAGAGCAATGACTTCTCTGTTTATTACCAGCACATTTAGATTTTGCATACGAGAACATGAAGCTCATAATACAAGAATACATCAGACACAAACAACCAAGTCCTAGATGTCTCACAGATCCATACATATAAACCAAGTCTCATTGCAAATACTACAATCTCATTCTTAAAACGCCAACTAACCAATTCCAATACAAGAATTAATCACTTCGGCACAAAATTCATATCTTATTTGTCATAATTTTCTTCAACCATTCACTTACTATTGGTATTAAAAAGGTGCAGTTCTCGAACTCCCTCGCCCCCAAAACGTAGCATAACAATTTCAACAGAATATTTAAATCGAAATGCATTATCCAAAGTAGATCACCCCATATTCCATTCTAGCCAAAAGCAACACAATATTCAAAGCAGATCACCCCCCCCAAAAACATTCCATTCAAAATGCTACGTTTTCGAATGTTTCATCCCAAAACTCCACTAAAATGCTGCACTTCCTAAACGATCAACACATTCCTCAATGTTCCAAAGTCATTTCCAAGTGAAGAATAAAAGAATAATTGAGTCAAAATTGGAGTGGAAAAACTTACAATCCCAAAGAACTAGTGCGGAATGTGGAATTTCCGTCGGAAAAAGTAACGAGTTGTTCAACTTCGGAAATCTTTGCATCTCCTATTTTCGGAAAAATTAAAAACAAAAATCAAACGAAAATACCAAAAAAATCTCAAAATTATATGATAATTACTTACCTTCTTCTTTCATAGGTTTTTTCGGTAGAACTTCGAAATTTTTGATAAATTGTGAAAATAACTTGATGTTATGAACTAATATGCATGAATCGAGTTAAATTTAGCAAGAAATTGTAAAAATTTTGGATGAATAGCAAGAAATTTCAGCTATGGAGGTTTGTAGGAGGAGAGAGATGAATGTGAGAGAGAGAGAAAACGAGTTGGGCGACTGTTTGGAGGAGAGAGAAAATCACTTTGGTTTCTATTGTTTGGGGGAAACATGAGCGTTAGATTAAGTCTAATCTTACGGACGAGATTTATTCTCATATAAAAACCTATTCTCACATAGGGACCTATTCTCACCGGATCCCAACCCTATATATGTATATATGTATATATATATGTATATATATGATTGTGCAATTATACTTGCTTTGAGAGATACCTCTCTTATCCATTTCAAAGATTATCTTTTAGCTTTGGCAAATACTAATATTTGTCAAGGTCCAATTTATTTCAATTGTTTTTCAAATCTGAGTAAAGATCGTGAGGATCCTTATATTCTTAAGACTTTAACTCTAGATGTCATTTCCAAAGATCTCCAATTCCAAGGTGCTAGAAACTGTCCATTATTTATCGAGTTTACTACAAACTCTTGAATACTCAAATGAATCCAAGGTGTAGAAGGAGAGCAAGGGGCTAGGGAGTGCGAAGGTGTAGGAGAGCAGGGTGTGCTGGGGAGTGCGCGAGGGCATGAGGGAAAGCATGGCTGGGCTTAGTGCAAATGTTGGTAAGACCTGCGGGCGCAGGGCTAGGCTGCGGGTAGGCAACGTGTAATGATACGAGAAGCGCAAAGGTTGCAGGCGCGGGGTACGAGACCTGCTGGTGATCGCTTGCTATCACAAATACCTAAAAGAAAATATATTCGGAACACACTAACACCACTAAACAGCGCTAATTAGCATTGTTTTTTCTCGTTTTAGGAGAGTTAGCTCATCCATTAGCTCCTTGATTTTTAGCTCTTGTGCTTGATTCTTTAGAACTAGTTGTTGGACTAGCTCTGGAGAGATAATCTGCATAACAATTGTCGTTAGTTTTTAGTAATTCAATACTAAACTCATATTGATTGATGTCGGCTATAATCCGGTTTATCTCCTTCCTTGTAATAGAATCCTGCAATTTTTGGGTTAGCCAGCTTCTAACAGTTCTATTATCTGTTCTAATTATAAATTTGCTATAAACTATGTAACATTCAAATTTTTTAATTCCATATTTTACGGCTTTTAATTCTTTTTTATTTATATCCCAATTGATCTCGTTTGCCTTAAATGTCCCTGAATGATATCTGCACACATTTTCCTTTTTATCATTTTTATATCTATATTTTAATACAGCTCCATAACCATTATTGGTTTCACTAGCATCTGTTTCCACTATCCATGTAAAATCTTTATCTTCATCGGGAAAACTTAATTTGGGTAATTTTTTAACTAAGTCTTTGATTTTTTTCTAAATTTTTTGTATCAGTTTCGTCCCATCTAAAATCATAGTCTTTCTTTAGTTTCTTAGTTAATGGTTCAGTATATTGTGCTAATTTAGGAATAAATTCTCTAACTTGATTTACTATTCCTAGGAATTTTTGTAATTCTTTCTTAGTATTAATTACTTTTTGAAATTCGATGATTTTTTGAGCTATATGGTCTTGCATTTTAATTCCTGCTTTATCTATTTCAAATCCTAAGAATTCTATTTGTGTTTTAAATAATTCCATTTTCTTTTTGCTTAAAACTATACCACTAGTTTTAATTATTTCTATAAATTGTTCTATTAACTTATAGTGTTCTTCTTGGGTTTTTGAATAGATTAGTATATCGTCAATGTAAACTACACAATTTGATAGTTGATTTAAATATTTATCCATAAATGCTTGGAATCTTCCAGGGGCATTTTTATATCCAAAAGGTAATACATTCCATTCATAAAATCCATTAGGGACTTTGAATGCTATTAATTGTTTGGATTCTTCAGTTAATTTTAATTGGTGAAAACCACTTTTACAATCAAACTTTGAAAAATAATTGTAACCTTGTATTTGCCTCATTTTAAGTATCTTATTTGGTATGGGGTAATTATATGTAATTGTTTTTTCGTTTAGGATTCGATAATCTATAACCATTCGGGTTTTACCTCTTTTTTGTTCAGAGTGATTATTAACGATAAATGCACTGCTACTATGTTTTGAGTTGCTTGGTTTAATTAATTGGCCAGCTAATAGTTCCGCTATATGCATTTTAAATTCCTTTTCATCTCTTTGGGTATTATTAAAGGGTTTTTGTGATATTATGCTATTCGGGTCTTTTAATGTCATTTTTATTTCCGTTTTATGCTTATACCAATTTTCTAAAGGGTTATCACTACATAGTTTTTCTAATTGAGTTTTTAAAGGGGTAAGCTTAT